>CM076581.1:506632196-506831349 GCA_034641835.2 Pinus albicaulis | reverse complement strand
ATATATAATTTTTTGGCGAATCTCTCACGAGATTATATTATCTTGTAAAATCATGGCGAATCACCAGTACAAATGGCGAATCACTACTACAAAATGGTGAATCGTTGTCTAGTGGAGTTCGGGGTGTTGGTTCCAATGAAGATATAGTAGTTGAACTAGGAGTTGAAGGAAGAGAACCACCGAGACCAACCATGGCACATGGTGACTCGTGAGGGAAGTAGTTCTCGTGCAGTTTGGAAAACACGTTCTTCTAGTTCTGCTAAGCGTAGTCTTGTTGCTCATGCTACTACTAGCATTGATATTGAGGTTGGAGAGGAATTTGAGGAAGCATGGAAGGTAGCAGTGGTGGAGAATTACAAAGAGTACCCCATGATGGGATCCATTTTTCCCTTTGGTATTTGTGCCTACAAGATCTTATGTCCATTGAACCAACAATTAACCGTTCAACCAACAATCAACTTGACTAAGTTGATTAGGTACGAGTCAACTTAGACTAATCTTAAAAAATATGCTTTGCACTATCCCATATTTATCACACTAATGCTACACAACATTGTGCATTTGCACCCAACTCTCATGCACGCACACAAAATTTTCATTAACATCTATAACCCTAACCAAGTGACAATTGATCAACAATTTGCACCAAAGTTTGTTATAGTGTTGAAAGTTCATAAGAAATTTAGATCCATGGTACCTTAAATAAATTTTGAGATAACCACCACAAATTCGACCATAATAGAGAAAACTTGTTATAAATTTTAAACCTACAAAAATTAGGATTCATGTTCCTAGGAACGATCATAAGAAGTAGTTGGCATATAGGTCGAGTTGTGAGCCTTGACACATTGATAATGCAATGGCTTAGGTCAAAACTCACACATTGAAAAGTCATCAATGAAGAGAAGACAATATCATTATGAATTACACATACTCCAAACTTCCTAACAAATTCTACTTAGTTGTCCGCAACTCAACTATACATAATCTTATAGTAAATAAAAATTCCACAAAGCCTTCTTAACATAGCTAATAAATGGCCATTGGAAGAGCACCCCTTATATAATAGTAATAGTAGCAACCAATAGATTATTTCATATTGAACTTCATAGCCATAGCGCTCCTATGTATTGTATGATGTATTCAACTTGCATTATCAAATATAGATAAAATCATACTTTTGATTGATACATTTAAAACATACTTGTGCACAATGTTGAATGCAATGCCAATCAAGGAGTAAAGTCGGTTTAACGTGTATTGATCTATAAAATAACGAAGAAACATAGTAACACATCACAACTTTCATGTTTGAAAATATTATAAAGCTTTCATGCAAATCCATTGTTGTTATAGTTCCTTCTCTTGACCATGTTCCACATAAGCATGGAAAATCAAGTAATACTAGCATTTGCACCGAGAGGTGCAAAGTAACATCAAGGAGTGGGGATACATCTTCCATGTGAGATAAAGGTGATGTAGGTGATAAAGTTGAGGCAATACAAAATGTTTTGGAAGAATGGGTGGTTTGTTTATCAACTTTTGTGAGTTATCTTGAAAATTGCTTTGTTCTCTTCATGCCTACCTCTGAAACCTTCAAAAAAACTATCCACAAAATGCATATTCAACGACCTCTACGGAATATGTACCTAGTTCGTGAGAGGAGCATTAATCTTTGTTTAAAATATAATAAAGTGAAAGTATAAGATAGTGAACAACTTCAACTCCTCCCTAATCTTAAAATTTTTATATCTATCTAAATATTATCATTTCCATGAAATAAAATTGGTAATGACACTGGATTGAAGTGAAAAATATCCAATTGGTGATACCCCAATTATATGTTGCACTGTCCTAAGAAAATAAGCATCCTTCCAAGTCACCAACGTAGATAAAAATCGACTGAAAACCTAATAATCTATCTGTCTCTGCCTTGTTAGCTGGAACTGTTAAACAAAGCAGCATTTCTGAAACATAAACTATATAGCTATTGCCTATCTACTTAAGTTTCGGTTCCATTCAAAGTGACTTAAAATGAGGAAAATTGCATATTCCCTATTTTTCTCATGATGTAGCACTTAGCTTACTAATATACTTACCTTCATGAATGTAATCGATTAGGTTCTTGGTGCATGACAATGAATACCATTTCTTGATGGTGTTTCTATTCAATAGATAATAATACATTCTCCATGTGTCATCCTTCTTTGGAAAGAAAAAATAACAGATCCACAAAGCAATGAGTTGGTTCATATTTGGCCATTATTTATTAAGTCTTGTATCTACCTCTTGATCTCCTACTTTTCCAACAACAAATCCTTGCACTGTGACTCATTCAATAGCATAAAAAATTGTTGCAACTCATTGATGTGTTGGACTGCATGGCTTGGAGGCATCCTCTGTAGTTCCCATAACAACTTGAAATAGTGCTACAATAAATTGTCCAACTTCTTTTGTTCTTCTAACTTCTCACGTGTGCTAGATATGTATCCAACAAGGCCTTGGGGTATTGTTGTTGGTTGACCACTGGAGAGTGGCACTATCCTATGCTCACAAGGCTATTAAAGAAAACTGTATTGAAGATTTTTATTAGCCTCTAGCCTTTAGTGGTTGAATTAACACCAAGGGAGTTGGATATTTTTTGTGTGGTCATTGAGTAATTTTGGCCTTTTTTGACTAGTATTTGTTTAGGCATTGATGATAGACTATCTCAATCCCAGTGATATGAATAGTTGAATATCATATCATAGACATCAAATGAAACAAAATTAAACTCCACTTCATCTACATTATATATAGAGATGGGGAACTTAATCCACTTTTACATGCACATTCAACAAGTACTTTTTCATGCTAAGAAAAACCAAGGGTTAGGGTTAAGTATGCATGATTGGACGTAAATTATGCTTCTTTATCACTGATTTTGAGATTATGTCTCATTGGTTTCCAATGTCAAACACTAAATTCACAAGATCCTTCCCGAGTTGGATATTAATGGAGAATAGTTTGCAAATCTTTGTGTAACTAGGATGTACAATTTCCATCAAAGAGATGCAATCCATCACACTGTTAGATATCGATATCTATTTCACTCCTTAATCTACCATGATCGACATTTGATGCTTCTCTATAATGTAGTGTCCAACATCCATCTTTGGAACATCCATTGCACTTATCGATAGTGATAAAAGGGAAAATTAAGAGGTTGAAAAGGTTGTGCTTGGAAACCAGTTCAGAGGGGAAAAACGCTATAGGTCTGAAGATTTCCTATTTTGGGAGATGGAAGAAAGAAAAAAGAGATAATGGAAGTAGTCCTTCTTGACTGCACAGTACTTTAACAAATAACAAAAATAGATAATGGAAGTAGTCCTTCTTGAGTGCACAATACTTCAACAAATACATATATATAGTTAACTTGAAAATTTTAGATTGAACCAATTACATTGATATAGAAAGGGAACAGAAGGAAGACAGATAGACATGGATGAGAACCAAGTTTGCACTGTTGAACTCTTAATCCACTGTGAACTCTTAAAAGGCATTAGATTGAACCAATTACATTGATATAGAAAGGGAACAGAAGGGAGACAGATAGATCTGGATGAGAACCAAGTTTGCACTGTTGAACTCCTAATGCAGTGTGAACTCTTAAAAGGCATGCTCATAATATTCAGTCATTGAGTTGAGCATGTGATCATCTACTTGTAGAAATTTACCCATTATGTATTCTGAAAAGGCTACAGTAAGTTTTTTTGTACACTTCAGCAATAGAGAGAATCAAAGAGAGAGAACCATCTAGTTCTGTTTCTTCTGTAAGTTGTTTCCTCCAGAAGAAGCCAGTATGGGGGTATTCCCCAAGAATCATCACCATAAAGTGAATTAACATAGACAACTTGTCAAGTTCCCTTTCTTCTAAGTATCATCTTTGAACCAAGACGCCGTGCATTATGGTAGCTAACACCTCCACTTAATCCGATTCATAAGTCTTCCCATTCTTCCATAAATCATGAAATTGCTTTTGCGGGTTTGCAAACTTGTTGGAATTCCCACATCATTTCATTTTCAAATGGTTTGGCATTCAATGAGGAGTACTTAACTTGATAAACAATCACTCAGAAATGTACTAGTAACCTTAAGCTTCAAATACAGTTAAAAACTGCAAATATCAAAGTGCGAGAAGTAAACCCATATATTATAAGTTATAGGCTTAGAATACTAGTACCTTAACCATTAGAACCCTTTTTAAAAAGGAAGTGCTTTCTGCTTTTATGTGGAAAACGCTGCCTTAAAATTGCAAATAGAAAGAGAATCAACAATAGTTGGCATTTTTTTTGAAATAAGAGACAATTTTACAATAGTAGCCCTGCAATAGTCATTGATGCTCAAATCTTAATTCTAATCTCTTAGGTCTTGCACTAGTCAGATACAGATGTCTACATACACAAAATTTAGATATTTAAATTCAACCCAAATGAAAAGGAGCATCAATACCTTGCCCCTGTTTGGCATCCACCATAACAACTTCATTATTGCAGCATAACTCAATTTATGGTCATGCTGGAGCATCCTGATTCGGAGTCTGGATCTGGCTTCGACTCTCATTAGGGCATGGAACGCCTGTGATTCTCACATCTTGATCATCAGGAGATCTGCAATGTGACATCGTAGTCAATGTCAAGTTGCACACAATCTAATTCTGATACTGGCTTTCGCCAGTGATTGAAAGGCCAGTAGCCCTCACGCCATCATCACGAGGAGGGTTGCACGATGGCAGTGGAATTGAAACAGAATCGCATGAACTCTGATTCTGATTCCGGCTCTATGTCTTTCGATAGCTTCTGTCACAAACAACATGATTAAAGTTTAAACATGCCTTATGCGCCATTTGTTTTTCATATCAACATATTTGAGCTCTTTGTCTTTCGATAGCTTCTGTCACAAACAGCATGATTAAAGTTTAAACATGCCTTCTGCTAATTCCTGGAAATAATGTGAAGGTAATGATAGTTACACTTATTGGGCTCATCATTTCTCAAAAATGGAGTTACCTGTGTTAAAATTCCATGATTGAGTCATGTGTTATCTTGAATGTCCAGCTGCGGTAAGACTTCAACGAAAGGGACCAAGTGTCAAGTGCCATTTGAAATCCTAGGCTCATTGATCACCTTGTAATTTTGATCCTAGATTTCTATGGCTATAGGCTTATTGCACTAAAGTTTTCCCCTTGAATGTTGATAGATTATGGTCATTAGAATTAAGCATCAATATTAAATAAAGTTGATATGAGCAAATACTTGTTCATGGAATTCAAAATAGGAACTGTCATTTTTATTTTTATGGTTGATTATATCTCCAAGTTGGCTTCCATATGGCAGGGAATGGAGCTTGCAAGCTGTTGCTCAATACCAACAAGGCTGAGGGGATTGGAATCGACACTAGCAGACACTAAAATAACAAGCAAGGACAGAATAATAGAGAAGAAATTTCATAGTTCATCCTTTCAAAAAGATACTTGAGGCCCTTGGTTGATTACATCTCACTTTATATTAATTTACTTTCTGCATTGAACTTTACCTTCTCTGTACCCTTTCTCATATTTTGATGGGTATTCTTAGCTGGAGATCGCATGAGTCAGTCAGTATTTCCTCCATGTTTTGCTTTAAACAACCGTCCCATTTACATGGAGATTGAAACAAATTTTTCCATAAAATATCGATGTTACAGTACTTATGTTATTTGGATCACATAATCATTTCTGCAATAATAACCTAGGTAGGGAGATCTGTGTAATTTTGTATGAGGGAGATATATACTAAGTTGGCATGTCCGTTTTTAACATACTTTCGTACAATTGGGTACTGAATGGTTATGTTTTTGTATTCAAAGTCTAAGACACTTCGTCCTTCCTCAGGTGCCAGTTCAATGCATACACACTAAGAAACCTCCAAAAGTCATGAGTTGACTAGCTTGGTAGGAAAGATGATCAATGTTGTTGATTTGAATAAATCAGCCATCCTTGACTACTGATTACCATGGGCCCAAAACCCACCCTCCCAAGCATAACTGATCTGAGAGCTGCATCACTGGTTTTAAAGATGCGGGATGTAGCTCAAGAATGAAATCAATTGACAGAAAGGATGGTGTTGTTATATTGGTTTGGGTTCAACTATTACTTCAAAATCTCTGAGATTGTTGAAAAAATAAGTTTATAGTGTACAGGGACTAGGATTAGTCTGCAACCCTGCATGTAACATGAGTTGAAGGACTTCAATCACTTTGGTCATATGAGAAATTGCATTATGTAATGTGTTGCTGCGTAATAAAGAATTTGGCACTTGCTCTACACATTAAAACTGAACCTCTTTTCGCCAGTCTACTTATATGAAGTCATTGCATACTTATCTGGCTCATAGAATTCCGTAATGGGCATTCAATTCAAGTGAAATACATGTCCTTGCCCAAAACAAATAATTTATTTAATCTTCAAACCTGTGTGGATTCTACTGCTTATGCTCAATCCAAGATTATGCTCAATCCGATTACTTTTTTGAAATGGATAAAGACAGCTGGAATGGATGGGTTGTTATACATTTTTTTTTAAATAATCACCATGTTTAGATCAGTACTGCTTTCTTCAATAGTCTCGTAAATACTACTTTTCCCACATATCTATAATTTCCAGCGGAGGGCCAGAATCTGCAATTGTTTTTTATATCTTAAATGTAAAGTGGGACTTTGTTTGTTTGCCTCTGGATCTGTCATGAAGGTCCAACACCCATAGTGAAATCAAGTACTTTGGCATGTACTAGTGTTTACGCAGGTATTTCAATTATTGGGTCTCTGTTTTTGTGTTTGAAATAATTGCTTTCAATCAAAATTTTGCAGTATTTCTTATATACTAAATCTACAAGTTCATGTGCAAATCAGGTCTCTGGATGGCTGTAAGATGCATCAAACTATTGTGGATATGGATATGGAGAAGCGGGGTCTCTATTTTTATTCTAAATCTACATTGTTGATATATAATAGTGTCCCAAACTCTGTAACTGCTAATATGTAATAGTGTATTTCAAGGGCCATGGTATGTATCATAGAGCATTTCAAATACGACGCTAGCTATCAGAACTTGCCATCTCGAGCACTGTAATATGTTTAATATTAGTGTATTTCAAGAGCCCTTGATATGCATCACATGAGGAATCTCGGATTACCTTTTGCCACACCATAAATAGACTTCTAGAGCAAGTATTAGGATCTAACTTATGGCAATAAACCCATTCACATTTGTTCCTATAGGGAATAGAACATTGTTTTGTAGCATGGCAATCAGTCCCTCTTACCACTATACCAAGCCTGATGGAAAAAAAATGGCAGGCTTTGATGAGAACATGTGGGTGGGATTTGGTCCTTAATATGGCTATGTAGACCTGGCAGGGGTGGCACCATACATTCACATTAGATTGACCCATACCTCTAGGTGTGCCCATGGCTACGGTCTACCTCAAGTTGACAGAAGAGCCCATGGGAATGGAACCTCACTCCCCACCATTAATCCCAAGCCTGTGGGCGCTTACATGTGACTAACTTAGTAGCTATTTCAAAGCTCTCACTAACACATTGACTGAAATCTGACATGATGAACATTTCCTAGAAATATCTAATATGTGCTTTCAGCATTAACGACAGTGAACTTCCATAGGAGCCACGAGAAGAAAAAAAAACTCTTATTTCCTACCATCAGAAGACCCAAACGCAGCCCTTCCTCTTTTTAGTCTAAAATTCCAGTGAACAAAAGGTTTTCCATATTTATCACTGATTCCAAAATGTCAACCACTAACTGATTAAAGCCATCCATTTTTATTATGAAACTTCAACCATTAACTAATACCGAGTTGCTATTCTATGTAGGTTTTAAAAACAGCCAGCCATACAGAAAAATAAAAAATGACAATCCAAACTCATGACCACTTAACCAGGCCAAAGGCACTCTTATATATCCTAAAACCAAAACAGCTCCACAGGTTGTGATTTCTCAAGTTTCCATTATCTTCTAGCTTTTTCCTTGACACAGGGAACCATTCTGGGGCAACCATTATTAGGACGAGTTGTTTGATTTTTTATTCCATTGGAAAATTTTACTTTGTATTGATCACAGGACTTGTTGAATTTGACAAGTCTTCCCCATTATTTGTTTTTTTTTATATATTTGCATCCTCTAATTGCCTTTGTTTTCTATTGAGACCTTTTGATTCTACCTTAATGACATGTTGATACTCTCTGATGTTCAGTTGCTTAGAATTCCAACTCTATGTTTCAATTATTTAAGATCGTCAGATGCTTTCTTTAATATCTCATGCCCTGGTGGAATTTGCCTCAAATTTATGTCGAAATTTCTCATTCTGCAAGATAAGAATGAAGCATAACAATTTTGTATCTCTGTAATAGTTGATGAAAAATAAACAACTGATTGGAACCATCTATTTTTTCAATACTTGTTTTTGTGTTTCTATTTGAGTCTACTTGGTTGCAACATATTTTTCTATTATTCTTCTACTCCCCATTAGTTGGGACAGTAAAGGTTTGAACTTATTTTAAAGGTTTTCTTCTATTAAAATGTGCTTTTGAAATCTTTGAAGAGGGCTTATTTGCTAAAAGTCAAAATTTCTTTTCTGTTTTCATATTTTATTAGTTTTTCTATATTGGTAAAAGATACTCCTTATATTCATAAATATATATTTACATCAGAGAAGAAAAGGAAAAGTGGAAGTGTTTTTACAATGACATTTACATCCTCTTCTTTAAGCCAACTAGAACAGCAATAAAATCAGAAAATTCATGGACGTCTAATAACTTGGCATCCTTGATCCATAGAAGACCTTTAGCCAGCAGCTGCGTACATACCTCTTCTCTCCACATATTATGGGAGGCAACGAAGGAACTGATCTCATTCTCAAAAACATACTTGCAGCGAAGCTACAGAGAACAACCAAAGCTGAAATTCTTACATAATGCTAAATACCACCAAGGGAATCTCAAACCACACGTCTAGAATTCCCCAATAAAACTGCCTGCCAATGCAATATCCCCTGAAGAAATAATTAAAGTCACATATAGAAATCGGTAAAGAAAAGTAAAAGTCCGTGTGAGTTTTTAAATACTGATTCACCCCCCTCTTAGTGTTTTTCCCAACAATACTGACGTCCATGCAATACCAAAAACTACTCTCCCTATAGAGTCCAAGCCTAAATGGGTTCTGATACCAAGTTAAATTTTACACCTACAAGAGAGATAAACACAGGTATGCATGGATAGATCAAAGATCCAATCTAATGTGAAAAACCAAATTTGGGAAAATCACATAAACATATCTTCATTACCCTTGGCCAATCCAGCCAGCATAGACCACTTGAAGTGCTTTTTACAATGGAATACACTGAACCATTAAATAGGCTTCATTACATGGGATATAATGGGCCAATACTACATGTTGTAGTAAACCAAGCACCATAAACCACCTACAATATGTTTGACTGAGTTCAAGGATTAACCTAACAATGCCATTGATGGTTGCAAATGTTAAGAATAAGAGCACAAGAGAATGTGCAGAGTCAAGCATGGAGGTCTATTATAGCATAAAATTGAACATTGCAGGAGAGATTGTATTTGCAACCATGAGAGATAGAGCCATGAAGGAGTTCATAACAAAAATAATAGAGCAAGTGCTAAACAATTGGACATACAGAGAGATTACGATGAAAGTAATTTTGTAAGTAGTAATTGCAGTGGAAAGATTTCAGTAAGAAGCAACGATTCACAACTCGTGCATTAGCACAATTACTAGTGAGTATGATTTGCAACCAAGTGTGTTGATGGAGAGAGCACCTATGGAATAGGTGGATGTCAAAATTGGTCAATTCCCTTCACATTTTCTTTATTTTCGCTGTAGGTACAGGCAGTGTGTGCAATGATGCACGTGAAGAAGAAAAGCTCATAGAGGAAAATGAGCTCGTGGAAACTAACATTGTCCATATAAGCAAAGAGATTGGCAGGATAGAGAAAAATAGTAGTTCAGAAAACTGCAACTCTGATTATACTTGCAGTCCTAAAAGAAGAGTGAATGAAATAACTGGGACTGGTATTTGTGTTTGGGAGTGTTAAGGAGAGCTGCACTGTGTGTTAATGTCACTGAGTTCCGGATAGATTGCAGGTTAGTGTTGTGTTGCTTGTATGAATGGTCTGTGCATTGTGTGTGATTGGCAGTCAAGGTACAAGGTGGATTGAATTTCGTCCTGCAACATGGCCAGATCTATCATCCGAAAACCCTACTGAATTTTATTCCAACTACCTGCGTGCAACTATTGAGGCAATTGAAGGGGGTGAAAAAGACCAGCAAATAGCGTTACACCTTTTCTTTTCTTTTCCTATTTTCTTTGTATTGGAAATGATAAAAAAGAGGAAATCAATATTTTCCAACCAGTCAAATTTTAGGAAAAAGCATGGACATTCAAGCATTTTTCATGTGAACTCAGACAGGATATCGATTTCTAATCTATAAAGACAACTAATTCCAAAAATGAAAACAATAGTCTCTTATCATAGCTGAAGCTCACATTCACAAGTCCAAAAGAACCAACAAGCATGACATCCAAGTCACCAAACATGGAGGAAGGGTTATCAATTGTACAAAGAGAAGAAGATAAAATAGGAGAACTTCTCTTGTCAAAGCCAATGCCATTTAGCTTTGATTAGTTTGCCCTAGGCGTGTAGACTAGGCATTTGGTTATTGACTGTTTTATCATTTATGAAAATGCCAAATGTTTCACCATTAAGAAAACGGACTACCCAAAACTTGATTTATTGGCATTACAATAATTTATGAGGTTGCCAAAGTCCTTATTACTATTGAGTTACACTGAAAATTTTGGTGATCAGTCTGTAGTTGTAACTTAAATCTCACTTTTGTTAAAAACCTTCAAAAACCTTTTTCAATGCGGGATGTTACTAGAGGAATCATTCATCTTGTAAATACTAAGTTTTTTTTACCAATCTTGTTCATTATGGCATGAAATATTGGACAGAGTTTAAACGGTGATCTTGATGTATGAATTGTGTCAACCTGGGTATTAGCACTTAAATCATGGAATAAACCATTTGTGGGCATTCTAGCCAATCTGGTAACTTCCCAACTTGACCCAAGTCACTATTAACAGGTGTTGCTCTCTGTATTGACCTATCATTTTCAGCAGGCAAACCTCCAATTCCAAAACAGAAATACTGATTCATAGCACCTTGTGGTGGCCTTCGGTCAGAACCAACTGGAACATTGTCATCATCTTCTGAACCATCTTTAACAGAGGTCTTGCATGATTTTGGCATGGACCCATTTTTTTTAAAGAAGCACTTGAATCCTGCACTTATTGATGGTGAGAATGCTCCTGGAGATTGTGAAAATGACCTAGATGGTGAACAGGATGATGAAACTGCAGGTGAAACTGCACCATCAAAATCATTCCCACAATGATTTGAAATCCTGTGCTTTGTTGATGGACTCTGTGGGGATTTCCTTCTTAATGAATCACTATGATTGACCGTTAATGGAGTTTTCGAGAACCTTTGCCTCAGAGACAATGGCATCTCAGAAGTTCTTCGTTCATGAATCCATTCCTTACTGTGCATTATTTCGAGATTTGATTTTTCTTTGGTGAATGGCTTAGACTCGTTTCCCGTGTCCTGTTTCTTTTTCTGAATTATATGTTCTTCTTGCTTTGGGGTAGTCTTTTTTCCATTAGACCATCCAAAAAGAGTTGCAAGACTGTCTCTTTCTGGGTTAGATGCCGAAGGCTTCTTTTGATTCCCTACATAATGCTTTCTACTGTCATTGCAATCAAACAACGCATGGGCACCGAGCCTTCTTGATGATACTTCAAGAAGTCTCTTAACTTTTGCTTGGTTAGACACATCTTCAATATGGGTGTATACATTGATATCTGTATCTGCAGATCTGAATGATGTGTCTGGACTGTTATCTGAATAGCATATATTTCCGTAAGAAACATTGGCATTTCTTAAAGAGGTAGACCAGGACTGCACCTCTTTTCCACCTGCTGATGCCAACTTCTTAAGCAAATGCTCTGATGTTATACCAGATAGTAGGTTTAGTTCCAGCACATCAACAACAGACATTTCATTTCTGTCACAAATATTGATATCTAACCCAAGCACTGACAAGAGTAGTTCCAAAAGCTTTTCATGAATCACCTTTCCAAGGACAGTCATATGCATTGCAGTTCTTCCTTCCTTGTTCTGGCAATTAACAATAGTTGGAAAAAATATAGTTTTGCCTGTGATTAAATGTCTCATGAGGTCTAATTGCTTATCAAGTAACCTAGAGCCAGAGGCTGTCCATTTCTGACCATGTGCATGGGAAAATTTTAGGGGCTAATATTCGCAGGTGGGCTAATTTTCCACATTTTTTCCAAAAAATATATTCTCCAATTTCCATTTTTTATAAAAATAATTCACCCAAATTTTACAATATAAAATTATTTTATGTTAAAAATCGCCAAAATTATATAGAGACTATATATAAAATCATTAAAATTTTAATAGTTTTATAAATACACCAGCAATCATTTTATAGTTTACATATTAGGGACTAGTGAGATTCGCCAATTTTTTAAACTTCAAGATAATTTTCTATCCTTAAAATTTTCCCTGGCCATGTGTAAGAGAGTGTTTCCATCATTATTTGTCGCAAGTAGAAGTGGTGGAAAAGATTATAAGAGTTTCTTAACAATGACAAAGTGACCACTGTAAGCTGCCACATGTAACACTGTGTTTCCTTGATAATCCGTGGATTCTATAATATGTGGAGATGCTAGAAGTAACTCCTCCACCACCTGCACTACAAAACCATGCATGTGTCATGAACTGAGTATAAAACCAAATTAGTACCATAAATTGGTTGAAAATTTGTAAGCAGACAGTAAATATCTCCTAGACCAGGGTTGACCTTTGTCAGTTTAAAAGCAAAATCATAATAGTCTCATCTCCTGCAGCCGATGCAACAGTGTACCCATCTGGACTCTGAAAATACAAAACAAAAGAAAGACTTTCAGCACAAAAATCAAAGGCTGTCAACACAAAAACGATTTAGCCATAGATCAATACAATGAATACCTCTGCCAGATGCAGTACTCTAGAAGTGTGACCAGTAAGCTCTGTAATCTTAACCATCGATGGATATTTCCATAAGGTCAACTGGTTCTGGCTGAATCCATGTGAACTCAGTAGCTCACGTTCATGCTTATTCCATAATAATGTGCAAACTTGAGAATGGGAATCAACGGTATTTAGGCAAGCTCCTGTATGAGTGTTCCAAAACTTAATACAGCAGTCTGCACTGCCACCCCCGGAAGCCAGAAGATTGCTCTGGAAAGGACACCATGCCAAAGCCTTTACTGCAGCGCGATGTTCATCTAGCCTGTGAAGATACTGAGTTGCAGCATTAGAGGATGACATGCTCTTGTCCCATACATGAAGTAAATTGTCATTTCCGCCACTTGCAAGCTGCTGGCCAGACATGGACCATTTCAAACCACACACTTCTTGCTCATGTCCTCTATATGTTTGAACAATGGAATCACGGATGCGGACATCATGATTTAATATTAAACCATCAAGGCTACCAGTCGTAAGAATATGTCCATTCCAAGCAAGTGCACCCACACGGGCATGGTGACCTTTCAAGGCTCTTAACTCTATTCATTGAAAAACATTACCAAGTGAATACGATTGCATCCAAAGAGATATAAAGAAAAGAAACTGAAACACAAAAACAGTAATTTCCTCTACCTGTTTATTAGATGCAGAGTCCCATAGCTGCACAACGGAATTATTCAGGCCAACACCGATATGTCTTCCATCAGGTGCCCATTTAACACTTGTTATTGGACCAACATCATCGGCGACAATCAAGAGCTCAGAAGTTGTGCTCCTGCAGGCATCCCATAAGTATACTGTATTGCTGAGAGCTATTGATAAAATATTGCTGACACCCCAGTCCAGCAGATTCAAGTAATAATCATCCACACACTCAGGAGCATCCAAAGTTCTCTCTGCAGACTGCAAACAATGACAGGAGAGTTAAAAATATCATACCAATGTTAAAAATCAAGGACTAGGTGAATGCCACTGGAATATTGGCCCGATTCTTGAACAATGAATATTAAAACTTTTGGAAGGGGAACAACTCTTCCCGTTGATCAAGACCTTCCCGAGTTGGCATAAAGGTAAACCCAAATTCAAACAGAAGAGTTTGCTCAAAATCCAAAGTCCATTTCCATCCAATAGAAGCATTAATAGCATTAATATTCAAAGACAGGCGATTTATCCAATCTCTGAAAACAGATCTAAACAGAACCCCACGGTCTACGCACACAATCTACAAACCAAAACCAAACCAATTACAATGGTTTGCAGACAACCTGAGTATTAGTTAGGGATCTATAAAACCCTTACCTAGGGAATATAACGTCGCGATTTACTTTTCGGTACAGTGTCAGCAGCGACATTTTCGGAATAGAAAGATTGTATATCCTCAGGAGGAGCGGGAGCTTTGCCGGTAAATCTTAGAATCCTGAATTTTTTTAGAGGCAATAGCTCCATCTTGCAATAAGCTTGCTGCGAGCTCCCTCTTATAAGATTCCTTGGAGGGTGTTAAATGAACACCACTTTCATTTTCCTTCTCAGTAAGCAAATATCGAGCCACGTCAAAATCCATGGATCCCCTGTGTGAAATAAACCTATCGCTCTGATATAACAAAACAATAAAAATTCAAGGTCCATATTTATCCTAATACACAAATGTATCTATAACCCTAAACTCAGTACAGAATACAAATACATTCATAAAGTGTAAGCCAAATGCAGAGTACATCCATAAAAGTCATACAAAGTAGGAGCAGAATACACATATTGTGCCTTATATCTATCCTAAACACAATTATATCCATTAGCCCTAAACGGAATACAGAGTACATCCACAAGGTTCATACAAAATTAGAGAAGAATACATAAGCACAAATATCCATTAGCTTTAAACCCTTATAGATTACATCCATGAAGGTCATACAAAATTGGAGAAGGATACATAAACTTCACCCTATATATCCATCATAAAACACAAATGTATCCATAAAACCTAAATATAATAAAGGGAGCGTCCATGAGGGTCATATAGAACTAGAGAAGAACACATACATTACGTCTTGTAAGTGCTGAATGGTCCTGCAGAGGAAGCATTTGCTCTGCTCTTTTGCTAGGTTTCTTAGCGCTCATAGACAGTAGGGATTCGATGCCGGTATTCATGCTTTTTGTATAAAAAAAACTGTAACAGGAATGCAGAAGCGCAACCCACACACAAAAAACAAAACAAATTCCAAGGGCCAACACCACTGCCCAAACTCCTCCTCGCAGCGTAGGTTTAGCTCCATGGCACCGGGGAAATGGGCTATCTTGGACCTTGGAACCCTAAAACTAGCGAACCAGTTGCCCTCTCGTCAATGCGTGCAACCTGTCATCGATCAATGCATCCAGATG
Source organism: Pinus albicaulis (assembly GCA_034641835.2). Taxonomy (NCBI): domain Eukaryota; kingdom Viridiplantae; phylum Streptophyta; class Pinopsida; order Pinales; family Pinaceae; genus Pinus; species Pinus albicaulis. The sequence continues at coordinate 506,815,749 of CM076581.1, read as the reverse complement.
TTGTAAGTTTCCATCTCCTTCCATCGATCTGACCTATCGATCTGTTTTGCACATCCAACATCCACGCCCCTTCCAAGCCCCAACCACCTCTTCGACCCAGTAAATTCAGACGAACCAGTGAAAAAATTGGGCGAATCACTCCTACTCCTCCCTCCGACCCAGTAAATCTAGGGGAATGCCATTGAAATCTGCTCCAAACAAAGAAAATCGGGGGCGAATATTATTTTTTCAGTTTTATAGAAATTTATTTTGGTAGGCTAATATTTAATAATTAATTATTTTTAAAATAATTATTGGGCTAACTTTATAAAACTATAGAAAATGGGTTTTATATATAAAATTCGCCCTATTAAAAATCCCTTAAAATTCGCCTTTGGGCTAAAATTCGCCCCTAAAATTTTCCTATAACTTTATTGTGGAATGTGATGCCTTAGGAAATGGAATTGGTGTTGTTTTAATGCAAGAAGGAAGACCCATTGCTTTTGAAATTCATCCAATTAAAGGAAAGTATTTACAAAAATCTATTTATGAGAAGGAAATGTTGGAAATACTACATGTACTAAAGAAATGGCGACCTTACCTAATGGTAATACACTTCAAGGTAAAAAATAATCATGATAGTCTTAAATACTTTTTGGAACAAAGACTATCTTTAGAAGAGTTGAAAAAATGGGTCACAAAGATGTTGGGTTATGACTTTGAAATCATTTACAAAAAAGGGAAGCTAAATGTTGCTGCAGATGCACTCTCAAGAAAGGATGAAGAGGTGGAAGCATTTCTTTGCACCATTTCTATTCTCCAACCAGATTATATAACCAAAGTAAGGGATGAATGGAAAAAGGAAGAAAAAGTGTGGACACTCATTCGAAAGTTGTAGCAAGATCCTACTACATCTGATACATTTAGTTGGAAAAATTATTCCTTATGGTACAAAGATCGCTTATACCTTTGTAATAATTCCCAACTAAAACAAAATATTCTTTTGGAATTTCACACTTCTCCCTTAGGAGGAAACTCTATTTTTAAAAACCTACCACATGGTGAAGAAATAATTTTTTTGGGATGACCTTAAATTTGATATTCAAAAGTTTGTGGCCGAATGTTTGGTTTTCCAGCAAAATAATGTTGAGACAATTAAGACTTTAGGTCTTCTACAACCTTTCTCCATTCCAAGTCAACTTTGGGAGGAGATTTCAATGGATTTTATCACAAGTTTACCTAAGTTCGGAGGAAAGAGTGTCATCATGGTGGTAGTTGATAGACTTACCAAGTATGCACACTTTTTTGCATTATCTCCTCCATTTAAAGAAAATACATTTGAAACTGCATTTATGGAAATAATTCAAAAGCTACATGGAAGCCCAAAGATTATTGTAAGAGACAGAGATCCCATTTTTACTAGAAATTTTTGGATGGAATTATTTTCTTGTTTGGGTACTCAATTTGCTCATAGTTCATATTATCATACTCAATCCAATGGGAAAATTGAGATAGTGAAAGAATGTTTGGAAGGATATCTTTGTTGTTTTGTATTTGATAAACAAACATAATGGGTCAAGTGGTTACCTCTGGCTGAATGGTGGTATAACACTTCCTTCCATACTACAACAAAAATGACGCCATTTATGGCACTTTATGGATATCATCCACCGTATGTCACATCATCTTTAAGAGAAAATTCTAAGGTTCAAGCAGTGAAAGATCACATCGAGCATCAACAACACATTCTCCAACTCTTAAAGGATAACCTAAATTTTGAACAAAATCGGATGAAACAACAGGAATATCAACATCGCAGCGAGAGACATTTTAATGTAGGAGACTAGGTATTTTTATGGATACAACCATACAAACAAATGTCCCTCAAGCAAGCTAAGAAGGATAATAAATTATCGCCAAATTATTATTGTCCTTACAAGGTGTTGCAAAATATTGGTACTATGGCATAGAAATTGGAGCTTTCGACTTCTTCTCGAGTGCATCCAATTTTCCATGTTTCATGCTTAAAGAAGGTTATAGGTGACAAAAATCAAGTTCAAACAATATTGCTAGAACTTGATGAGGAAGGAAAAATCATATTGGAACCTGAAACAGTCATGGAAACAAGAACTCGACAGCTACGAAATCAATCAATTTCAGAATATCTCATCAAGTGGAAGAAGTTACCCACTGAAGATTCGACATGGGAGGACGAAAATTTTATACAGAAGCATCCAGATCTACTCAAGCGTTGAGGACAACACTTTTTTGAAGAGAAGGGGCATGTTATGTCCCTATATTACTAGTGTAGTCCCTTATTGTTGTTAGTGTATCCCCCTTATTGTTATTTTTGAACCCTTGTAGCCCCCATATTGTTATTATTGTGCCCTTACAGTATTATTGTTAGGTCGGCTAGGATTATATTGTGACCCCATGGACTCCTATATATAGAAACGAGGTTTTGCCATTTGTATCACCCAAGAAATGTTCATTTATGTAATGTAAAGGAGGTTGCCCCCACAAAGTGGTTGATTTCTAAGGCGTTGATCTCTCTTTTCTTCTATGATGGTTTCATAAAGTCTTGATGAAATCTAGGTCGAGGATGCAATTTTCTTGCACAATCATCCTCTATTTTTATCTTCCAGAGTCTGCCAATTGTTCTTCTCAGAAAAATTATATTGTTCTTTAACTCTTTGATTAGGACATGGCGAGGAATTGATTTGATGAAATATCAAGTTCACATTATGGTGCACTGGCTTTGGTGAGCCAAAAGTTTAATTTGCTTGTTCAAAGCCGGGATCTTTATATTTTGAAGGGACAACTCAGAATAATGGAACATCAGATTTACTTGGCCTGCAATCTGGATCGATATGAGGCTTTTGATCCCACATGATAGAATTTATTATGATTTCTACTTGCAGACAAGGAATACTTTGCAGTTGGAAATGAATTTCTTGTCTTTGGATGGCAGGTGATGGTATTTGTTAGATGGAAGACTGCTGATGAATATGCCTAGCTGTTTGTTTGGTTCTTCCCATTATAAGAAAATTTCCATTGTAGAAATAGGTTGTGATACCACCACGGGTGTGATTAGATCTTCATAAATTTATAATTCACAACATGGCACTTGGGAAATTCTAAGTATTTTTTATGGATGATAAGTTCTATGTCATCAATGTGTTTAGAAAACCTAAGTGCATGCACGAAGCAACATTTAAAATAAATAATATATCCAAACGACCATTTTTAAACACACTAATGAAGCTATGTCATTGTGTGGATCGACACAATAATCCACATTTGTGATCATTGTCTCCATGACCATGGAAGCTACCATTGGGCCATCAGTTCGAGTCTTGGTTATTGTGGTATTTTTGGCTTTATTTCTAAGCAATGTTGGATGCCAATGGAGAGAGATGAACTTGCAATCAAGTCACTTAAGCTTAGAAAAAAAGAAACAACACTCTATGTCTTTGTGTTGTCAGAGCTACGAAGATGAAGTATTTAGGTTTATAAACTTTGTTGATGCCTGTCGTGCAACAACATTGGGGGCTAACCACCCGACCTAAACCTTGGGTTTATATACCTTGGGTTTATAATATTAGTCCCTTGAGTTTAATATTATACCCTTAGGTTCATAATCCATTGGTGTTTTAGTATTAATCCCTTTGGTTGATTGTTCCTTTGGGTTTATAATATCGACGCCTTCGGTTTATTATTCCCTTAAGTTTATAATATCAATCACGGCAAACCATCGTCATTCATAGTCAACCATGATCGAATGTCACATTGTGACAAGGATTGTTTCACCATAAAAATCAACCATATTTAATATAAGATTATAAGTTTATATTGCAAACATTTAGAGGTTTAATATAAGATACTATAATATATTGTTTTCAAAGATCTATAAAAAATTCTTATATTAGTTTATAATATATATATATATATATATATATATATATATATATATATATATATATATATATATATATATATATATATATATATATATCTATACTTATATTCATATCTATCTATATCTATATCTATATCTATATCTATATATATATATATATATATATATATATACATATTAATTTATAATATATCTTTTTAAGATTAAATATTAGGTTTTCTAATAATAATAGATTTTAGAGTTAAATATTAGACTTTCTTGTTTTTTTTTTTCTAAGTAAAACTAATTCTATTAAGTATAAGAGTTACTGTTACAAAACTGCCACAGTGTCATCTGTGTGAGCCTGAGCACTGGGCTTGATAGACATGCTGAACAAGAAAAGTCTGGACTGCCCGAGATTGAGAAACCAGTCCTTTGGAGATCAGTTTGGACGCCCTTGGAAGGGAAACCGACCTACAGTTTATACAAGAGAACTTAACATAGAGAAAAAGGCGAAAATTAACAATCAGCCTTTCCAGCTGTGCGTTGAGACAAAGAAACAAAAAATTCCAACCGTAATTGAGCAAAAATACCAGAAGAAGCTGGGAGCTGGGAATATCATTGATCATGAGTTGGAGACGGAGGTTCTTCCACCACCCTGCATGCATATTCATCTACACAGTCATTCATAACGCCCTTGAGAGTGTCATCCTGGTTCGAGGCCCCATCCTTCATGCGCGGCGCATCCTCTACGTGGTGGGCAGCTCCAGCTGGCAGAACCGAGCTTTGGGGGAGGCTTGAGATAGGAGGGGGCAAAGGGGAGGCCTCAGGGGAAGGAATGGGGAGGGAAGACTCTTCTATAAGATTTACCATGATAAAGGATGTGACAATGGGGTTGTCATGAGAACACTCAAAGCGGAATTCAGCACGCTATGAGGTTTGGCGAATGGGCAGGCGGACAGACCCATGGGATACGGAAGGAATTGCAGCACTGTGAGTGTTAACAAGGGGGGGAAGGGGTTGGCTGAGCCAAAGGAACAAAATCATGATGACGCCTTCGACCTCTGCCATGATGCATCTCCTAAGGCTGGGCTTGAGTCTCTTCGGCAGAAGAAGAACCCGAGACAGAGTTGGAGTGGGGTCGATAATGAGAGGCCCGACCATGACTAGTGTCGCGCCTACTCCTCATTCTATGTCATATGCGTGGCATTGTGGCAGAGGCGGGAAGTGAAAAAATGTAGTGGAAAGGGCAGACAGGAGGCTCAAAAACACAATGAGGGGAGTTGCAGCGAGAGATATCCATCGACCGAGTGCCAAGAGGAGAAACGACACCACAGAGATCCACAGTTCGAGCACAGTGAGGGGGATTGGCTCTGCAAAAGAGGTTGTGGGAGAAATGAAACCCTGGCAGCGGTTCAAAACAAGCAAGGAGATGGCATCGACGTTCGGTGTGAGTGCAGGTGTTGGGTTCGGCATAGCCTTGAGGGCATGCGCTGTTTAGAGGAAGCAGAGAGCCAATGCTGCTATCACAGCTAGTCGAACAATATGGAACGGACTCCATAACCAATTGAATACCCATGGCAAAATGAAGGAGCGTTTGCGCAGGAGTTATGTCGTCGCGAGCTGGCGGATTTATGATCTCATTAATGCGCATACAGGAGGCCATATGGCCACCCCACGCGAGCTCCTTTGGGAGACGCGTAGGGGCCAATGTCCCATTAGTCCATGCATTCATCCGCATCTGGAGTATTAGACTTTCTTGTTAAGTTTACTATTAATATTAGATTTTATTATTAATTTTACTATAATAACATCATATTTTATTAATATCATATTCTTATTATTTTATTATTAGAATTAATAATTTTATTAATGTTTATTACTAATAGTTTTATTAGAGTTTACAAATTTTATAGATAATAATGTTAATGTAATTATTGGGATTTTAATATAGAGCTTTTAATATAGGGTTTTGTCTAATATATAGATTTATAATATTAGTATTTATCTATATTAAGGCTTATCATCTTAGGGTTTAATATATACGACTTATAATATTAATGTTTAAAATATTGGGTTTATAATATTATAATATAAATTTGGTCGAACTTATGTTTACCATATTTAACAAGAGTCAACCTTATTCACTTATAGTTGATATAAAGTGTAATGTTATAAACCATATTAATATTAATATTATTAAATATTTTTAGGCATTAAGAATTGTCTATTAGTGATCATGTTTGACTATGGTAAACCATGATTAACCATCCTTAACCATGATACACCATGGTCATCGATGCCCACCCATCATCAACCACGTTAATCCATGGTCAACAATGGTCAACCATGAACAACTATGGTCAACAATGGTCAACCATAATGAACCATGTTCAGCCATGGTAAACCATGGTCCAATGTCACATTGTGACAAGGATTGTCTCAATATGAAAATCAACCCTCGTCAACCATGTTTATTTTAGTGTTTTTAATATTTATCTTAGGGTTTATATACCTTGGTTTTCTAATATTAGTCCCTTGGGTTTAGTATTATTCCCTTGGGTTCATAATCCCTTGGGGTTTATTATAAATCCCTTGGTTTTATTATTCATTTGGATTTATAATATCAATCATGGTCAACCATTGTCAATCATAGCCAACCATGGTCAAACATGGTCGAATGTCGCATTGTGACAAGGATTGTCTCACCATGAAAATCAACCATGTTTATTTTAATGTTTATAACAATTATCTGAGGGTTTATAATATTAGTCCCTTCTATTTAATATTATTCCCTTGGGTTCAGAATCCTTTGGGAATTTAGTATTAATCACCTGGTTTTATTTTTCCCTTTGCTTCATGATATCAATCCCTTGGGTCTATTATTACCTTGGATTTATAATATCAATCATGGTTAACCATGCTCAACAATATCCAAACATGGTTGACCTTAGTTAACCATGGTCAGGTCAACCATGTTCGAATATCGCATTCTGACAAAAATTGTCTCCATATAAAAATCATGGACAATCAGGATAAACCATGGTCAAACATCGCATTTTCACAAAGCTTTTCTCGATATGAAAATCAACCATGGTCAAATATGGTCAACCATGATTGAATGTGACATTATGACAACAATTGTCTTGATATGAAAATCAATCATGATCAACCATGGTCAAACATGACATTTTGATAAGGATTGTCTCAATATGAAAATCAACCATGATCAACCATGTTTATTTTAGTTTTCTAATATTTATCTTAGCATTTATATACCTTGGGTTTATAATATTAGTGCCTTGGGTTTAACATTATTCCCTTGGTATTGATCAGAATCTGGATTAAGGGCATAAATTAGCTCAAAAATGAAAGTGATCATAATTGCACCAAACTATATTCAAAGCGACCGGCCCGTTGCAAGGAATCCAACGCAACTCATTTCGTTGAAAACATGGATCATATGGAGTCATGGTCTGCTGATCGTCATTCAGAACAAGCAAATTAAAAAAATAAAAAATTGTAGAACAAGTGTAGATGTTGACATGGAAGTCCAGTTAGCATGCAGAGAACCTTATTTAGTTTTTAGCCCAATGAGACGGTGACACGTGTCATTACGGGATTCGCCAATTTGATTTGTGAAGGTAAAAATCGTCCAATGCCCTTCAAAATTGAATGTGGATTCATGATTATTATGTGTTGGAAATTATTATTTTTAATATATTGAAGTTGAATTAATATTATATATATTTAATATTTTATATGGTTTTTAAATAATCATATATTATATTAATTTATCTATATATTTATAATTATTAAATTTAAACTTTATATACTATTAAATATTTAAAATCCAAACCCAAAAGTCAAAGTGGCTTATGTTTTAAACATTGGTGTATTATTTTGGAGGAGGCATATTATACGGTGATTAAATATTTCCATGGTGGTTAGCTATTTGCAAAGTTTGGAGCATTAAATGTGGTATGCGATTAAAATATTTATAATTATTAAATTTACACTTTATATATTATTAAATATTTAAAATCCAAACCCAAAAGTCAAAGTAGCTTATGATAAACATTGGTGTATTATTTTGGAGGAGGAATATTATACGGTGATTAAATATCTCCATGGTAGTTAGCGATTTGCAAAGTTTGGAGCATTAAATGTGATATGTGATTAAAATAATTGCACAAGGAAATTATTTTTTAGTATATTGAAGTTGGATTAATATTATATATATATTTAATATTTTATATGGTTTTTAAATAGTTATATATTATATTAATTTATCTAGTCTACTACCATCATCATCAATTATTAAATTTCTGAGAAATTTGAAAGTCTGAATGTCAAAAAGCCCAGCAAACCAATTCCAACGTCATTCATTGCTGGCAAAGAAAAAGGTGTTGTGCCTCATGAGATTCCCAGACTAGAGTCAAGTCCTCCTGTCTCTAGATTCCCTCATCTCATGCCTAGAGAAGTTCCACAGTTGCCTGTGACAGAATCTAAACCTGAGTCAGATGAAGAAAGATCTGAAAAGATCACAGTTGCTGATGTCATGAAAGACTCAGAGTCAAAAGACCATGTCTTTCCCATCTATGAGCCTCTAGAGCCTCAGTTCACCCGACATGCAGCTCCTGACCTATATGGTGCAGGAAAAATTCCCCCAAGGGAAACCTTTCATGACGGGAGTCATAAGGAATGGAACATAGACAATATGTCTGCACACCAGATCCGGCAGATACTGGATCAGATGATTATAGAATACAAGTTGATGTGTGCAGATGGAAAGACTGAAATTGAAGCATGAAAAACAATCATGCAATGCTTCACTGGTACACTTGCAAGATGGTGGGAGCTTGAGTCCTCTCCAGCGATGATTGAGAGAATGGAGAAGGAACTTGTAAAAGATGAGCAGGGTGATATAATCTTTAACCCTGATGGCACTGCACAAGTAAATATGATTGGTGCTCTCACAGCACTAATACAAGAACATTTTTGTGGGTTAGAATATGTTGCAGCTGATAAACATGAAATGATTTTGATGAATCTTAAGTGCAACAATATAAATCAGTTTGAAGATTTCCACAGAGATTGGATGCAGAGAATATTTTGGGTTAAGGATCCCAAGAATATATTGTGGAAGCAGGTCTACTTAGCAGCCTTACCTTCAAAGCTAGTAGACATCTTAAGAATGGAAGATGCTTTCCCCTTGCCTCTAGAAACATATGTATGGGGAGATATTTATGGCATTGTAACAAAAGTTTTGATTTCTTTATGTACCAGGTCCAAGATGCAGAAGTCCATTGATAAACTCAACAGACTTCCTGGTACTAAATCATTTTGTAGCAAGTATGGCATCACAGTGGATGATCCTCTTGTGCATAGAAGGAAGCACAAGCGCCAAGTCAAGAAGGCCTATAAAAGAAGCAAGTCTACTTACAGATTGAGCTCTGCAAAGAAAAGAGAAATTCGGAGACCTAAAGAGCATAGAAGATCTAAAGCTCCAAGAAGGCAATCCAAATGGCGACCAAACACTCATTACTATCGGCCCCAAGATATTCGGCCTAAAGATGCCAAGCTGGCCAGAATTAGAGAAGTTGAGTGTTGGTTATGTGGAGAAAAAGGGCATACATCTAATATGTGTCCTACTGCTTTAGAATCAAAGAAAGGTCTGGGCAAGAAGACTAGTAAGTATGCTAAGAATAAACAACCTTCCTCCTCTCAAACCACTGTTAAGCAGGATCCCGACGCCTGTGCCTATTGTAAATCTACCTCACATAAGATTTCTGAGTGTCCATCTTATCCAGGTCGTCGTTTCTCTATCATGCAGCATGCCATGCCTTCTTCTTCTGATGATTCCTTTTCTGATGACTGTTCATCTTCCTCTTCAGATGACCAGGTCAATATGTATTGTCACTGCTCAGACCCAGAAGCCTGTAAATGTGAGTCCTCTTCTGAGTCTGATTCTGATTCCTATTCCTCAGCTGTTGAAGATCCTCCTCATATCCTCATGGCACAACTTGATGATGACTTGAAAGTTTTTGCCCAAATTCGTGCCATGGATGAAGGAGACCTGAAAACTGCTCTCCTTGATGCCTATATGAAGAATCTTCCTGGTTCTTCTAGTTCTTCCAAATCTTCTGGTTCCTCTAAGAAGCCCAATTTTGTTGAAGCTTCTTATGAACGCAACACCAAATCGTATCTCCAGCACAATAGCAAAGCTCGTAGCCTCACTTTGGGGGAGGTGAATAAGGAGATACATGATTTAAAAAATGAAGTGCGCAGTATAAGAAATGAGCTTAATGATCTGAAAGCTCAAAATAATCAATCTGCTTCTCCATCAAATGTTTTTTCTAAGCAGCCGACAAATTAGACACTACACACTCAGCCATACACTGAAGTCCACACTGCATCAGGCAACTTTGTTTCTTCAGGCTTCAGTGACATTGGGGACATGCAGGTCCTCACAGTTCAATATCAGCAACATCATATATTGGTAAAACTTTCTGTTGCTGGTCATGTTTATCAGGTTATTGCTTTAATTGATTCTGGTTCAGATTTAAACCTGATCTCTAAACATATCATCCCTTCAAGATATTGGACTACTGCAGAAAGAGAGGTCCAAGGATTAGGGATGAAACATCTAAAGTTTGAAGTTTCTAAAGCTACTGTCTGTTTTGATTCAAGTTGTGTAAAATTATCCTTGGCAGTTTCAGATATCCCTGTTGACTGTATTTTGGGTAATGTCTTTTTAGCAGCAGTAGAACCTCATGGGTCAATCAGATTTCCTGATGGGTCTGCAGGAATGTTTATTAGTGTTTCTGGTAAAAGAATTGAATTGCCTTATGTTTCCAGAAACAAAATCTCACCCATGGTGCAGGCTATGCAAGAAAAAGCACAGAAACTTCAGAAGATTGAAAACAGCCTGGTTGAACTCAAAGACCATAAGGAAACTATCAGAGTTGAAGAACAGTTGAGTTCACCAGAAATCCAAAAGAAGATTACTGCTATCCAGAAAGAATTTGAAGATACATGTTGTTCAGAAGAGCCAAATGCTTTTTGGCACAGGAAGCAGCACAGCATAGAATTGCCGTACAAAGAAGGATACACTGGCAGGCCGTGTAAATCAAGAGCCATCCCTATGTCTGTCCATGATAGACAACACTGCCAGTCAGAGATTGAACAACTTCTACAGAAGAAGTTGATCAGAGAATCCAGTGGACACTATGAGTGGAATGTTATGCCTTTTGGACTAAAGCATGCTCCATCCAAATTCCAAAAGGTAATGGATTCAATCTTTAAACCTTATGCAGATTGGTTGCTTGCATACATTGATGATCTGCTGATTTTTTCTAAGAAACTGAGTGACCACTTCAGACATTTGAAGATCTTCATGAAGTTGGTCAAAATAATGGTCTTGTCCTAAGCAAGAAAAAGATGGAGCTGTGTAAAACAAAAATCAAGTTCTTAGGACATGAGATTGAAAATGGTCAAATTGCTCTGCAGCATCACGCACTGGAGTTTGCTGATAAGTTCCCTGATGTCATTCTTGACAAAACCCAGTTGCAGAGGCTTTTAGGGTGCCTCAACTATGTGAGCAATTTCTACCCAAATTGTGCCTTTGATAGATCTCTGTTAAACCAGAGACTCAGAAAAAACCCTAAACCTTGGACTGACAAGCACACCCAAGCAGTCAGAGAAATAAAGTCCAAGGTAAGATTTTTGCCCATTCTACATGTTGCTAATGACAATGCCTATAAGATTGTTGAAACAGATGCCAGCAACATAGGTTGGGGAGGTGTGCTAAAGCAGAAGCCGGAGAAAGAAGACCCGAAAGAAAAAGAACAAGTTGTTCTCTTCGCCTCTGGAACTTGGAGCAAAGCAGAGGTAAATTACGCTCCTATTGAAAAAGAGGTTAAAGCAGCTTGGTACTGTTTGAGAAAGTTTTCTGTTCATCTGGCAAATAAGTATTTTCTGCTCAGAACTGATGCTAAAGCTCTGGATAAAGTTTTATCAAAAGTAATCAAGAACCCTGAAGATGCGAAATTTGCAAGATGGCAAGCACTCTTTGCATATTTCAGCTTTGATGTTGAACATATAAGAGGTGTTGAAAACTGCATTCCAGACTTTTTAAGCAGAGAATACATCCAAGAGCAAGAACAAGTGAATGACAAGGAACAAGTGCAGTATCATTGTTTTGTCATTCTAACTGAGTGGAATCAGGCCAATAAAAGAGAAGAATTGAGATATATTGCAGATGATGAACCTTGGCCTGTGTATTTTGAGAAGTGGAGGCCAACCTGGATCCTCCGAAACACACAAGTGTTGGATGGAAATTTGCAGAGTCACACAGATCTACAACACTTGGTTCCGGGCAGGAAGGTGTACCCCAAAGGAAGCAGATGGATACATGATAAGATGTATTCACACAGCATGGCTGCCTCTCTTGAAGCTGAGAGATCTCTCTCAGAAGATTTCTGGGATTTGTACGTCATTGGTACTGGTGGCGGTGACAAATCAAAAGAATTTTATAAGAACTATGTTATAAATAGAGTCAGGAAAATGGGTCCTTATAGATATGGAAATTTCACATCTTGGCCACAAGATGATCCTAAACTTATTATAATTTTGCAGGTTATGAAAAACTGTGGTGGGATCTCCTTAATAGAGATGGATCTGAAGAGACCCATTACACAAAGTTGAAGTTTGCACCAACTTGGATAAATGAAAGAGAACCATTCATCCCATGGTTATCTAACTGGTGGTGGCACTATGGGCTTAGTCCTTATAGTATGGATCCTGATTGTTTTCAAACTTACCATAGACATTTTTGTAATGATTGTCTTTCAGGACCAGCTGGTGAGTGTTTTCACTATCCAGTGAACACTGTTGGAGAACTCGCCAGTATAGAACACACGATGCTTGACAATCCCATCTTAAAAATGCATATGCAGATGCATTATCAGTGGGCAGTCATGACAAAAATCAAGCATCAGATAGTGCTTAACAAGCCCATGATTGTCAGAAGAATCTACACTAAAGCATGGGACGATGAGTGGTATCATGTCAAATTTCCAGGTGCCAAAATCCTTGAAGAATCTGCAGATGGAGCCAGTACAAGTGGTCCTCGGGAGCCCCACTCATAAAAGGTTTTCCCTGTGTATATATGACACCTAGTCACGGGTTTATTGTGACGTAGCTTTTTCCTTGGATTTTTCCTACGTCAGAAAAATATCCAATGTGTTTCTAATAGAGTTAGATTCCTCGTGGGCCTTTGTAAGGTATCCACAGTGTATTTCACATGTTTACACTTTAAGTTTGTCGGCATGACAGATCTCCGTGCGGATGTCACCTCTTGGTGTTACCCGAAAACGATGATCTTCTGCCAAGTGTCAATAATCTAGCGATGCACAGTAATGTTTGTCCCCCTCTCATTCCTATATAAGGAGAGGTAAGGCTCATTCGTATTCATTCGCATTTGGTGTGTTTTGAGTCTTGAGTCCGAGTAGTTTCTCCCTGCTCTGCGTCTGCGCCATCTTGGTGATCTGCTCGCATCACGGAGTCCATTACTTAAGTCTGAGTAGTTTCTTCCTGCTCTGCGTCTGCGCTTTCACAAGCGATCTGCTCGCAACACGAAGATTTTTGCTCACAGTCTTTAGGTTGAAGTGAGAAGCCTGCGCGTCTGTTCATGTGACAGGCGAGAACCTAAAGTGGCCACTTCTTTAGTGAGTCTATATGTTTATATTTGTGTGTTATAGTCATAAACTCTGAGACAGAGTCTGTATCTCGGCCAAGAAGCCTCTGGTATCGATCCTTCATTCGTGAAGATCATAAGTCCAGTAAATGCCGATACAGTCTATCTCTGATACAGAGAATTCATTGTAATCTGATTGTGAAGCATTCTGCTAATAAAGAGACAAGACTTTCATCTTGAGTTCCGCATTATTACTCTGTGTGCTTAAATCATTCTGTCAAAATACTTGCACTACTATAAAAGTTCGCCGGAGTTCGCGAAGTGCTACGGATCACATAAGGCCGTTGGAAGGCGAGGAAGCCGTGTGTTAGGCCGCTGAAGCGTGAGGGCATAATTAGGTTCGTCTGGGTTCATAACAAGTAGTGTTCAGAGAAATTTGACAAGGCCAAATCGGTTGGTTGACGACCGCAAGCAAGCTTTGCTAGCCTCTGCTAGAAAATTGGTATCGGAGCCAATAAGTCTACTCTGTAGCCTGGTTCAAGATCTTGAGTAATATCCGAAAGTCTTTCTTTCTCTCCTTATTTACAATGGATCCCTCTATGTCAAAATCTGTATCCTTCAGAGAGCTCGAAGAACAGGAGCGAGCCGAACAGAATCCCCTCAGAGATTTGTTTGCGTCTAGTAGTAGCCGTGTGATCAATCAGTCTGATCACTTGTATGAAGAGGTCGAACCCCAAGCTCGATGGGTACTCCCCAATATAAAACCCTCTGAGGTCTACAATGATTTAGCCATCTGGCATCTTAAAGCTGCCACTAGAATAACAATAAAAGAAACTGTGTCTAGTATAGAAGAAAACAGTGAGAGAATTCAGTTAATTCCCATTTTGAATCCTAAAGAGCTCCAAGCTGAAGCTAAGAAGTTGGGAACACAATTTTTACATTTAGGCTGTCTAAGAGTTGGCATTAATGCTTTGGTACATCCAGGAGTAGAAGCTTATGCATTAGTCACCATTCGTGACTTAACGCATAATAAGTACACTGATTCATTAATAGGAGGGATAGTAGCTCCACTATCCAATGGACCAGTCTGGTTTGACTATTATCCTAATTTCTCTGTGTCTGTGTTTGATGAAACATTGGCCGATATTCTTCAGTTGCAAATCAAAATAATGGGATTTGACATGAGAAGAAAAAGAAGGACTATCGCTATCCAATTCCGTGGTTGTTTTCGCCACACATCCACGATGTTTCCTGCAGTACTCCATGCACCCAGCAGTGAGTCAAAAACCAGTGTCGTTGTCATAACAGATCCCAAAAATCAAAAGATAGAACACCAAGCTATCAAGTGGGAGGATCTGCAATTTCCTTTACACTGGACTATTCCAAATCCAAAGCCACTGTCTGTCAAAAAAATCACCAGTGCCAACATTACCGAAGACCATTCTTCTGCTACTCTGTCCTTTCCCAGGAGATCCACAATTGATCGCAGAAGACTTGAAGCCGAATGTAAAAAGTCCTCTCGTTATGTTTCGCCCGAATGTACAGATACGAGTTGTAGTTCTATTGTATCAAATTGTAGTCATGTTTCTCTTTTTGAGTTTGCACAGTTAGTCAATTTCAATTCAGTCAATGTTGAGTGTCCACAATGTAAACAAACTGTTAATCTGCAAAGTCTTGCATATGCTGTTCTACATAGTAACCATAATCCTCGGACAGGACAAGCTCCTCCAAGTACCTCTGTCAGTCCTTGTCCCAATCCTAAATGTTCAGATATACCTTTTCCACATGAGGATGATAAACCCCATGTTATGATGATGCATATAGTACCTGCCATGGGAGAGGAAGATCCAAGACTTGTAGAGCTTCTATTGAGTCAAAGACCCCCAGGAACTCCAAGATATGGTTTAGGTTATTTAGAACAGGCCAACAAGCTTATTCCAGAATGCAGATTTAAAGATTTGCCCCCAGGAGTAAAGAAACCATCTGTCTTTAAAATCCATAAGTTTCTTATTTCGATGGATGGTTGCACCGTAACTTTCTAGGAATATTCTCGGATGAAGAATAAGATAAATTGGGATTTATTCACACATCCTCTACGCCGAAAGTTTGCAAAGACTTTTCCAAAAGAAGAAAATGAAGATGTCTCACAATGGAAAAGTTACATGGAAGAGAATAATGTGGATTATTCTTGGAAGAGGCAAATGGAGAAATGATGTTGTACTAATGAGCTAATACTACAACATCTACTTTCAGGCCCGGACCGCACATGATGGCAGTAAAATTGAGACCTCCACTACCTACCCTCCTTTTAGAAGCATTGTGATCGGAGAAGGATCAAACTCTGCACATGCTATTCCTTTGGTACAGCATGATAATTCCTTGGTAGGAAGTGATGAAAGAATTCAGAAAGTGAGTGAGCAAATAAACTGGACTAATACTGCACTCATAGGTCTAGAGAAAAATGTTGCCAAAACTGCTCTGGTCAAAGACCAGATTGATTCCGTCCAAGTTTCTGTAAATGATGTTCATAGAGTTTTAAATTCTGTACAGTGTGATTTGCAAGTAGTTAGAGGTATCACAGAACATTCTTCTGTTAGATTTCAAGAAGTTGAAGAATGTGTCATAGACCAATCTATGGCAACACGGCAGTCTGTATATAAATTGTCTGAGAAGTTTGAAAGTCTGAATGTCAAAAAGCCCAGCAAACCAATTCCAATGTCATTCATTGCTGGCAAAGCAAATGGTGTTGTGCCACATGAGATTCCCAGACTAGAGTCAAGTCCTCCTGTCTCTAGATTCCCTCATCTCATGCCTAGAGAAGTTCCACAGTTGCCTGTGTCAGAATCTAAACCTGAGTCAGTTGAAGAAAGATCTGAAAAGATCACTATTGCTGAAGTCATCAAAGATTCAGAGTCAAAAGACCATGTCTTTCCCATCTATGAGCCTCTAGAGCCTCAGTTCACCCGACATGCAGCTCCTGACCTATATGGTGCAGGAAAGATTCCCCCAAGGGAAACCTTTCATGACGGGAGTCATAAGGAGTGGAACATAGACAATATGTCTGCACACCAGATCCGGCAGATACTGGATCAGATGATCATAGAATACAAGTTGATGTGTGCAGATGGAAAGACTGAAATTGAAGCATGCAAGACAATCATGCAGTGCTTCACTGGTACACTTGCAAGGTGGTGGGAACTTGAGTCCTCTCCAGCGATGATTGAGAGAATGGAAAAGGAACTTGTAAAAGATGAGCAGGGTGATATAATCTTTAACCCTGATGGCACTGCACAGGTAAATATGATTGGTGCTCTCACAACACTAATACAAGAACATTTTTGTGGGTTAGAATATGTTGCAGCTGACAAACATGAAATGATTTTGATGAATCTCAAGTGCAACAATATAAATCAGTTTGAAGACTTCCACAGAGATTGGATGCAGAGAATATTCTGGGTGAAGGATCCCAAGAATATATTGTGGAAGCAGGTCTACTTAGCAGCCTTACCTTCAAAGCTAGTAGACATCTTAAGAATGGAAGATGCTTTCCCCTTGCCTTTAGAAACATATGTATGGGGAGACATTTATGGCATTGTAACAAAAGTTTTGATTTCTTTATGTACCAGGTCCAAGATGCAGAAGTCCATTGATAAACTCAACAGACTTCCTGGTACTAAATCATTTTGTAGTAAGTATGGCATCACAGTGGATGACCCTCTTGTGCATAGAAGGAAGCACAAGCGCCAAGACAAGAAGGCCTATAAGAGAAGCAAGTCTACTTACAGGCTGAGCTCTGCAAAGAAAAGAGAAATTCGGAGACCTAAAGAGCATAGAAGATCTAAAGCTCCAAGAAGGCAATCCAAATGGAGACCAAACACTCATTACTATCGGCCCCAAGATATTCGGCCTAAAGATGCAAAGCTGGCCAGAATTAGAGAAGTTGAGTGTTGGTTGTGTGGAGAAAAAGGACATACATCTAATATGTGTCCTACTGCTTTAGAATCCAAGAAAGGTCTGGGCAAGAAGTCTAGTAAGTTTAATAAGAACAAACAGCCTTCCTCATCTCAAACCACTGTTAAGCAAGATCCCGACGCCTGTGCCTATTGTAAGTCTACCTCACATAGGATTACTGAATGTCCATCCTATCCAGGTCGTCGTCCCTCTATCATGCAGCATGCCATGCCTTCTTCCTCTGATTCCTTTTCTGATGACTGTTCATCTTCCTCTTCAGATGACCAGGTCAATATGTATTGTCACTGTTCAGACCCAGAAGCCTGTAACTGTGATTCCTCTTCTGAGTCTGATTCTGATTCCTATTCCTCAGCTGTTGAAGATCCCCCTCATATCCTCATGGCACAACTTGATGATGACTTGAAAGTTTTTGCCCAAATCCGTGCCATGGATGAAGGAGATCTGAAAAATGCTCTCCTTGATGCCTATATGAAGAATCTTCCTGGATCTTCTAGTTCTTCCAGATCTTCTGGTTCCTCTAAGAAGCCCAATTTTGTTGAAGCTTCTTATGAACGCAACACCAAATCTTATCTCCAGCACAATAGCAAAGCTCGTAGCCTCACTTTGGGGGAGGTGAATAAGGAGATACATGATTTAAAAAATGAAGTGCGCAGTATAAGGAATGAGCTTAATAATCTGAAAGCTCAAAATAATCAATCTTCTTCTCCATCAAATGGTTTGTCTAAACAGCCGACAAATTACACACTGCACACTCAGCCATACACTGAAGTCCACACTGCATCAGGCAATTTTGTTTCTTCAGGCTTCAGTGACATTGGGGACATGCAGGTCCTCACAAACAATATCTCAGCAACACTGTCATATATTGTGCCACTTCGTTGCCGGTCATGTTTATCAAAGTTATTGCTTTAATTGATTCTTGGTTTAGATTAAACTACTCCCAAAATCCAAACATATCATCCCTTCAAGGTATTGGACTACCGCAGAAAGAGAAGTCCAGACTGCAGAAAGAGAAGTCCAGGGATTAGGGATGAAACATCTAAAGTTTGAAGTTTCTAAAGCTACTGTCTGTTTTGATTCAAGTTGTGTAAAATTATCCTTGGCAGTTTCAGATACCCCTGTTGACTGTATTTTGGGTAATGTCTTTTTAGCAGCAGTAGAACCTCATGGGTCAATCAGATTTCCTGATGGGTCTGCAGGAATGTTTATTACTGTTTCTGGTAAAAGAATTGAATTGCCTTATGTTTCCAGAAACAAAATCTCACCCATGGTGCAGGCTATGCAAGAAAAAGCACAGAAACTTCAGAAGATTGAAAACAGCCTGGTTGAACTCAAAGACCATAAGGAAACTATCAGAGTTGAAGAACAGTTGAGTTCACCAGAAATCCAAAAGAAGATTGCTGCTATCCAGAAAGAATTTGAAGATACATGTTGTTCAGAAGAGCCAAATGCTTTTTGGCACAGGACGCAAGACAACCTAGAATTGCCATACAAGGAAGGACACATCAAGAAAGCGTAAGCCTACTTCCATCCCTATGTCCGTCCATGATAGACAACATCGCTACCGTAGATTGGAAATGTTCCCCAAGGTAATAGCTGATAAAAGAATCCAGCAGCCCTTGGAACTGTTATGGATTCTATGTAAATAAAGGAAGTGAACAAGTTCGGGGTGTTCCAAGACTAGTTATAAACTACAAACCCCTGAATAATGTTTTAGTAGATGATACAAATCCAATCCCGCATAAAGGAGATCTTATGCGTCGGATACATGGAGCCAAAGTATTTTCAAAGTTTGATCTTAAAGTCTGGTTTCTGGCAAGTCGCCATTGCAAAAGGAGATAGGTGGAAGACAGCATTCAGTGTCCCCCATGGACACTCTGAGTGGAATGTTATGCCGTTTGGACTGAAGCATGCTCCATCCAAATTCCAAAAGGTTATGGATTCAATCTTTAAACCTTATGCGTATTGGTTGCTTCGTACATTGATGATCTCATATCCTGTGTCTCCGAGTGACCACTTCAAACACCCTCGAAGATATCTATGAAGTTGGTCAAAATAATGGCCTTGTCCCAAGCAAGAAGAAGATGAGCCGTGGTAAAACAAAAATCAAGTTCTTAGGACATGAGATCGAAAATGGTCAAATTCTCTGCAGCATCACGCACCGGAGTTTGCAGGACAAGTTTCCCGATGTCATTCTCGACAAAACCCACCTGGGCAGAGGTTTTTAGGGTGCCTCAACTATGTGAGCAATTTTTACCCAAATTGTGCTTTTGATAGATCTCTGCTGAACCAGAGACTCAGAAAAAACCCTAAACCTTGGACTGACAAGCACACCCAAGCAGTCAGAGAAATAAAGTCCAAGGTAAGATTTTTGCCCATTCTACATGTTGCTGATGATAATGCCTATAAGATTGTTGAAACAGATGCCAGCAACATAGGTTGGGGAGGTGTGCTAAAGCAGAAGCCGGAGAAAGAAGACCCGAAAGAAAAAGAACAAGTTGTTCTCTTCGCCTCTGGAACTTGGAGCAAAGCAGAGGTAAATTACGCTCCTATTGAAAAAGAGGTTAAAGCAGCTTGGTACTGTTTGAGAAAGTTTTCTGTTCATCTGGCAAATAAGTATTTTCTGCTCAGAACTGATGCTAAAGCTCTGGATAAAGTTTTATCAAAAGTAATCAAGAACCCTGAAGATGCGAAATTTGCAAGATGGCAAGCACTCTTTGCATATTTCAGCTTTGATGTTGAACATATAAGAGGTGTTGAAAACTGCATTCCAGACTTTTTAAGCAGAGAATACATCCAAGAGCAAGAACAAGTGAATGACAAGGAACAAGTGCAGTATCATTGTTTTGTCATTCTAACTGAGTGGAATCAGGCCAATAAAAGAGAAGAATTGAGATATATTGCAGATGATGAACCTTGGCCTGTGTATTTTGAGAAGTGGAGGCCAACCTGGATCCTCCGAAACACACAAGTTTTGGATGGAAATTTGCAGAGTCACACAGATCTACAACACTTGGTTCCGGGCAGAAAGGTGTACCCCAAAGGAAGCAGATGGATACATGATAAGATGTATTCACACAGCATGGCTGCCTCTCTTGAAGCTGAGAGATCTCTCTCAGAAGATTTCTGGGATTTGTACGTCATTGGTACTGGTGGCGGTGACAAATCAAAAGAGTTTTATAAGAACTATCTTATAAATAGAATTAGGAAAATGGGTCCTTATAGATATGGAAATTTCACATCTTGGCCACAATATGATCCTAAACTTATTTTCCCTGACACTATTTATAATTTTGCAGGTTATGAAAAACTGTGGTGGGATCTCCTTAATAGAGATGGACCTGAAGAGACCCATTACACAAAGCTGAAGTTTGCACCAACTTGGATAAATGAAAGAGAACCATTCATCCCATGGTTATCTAACTGGTGGTGGCACTATGGGCTTAGTCCTTATAGTATGGATCCTGATTGTTTTCAAACTTACCATAGACATTTTTGTAATGATTGTCTTTCAGGACCAGCTGGTGAGTGTTTTCACTATCCAGTGAACACTGTTGGAGAACTCGCCAGTATAGAACACACAATGCTTGACAATCCCATCATAAAAATGCATATGCAGATGCATTATCAGTGGGCAGTCATGACAAAAATCAAGCATCAGATAGTGCTTAACAAGCCCATGATTGTCAGAAGAATCTACACTAAAGCATGGGACGATGAGTGGTATCATGTCAAATTTCCAGGTGCCAAAATCCTTGAAGAATCTGCAGATGGAGCCAGTACAAGTGGTCCTCGGGAGCCCCACTCATAAAAGGTTTTCCCTGTGTATATATGACACCTAGTCACGGGTTTATTGTGACGTAGCTTTTTCCTTGGATTTTTCCTACGTCAGAAAAATATCCAATGTGTTAGATTCCTCGTGGGCCTTCGTAAGGTATCCACAGTGTATTTCACATGTTTACACTTTAAGTTTGTCGGCATGACAGATCTCCGTGCGGATGTCACCTCTCGGTGTTACCCGAAAACGATGATCTTCTGCCAAGTGTCAATAATCTAGCGATGCACAGTAATGTTTGTCCCCCTCTCATTCCTATATAAGGAGAGGTAAGGCTCATTCGTATTCATTCGCATTTGGTGTGTTTTTTAGTCTGGAGTCCGAGTAGTCTCTCCCTGCTCTGCGTCTGCGCCATCTTGGTGATCTGCTCGCATCACGGAGTCCATTACTTAAGTCTGAGTAGTTTCTTCCTGCTCTGCGTCTGCGCTTTCACAAGCGATCTGCTCGCAACACGAAGATTTTTGCTCACAGTCTTTAGGTTGAAGTGAGAAGCCTGCGCGTCTGTTCATGTGACAGGCGAGAACCTAAAGTGGCCACTTATTTAGTGAGTCTATATGTTTATATTTGTGTGTTATAGTCATAAACTCTGAGACAGAGTCTGTATCTCGGCCAGGAAGCCTCTGGTATCGATCCTTCATTCGTGAAGATCATAAGTCCAGTAAATGCCGATACAGTCCATCTCTGATATAGAGAATTCATTGTAATTTGATTGTGAAGCATTCTGCTAATATAGAGAAAAGACTTTCATCCTGAGTTCCGCATTTATTACTCTCTGTGTGCTTAAACTGTTCTTGCACTACTATAAAAGTTCGCCATAAGTTCGCCGGAGTTCGCGAAGTGCTACGGATCGCATAAGGCCGTTTGAAGGCGTGGAAGCCGTGTGGTAGGCCGCTGAAGCGTGAGGGCATAAGTAGGTTCATCTGGGTTCACAGTTGGGTTCATAACAAGTAGTGTCAACCGCAAGCAAGCTGAGAAGCCTCTGCTAGAAATTTACCATACCGCCGACCTACAGAAATTATTCTAAAGCGTGGACTAGGTTGAGAAATTTTTGCTTTGGGCTCGAAATTTCATAAAAATAATACACCTTTGCACATAAACTCGAGACATGCCAAATGCTTTGGAAACTAAATTATCTCCATAAAGCATATATGTCGGTAGCTACCTTTATTGAAAAAATAATTTTTTTTTTTCAATTAATATAAATAGTTCCCTTATCAACTGTGGTCCGAATTAAACTTCCTTTACCGAATTTTTTTATTTTTTTTTCAATTAAAAAGTACAAATAGTTTTTTGAACTTATTAGTCCTTGTCAAAAGGGTTGGTAGGGAATATTGTAATTGAAATGATTTGTATTATGAATCGATTAAACAGAATCAAATGCTTAAATTGAAACTATCTTTAAATTTTTTGACACATTTTTATTAATTTTTTGAACAACTTATTAAACATTGACAAAGGTTAGTTGGCTAATCAAAACCTTCAAAATCTTTGAGGTTTTATTTGGCCTTTTTTCGAGGCTGTAATAAGACTATGTATCAAAAACTATGTTTTAAAAGTTTGTTGTGAAGCTTATTTTCTCATATTGAAGTAATGCTACTTTTGAAATCTTTTACATTATATATTTGCATGAATATTTTCCCCGAGCATTAAAAACATTTTACATTAAAATTAAAGCATTTTAAAATTCATTTTACAATTAAATGTTTCTCAGCTTCTTTGATTTTGTTCTTTGCCATTGTACTGCTAAGTGGCCACGTTACATTTTACATTAAAATTAAAGAATTTTAAAATGCATTTTACAATTAAATGTTTCTTCGCTTCTTTTCTTTTGTTCTTTGCTGTTGTGCTGCTAAGTGGCCACGTTTCCAGCCACAAGTATCCCACCGCTTCATAATTCCTTGTATAACAGCCTGCTAGACTACGTTTTTTCGACCGCTTAAGAATACCTGCATGACAGTACCCTGCATGATAGCTTGCCAGACCACTTTTTTTCCATCGCTTCAGAATACTTATATGACAGCCTGCGAGGGGTCAGACTTCATTGGAGTTTTGTGGAATCTGGCACGGGTCAAACTTCATTGGAATTTTGTGGAATCTAGCACCTGCTGCGCACGATCACTCAAGACCAACTGGATTCTGTTGTTTTCCCGCATCTGGAATAAAATGGTACAACTCTTTGTTAGAAAGGGTATGTAGTTTTTTCACTTCTGAGGCAGTGGAATCAGAAAAAAAACAAAAAAAAACAAAAAACAAAAAAAACAAAAATTTATTTTGGAATGTAACGCTTTCAGAGACATCAAGGACACTTATCCCAGTATGTTAGCATCAATTCCATGGCATTGTCTTTTTAGTGAGGGAAGTGTTAAAAGGTTGGGTGAGCTCATCATCAATTTGGGTAAGAAAATGAGTGAATTACACAAGGAAAAAAACAACGAAGCTGGTGGTCCTATAGACTATTTTTAGTCTCGTGGTTGTTAAAATATCATTTATTCATTGTTAGAAATCTTCATTCAAAACTTGCTTTCGTCCAAAAAAAAAAATCTGATGTAGGAGCATCTGACTCGGAGTAGACAAACAGGACAAGTCTTTTGTCTCATTGTTACGTTTGTTTCCGGACAAGTCATTGGACCTGAAAATTGTTTTTTTATTATTTTTATTATTTTATTTACTTTTTAAAGAAAGGGACATTAGGATTAGGAAGGTTAATTAAAACAGTAGACTTCTTTAACAGTGTTCTTTTAATTCAGGAATGTAGTTAAACAGAACGGTTGGTAGTTCAATCAAACAAAAGAGCAAATAGTACATAAGGTAAAGCATGCTATAATGTTTTAGATTTCTTCCCTTCAGAAAAGGAAAAAGGAATTTTTAATACCCAGACAGAATTGTCATCTCAGAAGAAAATAAACCATTTGTTGCAAAAGAAGTTTCTGTAACCATTACTGCTAATCGTTTTATTGAACTATTTACATCTGTTAAATATAACATGTGTATTGTATCTACGAACTGAAACAAGCGTGAGGAGGGAGCACTGTAACGTGAAGGCTAGTGTTGGACAAACTAGTACGTTGGGTGAAACAGTATATGTTGAAACCAGAACACAGAGATTGTGGAAAATTGAACCAGTTCCGTCGAATTTCAAGACTTTCACAAGCGAGCAAGAAAATAAACTACCGGCTATACTTTCTGTCCACAGGTACACGAGATTCATAGATAAATTTTCTTAATAAACCCAAAATTTTAATAAGAGAACATTCATGTGCATTCATTGTAATAGTTAACAAAAATATTGTTGAAGAAAGTCCTCTAAAGATTACACAGAGGAAACCGACATATACAAATAGAAGGAGCGGTCTTCAGGTTAGGGTTTTGAGACCCGTAACCTACAGCCGAAACGAACTGTGACAAACCCTACAGCGACGTAACCTACATCAAGTGTTTTTGCCAAAACGAAAATGGTTGGGTGAAAAAAACCCTCAAAACAGTCATTACAAACAATGAAGAGACCTCTAGCATTTTTTACCTCTCCACATATTTGAACAGGAGACTGAAACAATACGATTTAACTTGTTTTACTACCCAGAAACAAATTTAAAAGATAGGAAAACGGAATCGACCCTACCCATTTCAAGTTGAGGGTTTGGTCGACATTGAACCGAAGAATTGGTACCTGGAACCTGCAAGGAGAAAGAGAACAATGTGTTAGCATCGAAACAAATAGAATTTTCATTCCAAACATACAGTTGAGATGGAGCGAGAGATGCTTACCTGAGCAAAGGGAGCAGACAAAAACAAGGACACCGGTCGAGAAAACAGAACCTACTCACAAGGAGTCGTTGCATAAGAATTGGAAGGATACGCTGAGTAAATTGAATAAGGGATAGAGAACATACTTTTTCTTGCCAAGTGGAGGTGCGCCGAGTCGAAAGACCACCACGGAAAACAATTGATCTATGGCACAAGCAGAGGACTATCACCAACTGTAACGATACAAGGATCAAACAACGACAAAGTGAATTGGAAACAGGGACGAAGACTGTGAAAGCCGACAACCAGAATCTATAAAACGAAAAAACACACCGGAGGCCATCGTAGGAGTTTCCACAAGCTAGCACTATCTCAAACAAGAGAAACCGGACGGGAAATCGAGTTCATGGAGTAATAACCTGCTTGGAACCCTCATAGCAACAGGCAGAGCTAAAACCCTCATCACATAACTAAAACAATGGAAATGAAAACTGGTTGAAGGGTGTAGGGTTTCGAGTGTGCGGGAAGAGAAAAGCCTGAGGAGAGTAGACAGGTGTCAAGACTACAGGCCACGGTACAGGCCAATCAATCGGAAAATTAATACTAACCAAAATCAATAACTGCCAGGACCACCAAATCATACGGGCACATCTATCAACAAGGTCGAGGAGCACATTGAACCCACGAAGCATATAACATTTAAAATATATGTGTTATAAATTGCATTGTGATAATTTGACATGTATGAATCAATAAATTGAAACTGTGTTACATTTGCCAGTTGCTTTTTTTGAATTGTGAGAAGCGCTGGCAGGGCTTGAGGGCTGGGCCCCATCAAAGTGGTATCAGAGCAGTAGGTTGTAATTAGAAAAAAAGAAGAATGGAAGTTGGTAGACGAGGACGAGGAAGGGGGAGAGCTAATCGTAGATTAGCAGAAGAAGGATTGATGGAGGAAATCCGTATTTTGAATGAGCGATTAGCAGCAGTAGAGGATGGAAGGAGAAGGGACCCTGAAGGAGGGGATGACAGTGACGAAGAGGTTGCAGAAGCGATAGATGGTTTTGAAGGAGAGGGACCTGAACTTAGATTATTGAGGTCGGTTTTGTTATCAAGTAGCAAGCCGAAGCATGAGCTTTCTACTTATGATGGGAATTTATCAGCAAATGTGTTGCTGGATTGGCTTAGTGAATTGAACAAGTATTTTGATTTTGAAGAAATCAGTGAAGATAAGCGGGTAAAATTCGCTGCCACCAAGCTGAAGGGACATGCGTCCTTGTGGTGGTATAACATTCAGGCATAGAGGAAGAGGCTAAATAAACATCTTATAAAGAAGTGGGCTAGGGTGGAGGCCAAGCTGAAAGATAAAAAATTTCCCAAGGATTACCAGATCATGTTGTACAAACAGGTACAGAATCTGAGGCAAAGGGGGTTAACTATTAAAGAGTACACGGAAGAATTCCACAAGTTTAATTTGAGAGTTGGATATATAGAATACACCCCCGAAAACACAACAAGGTTTGTAAATGGCTTGAGAGGGGAGATACTAGATGAAATCGGTATTCTCTCACCCAGAACTATAGATAAGGCATATCAGTGTGCCTTGAAAGCGGAGGAGAAAACAACCAGGAAGTAGAATGCCAGAAGAGGAGGAGGATCTGGTAGAGGAAAAGGGAAGGCTTTTGGCAGAGGTAGAGGCACAAATTCCGGTGAAGAAGGCAACAGTTCCAAACCTTTGGGAACAGCAGAAAAAGACAATAACACTAGAGGGGGATGACCATACCAGCGAGGGAGAGGTAATGGTAGGGGCAGAGGAGTTGTCCAGTGTTATAGGTGCCACAAGTGGGGGCACAAGTCGTATGAATGTCCTGAAGGAGAACCAGCAGGTGGTAGAGGAACGTATGTTTCCCAAACAAAGGAAGCGGAAGCATCACCCGAGGAGGTAGAAAATGCACCTGAGACAGGGGAAGCTTTAGTGCTGAACAAGGTCTTGCTGAAACCAGCAAAAGAAGTTGTAGAACTGGATCAAAGAAAAGCCTTATTCTGGACAGTTTGCAAGTCACAGGGCAAGTGCTGCAAACTGATAATTGATAGTGGGAGTACCGATAATTTGGTGGCCACAGAAATGGTGGAGAAATTGGGGCTAAAGAGGTTGAAGCACCCCACTCCCTACAAAGTTTCGTGGCTGCAAAAGGGGCATCAATTGTTAGTTGATGAACAGTGCGAAGTAGAATTTCATATTGGCAGATACAAGGACAAGATTATCTGCGACATTATGCCAATGGATGTGTGTCATATACTGTTAAGGAGACCTTGGCAGTATGACAGGAAGGTATTTCATGATGGGAAGACAAACTGTTACAAGTTTGTCAAAGATGGGATAAAGCACATGCTTGTACCCATAAAAGAGGAAGATACAACAGAAGCTAGTGGAGTTAAAGCGTTGCTGGTGGGTGGAAAAGAATTTTTAAAGCAGATTGAAGATAATGAAGTTAAGTTTGCTATGGTGAGAAGACCAAGGATGGTGATACTGCATACAAAGATCACAGATTTACCAGAGGAGGTCCAGGACATGTTGCAAGACATTGGTGATATCATAGTGGATGACTTACTGGACGAACTGCCTCCTAAGAGAAGCATCAACCATTGCATTGATTTTATACGAGGAGCTAGCCTGCCAAATAAGGCAGCTTACCGTATGAGTCTGAAGGAAAATGAAGAAATTCAGAAGCAGGTGCAGGAGTTACTTGACAAAGGGCTGATCAGGGAGAGTATGAGCCCCTGTGCAGTCCCGACAGTTCTAGCTCCAAACAAAGGTGGAGAATGGCGAATGTGCATAGATTCGAGAGCTATTAATAAGATTATGATCAGGTACAGGTTCCCATTGCCATGAATGGATGACATGATGGATTGTTTGAGTGGGGCAGCATACTTTTCGAAGATCGATCTGAAGAGTGGTTACCACCAGATCCGAATCCGGGAAGGGGATGAATGGAAGACAACCTTTAAGACGAATGAAGGGATGTATGAATGGCTGGTGATGCCATTTGGTTTGAGTAACGCCCCTAGTACATTTATGTGCCTAATGAACGAAGTGTTGAAAGAGTTCATTGGGAAGTTCGTGATTGTTTATTTGGATGACGTTTTGATTTTCAGCAAAACGAAGGAAGAACACTTTTGACATGTTCGAAGTGTATTGAGGAGATTACAGTAGAACAAGCTGTTAATAAATATGAAAAAGTGTAATTTTTTCCAGCAGGAATTAGTTTATCTGGGTTTTGTGATTGCAGAAAATGAGTTGAAGATGGACCCAGAAAAGGTTGCAGCTATAATTAGCTGGCCATCCCCGAAGAATTTGTTCGACGTTCGAAGCTTTCATGGATTTGCAAGCTTTTACAGGAAATTTATCAGAGATTTTAGTGGGATCTGCGCACCCATGTTGGAAACAATAAAAAAGGCAAATTAGCCTTTTTGTTGGATAGAAGCAACAGAAAAAAAATTTCAGACTTTGAAGAAGAAGATCACTGAGAGACCGATTTTGGGATTGCCTGACTTCAACAAAAAATTTCAAGTTCGTTGTGATGCCAGCGGTATAGCCATTGGGGCAGTACTTATCCAGGAGGACAGACGGGTCGCTTATTTCAGTGAGAAGCTGAACGAAAGTAGGCAGAAATACTCATCTTATGACAAGGAATTTTATGCGGTTGTTCAAGCTTTGAAGCACTGGAGGCACTATTTGTTAGGTAATGAATTTGTTTTATTTTATAATAATTCTGCATTACAGTATGTTATGCAACAACATAAGTTGAATCATAAGCATGCAGAGTGGGTTGAGTATCTGCAGAGTTTTACATTTGTATTGAAACATATTAGTGGGCAGTCCAACAAGGTGGAAGATGCATTGAGTAGAAGAGCTTTTATCTTACAGGAGAGCACGGTGCAAGTGCTGGGTTTTGAGCATTTGAAGGATTTGTATCAGACAGATACAGATTTTAGGGAGGCCTATGAGGCTTGTCAAAACCCTTTGTTGAGGAACAATAGTCCATGGTTGGACTATAATTTGCAAGAAGGATTGTTATTCAGGGGAGGACAGTTATGCATTCCTGACAGTTCAATGAGGGAGAACATTATTCGGGAAAAGCACAATGGAGGTCTAGCTGGACATTTCGGCATAGACAAGACATTATCGCAGATTGAGCATTTTTATTACTAGCCGAAGTTACAATGGGACGTGCAGAGGTATGTAAGCAGATGTAAAATGTGTCAGTTAGCGAAAGGCTGCAATAAGAATGCAGAACTTTATACACCACTGCGCATTCCGAGTAGACTGTGGGACTCAGTCAGTTTGGACTTTGTCTTGAGTCTGCCTAGAACATAGTGGGGGTTTTATTCAATAATGGTGGTAGTGGATAGATTCTCGAAAATGGCACATTTTATACCCTGTAGAAAAACCAGTGATGCCACTCACGTAGCACACTTGTTTTTCACAGAGTTCGTCAAATTTCATGGCTTACCGAGGTCCATTATTTCTGATAGGGATGTGTGTTTTACAGGACATTTTTGGCGTACTCTGTGGAAAAATTTGGAAACTCAGTTGAATTTCAGCTCCGCTTACCACCCACAGACCGATGGGCAGACAGAAGTGGTGAACAGGAGTTTATGAAACCTGCTATGAAGTCTGATTGGTGAAAATTCATGAATGTGGGATCGTGTACTTGCACAAGCAAAATTTGCTTATAATGATTCACCAAATTGCAGCACGGGCTACAGTCCTTTTCAGGTTCTGTATGGCATGCATCCTCGCAAAGTGCATGAGTTGCGGGATTTGGGGAAACTTGAAAAAATAAGTGCTGATGGAGAAGGTTTCGCCCAAGCAATGAGCGATTTGCATGAACAGGTGAAGTTAAAACTGCAGGACAACAGTCAAAAGTAAAAACAACAGGCGGATTTGAAAAGGTGAGCAGTTCAATTTAATGTTAGAGATGAAGTTCTTGCGCACTTGTGCAAGGAATGTTTTCCAAAAGGGGAATATAATAAACTGAAGTTTAAAAAGATTGGCCCCTGCAAAATTCTTCGCAAGTTTTCTGCCAATGCTTACGAAATACATTTGCCACTAGGGATAGGCATTTCACCCATTTTTAACGTGGCTGATCTGTTTCCATATATTGCCAGTCCTGAAGATGATAGGACAGCAGGGCCAGAGCAGAACACCCAAGTTGACCAGGGATCTTGGATGAGGAAAATGCCTACGGTGCAACCGCTTGAGATCGAGGGCATCCTCGACACACAGGTAGCCAAGCGTACGCGTAGGAAGGAGTATCTGCAGTACTTGGTCAAGTGGAAGAACCATCCCATTGAGGACAGTTCCTGGCTTGACGCAGCACAAATGCAGAAGGATGGCTGTTCGATGGACGATCTCATGGAACGGAGCCATGACTTTTTGTTACCCCGGGAGCCTGATGTAGGAGCATCTGACTCGGAGTAGACAAAACAGGACAGGTCTTTTGTCTCATTGTTACGTTTGTTTCCATACAGGTCATTGGACCTGAAAATTGTTTTTTTATTATTTTTATTTTTTTATTTACTATTTAAAGAAAGGGACATTAGGATTAGGAAGGTTAATTAAAACAATAGACTTCTTTAACAGTGTTCTTTTAATTCATGAATGTAGTTAAACATAATGGTTGGTAGTTCAACCGAACAAAAGAGCAAATAGTACATAAGGTAAAGCATGCTGTAATGTTTTAGATTTCTTCCCTTCAGAAAAGGAAAAAGGAATTTTTAATACTGAGACAGAATTGTCATCTCAGAAGAAAATAAACCATTTGTTGCAAAAGAAGCTTTTGTAACCATTATTGTTAATTATTTTATTGAATTATTTACATCTGTGAAATATAACCTGTGCATTGTATCTACAAACTGAAACAAGCGTGAGGAGGGAGCATTGTAGTGTGAAGGCTAGTGCTGGACAAACTAGTACGTTGGGAGAAACAGTATATGTTGAAACCAAAACACAGAGATTGTGGAAAATTGAACCAGTTCTGTCGAATGTCAAGAATTTCACAAGCGAGCAAGAAAATAAACTACCGATTATACTTTCTGTCCACAGGTACACGAGATTCATAGATAAATTTTCTTAATAAACCCAAAATTTTCATAAGAGAACATTCCTGTGCATTCATTGTAATAGTTAACAAACATATTGTTGAAGAAAGTCCTGTAAAGATTACACAGAGGAAATCGACATATACAAATAGAAGGAGTGGTCTTTAGGTTAGGGTTTTTAGACCTGTAACCTACAGCCACAATGAACTGTGACAAAAACTACATCAACGTAACTTACAACAAGTGTTTTTGCCAGAACGAAAACGGCTGCGTGAAAAAAAACCTCAAAACAGTCATTACAAACAGCGAAGAGACCTCCAGCGTTTTTGACCTCTCCACAGACTTGAACAGGAGACTGAAACAATACGATTCGACTTGTTTTACTACCCAGAAACAAATATAAAAGACAGGAAAATGGATTCGACCCTACGCATTTCAAGTTGAGGGTTTGGTCGACATTGAACCAGAGAATTGGTACTTGGAACCTGCAAGGAGAAAGAGAACAGTGTGTTAGCATCGAAACAAATAGAAGTTGCATTCCAAACATACAGTTGAGATGGAACGAGAGATTCTTACCTGAGCAAAGGAAGCAGACAGAAACAAGGACACCAGTCAAGAAAACAGAACCTGCTCACAAGGAGATGTTGCATAAGAATTGGAAGGATACGCTGAGTAAATTGAATCAGGGATAGAGAACTTAATTTTTCTTGCCAAGTGGAGGTGTGCCGAGTCAAAATACCACCACGGAAAACAATTGATCTATGGCACAAGCAGAGGACTATCACCGACTGTAACGATACAAGGATCAAACAACGACAAAGTGAATTGGAAACAGGGACGAAGACTGTGAAAGTCGACAACCAGAATTCATAAAACGAAAAAACACACTGGAGGCCATCGTAGGAGTTGCCACAAGCTAGCACTGTCTCAAACAAGAGAAACCAGATGAGAAATCAAGTTCGTGGAGTAATTAACTTGCTTGGAACCCTCATAGCGACAGGTGGAGCTAAAACCCTCATCACAGAACAAAAACAGTGGAAATGAAAACTGGTTGAAGGGTGTAGGATTTCAAGTGCGCGGGAAGAGAGAAGCCTGAGGAGAGTAGACAGGTGTCAAGAGTGTAGGCCACGGTAAAGGCCAATCAATCGGAAAATTAATACTGACCAAAATCAATAACTGCCAGGACCACCAAATCATACGGGCGCATCTATCACCAAGGTCGAGGAGCACATTGAACCCACAGAACATATAAAATTTAAAATATTTGTGTTATAAATTACATTGTGATAATTTGACATGTATGAATCAATAAATTGAAACTGTGTTACATTTTCCAGCTGTTTTTTCTGAATTGTGAGAAGCGCAGGCAGGGCTTGAGGGCTGGGCCCCATCAAACTGGTATCAGAGCAGTAGGTTGTAATTAGAAAAAAAAAAGAATGGAAGTTGGTAGACGAGGACGAGGAAGGGGGAGAGATAATATTACATTAGCAGAAGAAGGATTGAGGGAGGAAATCCGTATTTTGAATGAGTGATTAGCAGCAGTAGAGGCTGGAAGGAGAAGGGACCATGAAGGAGGGGATGACAGTGACGAAGAGGTTGCAGAAGCGACAGATGGTTTTGAAGGAGAGGGACCTGAACTCAGATTATTTAGGTCGGTTTTTTTATCAAGTAGAAAGCCGAAGCATGAGATTTCTACTTATGATGGGAATTTATCAACAGATGTGTTGCTGGATTGGCTTAGTGAATTGAACAAGTATTTTTATTTTGAATAAATCAATGAAGATAAGCGGGTAAAATTCGTTGCCACCGAGCTGAAGGGACATGCGTCCTTGTGGTGGGATAGCATTCAGGCAGAGAGGAAGAGGTTGAATAAACAAACTATAAAGAAGTGGGCGAGGATGGAGGCCAAGCTGAAGAATAAATTTTTGCCCAAGGATTACCAAATCATGCTGTACAGAGAGGTACAGAATCTCAAGCAAAGGGGGTTAACTGTTAACTGTTAAAGAGTATACGGAAGAATTCTACAAGTTGAATTTGAGAGCTAGATATATAGAAGACACCCTCGAAAAGACAGCAAGGTTTGTAAATGGCTTGAGAGGGGAGATACTGGTTGAAATCAGTATTCTCTCACCAAGAACTATAGATGAGGCATATCAGTGTGCCTTGAAAGTGGAGGAGAAAATAACCAGGAAGCAGAATTCCAGAAGAGGAGGAGGCTCTGGCAGAGGAAAAGGGAAGGCTTTTGGTAGAGGTAGAGGCACAAATTCCGGTGAAGAAGGCAGCAGTTCCAAACCTTCGGGAATAGCAGAAAAAGACAATAACACTAGAGGGGGACGACCATACCAGCGAGGGAGAGGTAACGGTGGGGGCAGAGGAGCTGTCCAATGTTATAGGTGCCACAAGTGGGGGCACAAGTCGTATGAATGTCCTGAAGGAGAACGAGCAGGTGCTAGAGGAACGTATGTTGCCCAAAAAGAGGAAGCGGAAGCACCACCCCAGGAGGTAGAAAATGCACCTGAGACAGGGGAAGCTTTAGTGCTAAACAAGGTGTTGGTGAAACCAACAAAAGAAGTTTTAGAACTGGATCAAAGAAAAGCCTTATTTCGGACAGTTTTCAAGTCACAGGGCAAGTGCTGCAAACTGATAATTGACAGTGGGAGTACCGATAATTTGGCAGCCACAGAAATGGTGGAGAAATTGGGGCTGAAGAGGTTGAAGCACCCAACTCCCTACAAAGTGTCGTGGCTGCAAAAGGGGCATCAACTGTTAGTTGATGAACAATGCGAAGTAGAATTTCATATTGGAAGATACAAGGACAAGATTATCTGGGAAATTATGCCAATGGATGTGTGTCATATACTGTTAGGGAGACCTTGGCAGTATGACAGGAAGGTAGTTCATGATGGTAAGAAAAATTGTTACAAGTTTGTCAAAGATGGGATAAAGCACATGCTTGTACCCATCAAAGAGGAAGATACAACGGAAGCCAGTGGAGTTAAAGCGTTGCTGGTGGGTGGAAAATAATTTTTAAAGCAGATCGAAGATAATGAAGTTAAGTTTGTTGTGGTGAGAAGACCAAGGACGGTGATACTGCATACAAAGATCACAGATTTATCAGAGGAGGTCCAGGACATGTTACAAGACTTTGGTGATATCATAGTGGATGACTTACCGGACGAATTGCCTCCTAAGAGAAGCATCAGTCATTGCATTGATTTTATACCAGGAGCTAGCCTGCCAAATAAGGCAGCTTACCGTATGAGTCTGAAGGACAACGAAGAAATTCGGAAGCAAGTGCAGGAGTTACTTGACAAAGGGCTGATCAGGGAGATTATGAGCCCCTGTGCAGTTCCGACAGTTCTAGCTCCAAAAAAAGGTGGAGAATGGTGAATGTGCACAGATTCGAGAGCTATTAACAATATTACGATCAGGTACAGGTTCCCATTGCCATGAATGGATGACATGATGGATTGTTTGAGTGGGGCAGCATACTTTTCGAAGATCGATCTGAAGAGTGGTTATCACTAGATCCGAATCCGGGAAGGGGATGAATGGAAGACAACCTTTAAGACAAATGAAGGGCTGTATGAATGGCTAGTGATGCCATTTGGTTTAAGTAACGCCCTTAGTACATTTATGCGCCTAATGAACGAAGTGCTGAAAGAGTTCATTGGGAAGTTCATGATTGTTTATTTGGATGACATTTTGATTTTCAGAAAAACGAAGGAAGAACACTTTCGACATGTTTGAAGTGTATTGAGGAGATTGCAGCAAAACAAGCTATTAATAAATCTGAAAAAGTGTACTTTTTTCCAGCAGGAATTAGTTTATCTGGGTTTTTTGATTGCAGAAAATGAGTTGAAGATGGACTCAGAAAAGGTTGCTGCTATAGTTAGCTGGCCATCCCCGAAGAATTTGTTCGAGGTTCGAAGCTTTCATGGATTGGCAAGATTTTACAGGAAATTTATCAGAGATTTTAGTGGGATCTGCGCACCCATGTTGGACACAATAAAAAAGGAAAATCATTCTTTTTGTTGGACAGAAGCAACGGAAAAAAATTTTCAGACTTTGAAGAAGAAGATCACTGAGAGACTGATTTTGGGATTGCCTGACTTCAACAAAATTTTTCAAGTTCGTTGTGATGCCAACGGTACAGCCATTGGGGCAGTACTTAGCCAGGAGGACAGACCGGTCGCTTATTTCAGTGAGAAGCTGAACGAAAGTAGGCAAAAATACTCATCTTATGACAAGGAATTTTATGCGGTCGTTCAAGCTTTGAAGCATTGGAGGCACTATTTGTTAGGTAATGAATTTGTTTTATTTTCTGATAATTCTGCATTACAGTATGTTATGCAACATCATAAGTTGAATCATAAGCATGCAAAGTGGGTTGAGTATCTGCAGAGTTTTACATTTGTATTGAAACATATTAGTGGGCAGTCCAACAAGGTGGCAGATGTATTGAGTAGAAGAGCTTTGCTCTTACAGGAGAGCACGGTGCAAGTGCTGGGTTTTGAGCATTTGAAGGATTTGTATCAGACAGATACATATTTTAGGGAGGCCTATGAGGCTTGTCAAAACCCTTTGCTGAGGAAAAATAGTCCATGGTTGAACTATAATTTTCAAGAAGGATTGTTATTCAGGGGAGGACAGTTATCCATTCCCGACAGTTCAATGAGGGAGAACATTATTCGGGAAAAGCACAGTGGAGGTATAGCCAGACATTTCGGCATAGACAAGACATTATCGCAGATTGAGCATTTTTATTACTAGCTGAAGTTACGACGGGACGTGCAGAGGTATGTAAGCAGATGCAAAATGTGTCAGTTAGCAAAAGGATGCAGTCAGAATGCAGGAATTTATACACCACTGCCCATTCCGAGTAGGCTATGGGACTCAGTCAGTTTGTACTTTGTCTTGGGTCTGCCTAGAACACAGTGGGGGTTTGATTCAGTAATCGTGGTAGTGGATAGATTCTCGAAAATGGCACATTTTATACCCTGTCGAAAAACCAGTGATGCCACTCACGTAGCACACTTGTTTTTCACGGAGATCGTCAAACTGCATGGCTTACCGAGGTCCATTATTTCTGACAGGGATGTGCGTTTTATAGGACATTTTTGGCGTACTCTGTGGAAAAATTTGGACACTCAGTTTAATTTCAGCTCCGCTTACCACCCACAGACCAATGGGCAGACAGAAGTGGTGAAGAGGAGTTTAGGAAACCTGCTACGAAGTCTGATTGGTGAAAATTCATGAATGTGGGATCGTGTACTTGCACAACAGGAATTTTCTTATAACGATTCACCAAATCGTAGCATGGGCTATAGTCCTTTTCAGGTTTTGTATGGCATGCATCCTCACGAAGTGCATGAGCTGCGGGATTTGGGGAAACTTAAAAAAAGAAGTGCTGATGGAGAAGATTTTTCCCAAGCAATGATCGATTTGCATGAGCAGGTGAAGTTAAAACTACAGGACAACAGTCAAAACTACAAACAACGGGCAGATTTGAAAAGGAGAGCAGTTCAATTTAATGGTGGGGACAAAGTTCTTGCGCACTTGCACAAGGAACGTTTTCCAAAAGGGGAATATAATAAACTGAAGTTTAAAAAGATTGGCCCCTGCAAAATTCTTCGCAATTTTTTTGCCAATGCTTATGAAATACAGTTGCCACCAGGGATAGGCATTTCACCCATTTTTAACGTGGCTGATCTGTTTCCATATATTTCCAGTTCTGAAGATGATAGGACAGCAGGGCCAGAGCGGGACACCCAAGTTGACCAGGGATCTTGGATGAGGCAAATGCCTACGGCACAACCCCTTGAGATCGAGGGCATCCTTGACACACAGGTAGCCAATCGTACACGCAGGAAGGAGTATCTGTAGTACTTGTTCAAGTGGAAGAACCGCCCCATTAAGGACAGTTCCTGGCTTGACGCAACACAAATACATAAGGCTGGCTATTCAGTGGACGATCTCATGGATTGGAGCCATGAATTTTTGTTACCCCGGGAGCCAGATGCAGGAGCATCTGACTCGGAGTAGACAAAATAGGACAGGTCTTTTGTCTCATTGTTACGTTTGCTTCCAGACAGGTCATTGGACCTAAAAATTGGTTTTTTATTATTTTTATTTTTTTATTTACTGTTTAAAGAAAGGGACATTAGGATTAGGAAGGTTAATTAAAACAATAGACTTCTTTAACAGTGTTCTTTTAATTCAGGAATGTAGTTAAACAGAACGGTTGGTAGTTCAACCGAACAAAAGAGAAAATAGTACATAAGGTAAAGCATGCTATAATGTTTTAGATTTCTTCCCTTTAGAAAAGGAAAAAGGAATTTTTAATACCGAGACAAAATTTTCATCTCAGAAGAAAATAAACCATCTATTGCAAAAGAAGTTTCGGTAACCATTATTGCTAATCGTTTTATTGAATTATTTACATCTATTAAATATAACCTGCGCATTGTATCTATGAACTAAAACAAGCGTGAGGAAGGAGCACTGTAGCGTGAAGGCTAGTGCTGGAGAAACTAGTACGTTGGGCGAAACAGTATATGTTGAAACCAGAACATAGAGATTGTGGAAAATTGAACCAGTTCCGTCGAATGTCAAGACTTTCACAAGCGAGCAAGAAAAGAAACTACCGGTTATACTTTCTGTCCACAGGTACACGAGATTCATAGATAAATTTTCTTAATAAACCCAAAATTTTCATAAGAGAACATTCCTGTGCATTCATTGTAATAGTTAACAAAAATACTGTTGAAGAAAGTCCTGTAAAGATTACACAGAGGAAACTGACATATACAAATAGAAGGAGTGGTCTTTAGGTTAGGGTTTTGAGACCTGTAACCTACAGCCAAAATGAACTGTGACAAACCCTACAGTGACGTAACTTACAACAAGTGTTTTTGCCAGAACGAAAAATGGCTGGGTGAATAAAACCCTCAAAACAGTCATTACAAATAGCAAAGAGACCTCCAACGTTTTTGACCTCTCCACAAACTTGAATAGGAGACTGAAACAATACGATTCGACTTGTTTTACTACCCAGAAACAAATTTAAAAGACAGGAAAACGGAATCGACCCTACCCATTTCAAGTTGAGGGTTTGGTCAACGTTGAACCGAAGAATTGGTACCTAGAACCTGCAAGGAGAAAGAGAACAGTGTGTTAGCATCGAAACAAATAGAAGTTGCATTCCAAACATACAGTTGATATGGAGTGAGAGATGATTACCTGAGCAAAGGGAGCAGACAGAAACAAGGACACCGGTCTAGAAAACAGAACCTGCTCACAAGGGGCCATTGCATAAGAATTGGAAGGATACACTGAGTAAATTGAATCATGGATAAAGAACTTACTTTTTCTTTCCAAGTGGAGGTGCGCCGATTCGAAAGACCACCACGGAAAATAATTGATATGTGGCACAAGAAGAGGACTATCACCGACTGTAACGATACAAGGATCAAACATGGACAAAGTGAATTGGAAACAGGGACGAAGACCGTGAAAGCCGACAACCTGAATTCATAAAACGAAAAAACACACCGGAGGCCATCGTAGGAGTTGCCACAAGCTAGCACTGTCTCAAAAAAGAGAAACCGGATGGGAAATCGAGTTCGTGGAGTAATTAACCTACTTGGAACCCTCATAGTGACAGGCGGAGCTAAAACCCTCATCACAGAACTAAAACAGTGGAAATGAAAACTGGTTGAAGGGTGTAGGGTTTCGAATGCGCGGGAAGAGAAAAGCCCGAGGAGAGTAGACATGTGTCAATACTGCAGGCCATGGTAAAGGCCAATCAATCGAAAAATTAATACTGACCAAAATCAATAACTGTCAGGACCAGCAAATCATACAGGCGCATCTATCACCAAGGTCGAGGAGCACATTGAACCCACGGAGCATATAACATTTAAAATATATGTGTTATAAATTGCATTGTGATAATTTGAAATGTATGAATCAATAAATTGAAGCTGTGTTACATTTGCCAGCTGTTTTTTTTGAATTGTGAGAAGCGCAGGCAGGGCTTGAGCGCTGGGCTCCATCAAAATCAAATTACTATTAGTATTAATATTACTCTCAATTATTACTATTATTACTATTACTTTTTATTATTGGATTTATTTTGGATTACTTTGGATTATTGGATTGATTATTATTGTTATTCTGCAATCTGGATTATTATTGTTACTGTCAGTATTACTATTAACGTGAATTATTATTGTATGTCATGAATAAATTTGATTTAAATGTCAGTATTACTATTAACATGAATTATTATTGTATGACAAGAATAAATTTGATTTAAATGCCTTACGAGTAACAAAAATTCTACCTTCTTTTCCAAAAGTCATGCCCACCTTTAAACCTGAAGGTCAATTAGCCTAATAACCTAATTAGCCTGGGATAAAATAAGAAAACTTCAAATCACTGAGATTATAAGTTGTTCAAAGACATCTTATATGCAATTGAAAAATACAAATTAAGTTATTAGTCATCCTCTCCCTTTCGTAATAGAGTGAGGAGAACAATTTCTATTTTTAATTGGGTAAAAAAACCAAATTAAAAGAAACACCGTACAAGAAGTTAAAAGAATCACAGTTCAAGAAGGATAACAAAAATATCAAAAATTCATTTTACCTTTGGAATTTGGGGGTTTTAGTGCTAACCAAGGGTTTTAAAATTAATTACCAGTAAGGCTTGATCATGGTGAAAAGGGGTGTAAGAACGGTTTCTATTTTTATTTGGTTAAAAAAAAACCAAATTAAAAGAAACATAAATATCAAAATTTCAATTTACCTTTGGAATTTGGGGATTTTAGTTCCAACCAAAGCCATAATAATTTTCATTCAATCCCAACGAATAAACAACATTCAACATCTTTATATCGGCATCGGGATCCTAAATAATCGGAAAGCCTGCTAGAAAAAAAAAAAGTAAATAAGTAGGAACCCATAAACCCAAAAAAATAAAAAATAAAATAAATAAGAACCCGTAAAACCAAAAAAAAATATAGTGCTAAAATCCTAAAATACATTCCAAAAATTTTAAGGAATGTACTTTATTTTTTTTCTTTCTTTTCTTTTCTTATTTAGGTGCCTACTTGAGGTTCATATTCTTCTAAAATTTGGTACAAAGTGCATATTTCGGTATCCATGAGATGTATACGTCCGTATTAGAGATGTATATGTCAGTGTTTAGGTATTTTCAAGTGTCAAATCATATTAGTTCGTTTCAACAGAAATATCGAATACCATAGAAAACATGCAGAATTACGAAATAAATCATGCTTTCGCTCTAAATTTTCTGCATTTAGCCTTAGATTTGATAAATAAGTAGAATTCAAGGAATTAAATTTTATGGATTATACATTATATTTAAAAGAATGAGATGGGGAGCTTATATACGTTAGAACACGTTCTAAAAATGAAATGCTGGCAATAAAGACGAATATTAAACAAATTTCTCACCAAGGCTCCTATGGAGACAAGGTGACACTAGATTCAACCCATATTTTTGAATGCAGTATCAGATTTGGACATTGGAGTTGTTTTCCGGGCATGTCTGCTCAAGCTGTCCAACCACGGTGGCACTGTAATTTCCTTGTGTTCATTAGGCACCAGTCTTTGATCAAAAGACTAGCCTCATTCACCTAAACAAGGGTTTAGCTCCGCAATAATAGTGGCCCTCGGAAATATTTTTGGGTAGAGGCATTTGTTAGGCTACCTTCGGAAGTTGCAGAGCCACAGAGATGCTTGTTGGAAAGAAAATGAGACTTCTTGACGAAGTGAGGTGGCTAGTTACCAGCTTAGATCCAAACCCTAAAAAGAAAATATCAAGCATATTTCGATACATTGACGTAGGTTTAATGGAATGGCAGAATGGGTGACAACTGTGAGTGGATGAATAAAATCCCTTGTGATCGTTGAGAAATATCGTGGGTGTCGGTTATAAAAATTGTATTATGGAATGAATAAAATTTAACATGGTATAATATTAAATTATAACAAGATGTCATCAACACAAAAAAATGTATTATCAAATAAAAGTTAGCGAGATATATATTAAAGTATATTTTAAAATTAAATTGCAAATTGTATTAGGGAATAAAAGTTGGTGGGGTATATATTAAAGTTTAATGTTAGTATACTTTAAAATCAGATTGCAAATTTGTATATATTTTTGATATGATAACCTTTCTCTTTAACATATAAACCAACTTTGCATTATATAAATGGACTGATTTATCTGCCATGTGATGTGACATTTAAACATTTCACATTAAATGTATTTGAGATATAACCAAAATTGATTTTAATTTCTATCCATTAATTTTATTTGTCACCAGTGTGATCATGCATTGTGCCACCTATGTAACGTTATTTGCATGTTCAACACTTTTATGAGTGACATTATATAGATAAACAAGGGAAACATTTCTTAGAACCATTTCAAACAAGTAATGTATTTTTCTAAGTTTAGGAGTCATCAAATATGACGTAGTTTCGTCAATTACCATCTTTTTATCAAAACCAGGCCCCGTTTGATCCTCGGCCTTCTGGTATGCGCTTAACTTATTATTGTGGAGTACACATAACAAGAGTTTTGATCACATTTGGGCAAATTCTGGGTGGTTTTGTGTAAAAACGAGTGTGCATTTGATATAAATTCGCAGAGGAGGCTACATTGATCCAAGATTCAAAAAATTCCCTTAAACCCCTCCTTTCCCTCTAGATCAAGCATCGACGCTCTTTTGTCCGATACCCGAGTGCTGAGACAGGGTGGTTACATTAAAATTCTGGAAGATGATGCTCAATTTTGCGAGCTTCTCCGATGAAAAATTCGATGCAAAGAAGTGGATAAATGGGACTTGCAAGGCACGCCATCTCGAAGATCCCATAGAGAAACACCTGGGCGATCTGGAGATGAAATTGTAGGTAATGTCAGAAGAAATTGCCTCTACATTAGACGAGCATAGTGCCAACACATTGCTCCATGTCCCCCACGCTTCGAGATGTCATTCCAGTCCGAGACGATGCCGCTGGTGGATCAACGAGTGCTTCAACAGGTTCAACCACAATAGGTGCTACCCTTGCCCTCTATCGATTCTGTTAGTTCCATATTTGTTTCAGCCATGAATCTCCTCCTACAACAATGTAATTACTATTGACAGTGAACCATGGGCACGAAAGATTGCAAAACTAATGGTACATGAGATGTAATTAAGTAAGAAAGCTAATCTGTAAGTTTTTTGTGATTAAGAGAGTACAGTAGTTTTTTGCATTGATAGCTCAATGGTTTAGTTGGTTTAGTTGTTAGAAGAAAGATGATGAAACTTTTTAGTTCCTATATATCACTGAGGAGGAAAATTATGATAGTTGGATTGCTCAAATAATGTGGGTGAGAGAAACATATGAATACCTCGACATGTCAGATCTAGATTTAAAGCGAAAGAAACCAAAAAATTGCGTCAAAATAACCCAACAATTGTCTCAAAACCTGACGGCCATTGTTTTTGGGCTATTTTTGGTTTAAAACAACTATCTATAAACTTGACACCTATTTTTTTTGGGTTGGTTGTTTTTGGTTTACCGCTTAGAACATTTTGTTAGTTACTCTAATGGACACCTCTGTATGCTATTCATTTGTGTTGTGATTAAACTAAGTAAAAAATAAAGGTTCGCTTTTCTTTCCCTTCTCTTATTTGTATGCATGCATGTGAACAATTCGGGACAAACATAGGTGTACTAATGCGATTGCCACTTCACCTATCATATATATTTGCTCATTTTTTCTATTTACTCCCAAAATCTATTTACAGAATGTTGATTTGCGTCCAAATTAACAATGTTAATGTCCTTTTTAAAATTTCAAGATTGCGTCCAAATTTAATGTTAATGTCCCTTTTAGAGAATGTACACAAGTAAATAGTTAGAAAATGTCATTATTAATACTACTATACTGCTATTATTATTAAAAGTCCATAATTTTTTTATATTAAAATAAGTGTAATTTAATTATTTTATTTTTTAATAAATATATTTTTAAATTAATTTTGTTTAAAATTTAGAAAAAATGTATAAATTGCAAATTTAAAATATGAAAATCTATACTATTTCATAATCCCAAGGCTTTTTTTTTTAACTACTACAATGAATTGAACTTTGAATTCATTTATACCATCCAAATATAATTTAAATAACCTAAAAAAACATATATAATCTCAGCAAAACGGAACAAAAACATTAAAAATGATAAATTAAATTACTCTCGGTGTTCAATGCTTATTGTTGAAGGAAAAAAATCACAAGCAACGATTCTGGATCGAATGAACGACATGGTACTTTTTCCTTTTAATTAGAGCGATGTCTGTGCGTGCACAGGCTCCAGATTTGAAGCGGATCTCGTTTCCCTGGGCAGAAAGCCTGTGGGCCAACTTCCAACTGAGTTGGAGAATCGATCCCGTGTTACCAGTAACCACCATTGTGCCACTTCCATGCACGTGCGTGGATCTTGAAGACAATG
Source organism: Pinus albicaulis (assembly GCA_034641835.2). NCBI lineage: Eukaryota > Viridiplantae > Streptophyta > Pinopsida > Pinales > Pinaceae > Pinus > Pinus albicaulis. The sequence goes on along the minus strand of CM076581.1, from coordinate 506,771,982 downwards.
GAGAATCCCTTGCTCAAACTTCAAAGTCTTTGTTGCCTTTTTGAGTGTGCAGCCAAGAAAATTAAAAAATGATACTTCCGACACGTTGTAAATCATTCGCGGCTCATTTAGTGTTTTATTCATACATCCTACAAGTTGTAAATCATTCATTTATCTTAGACACAATTGCGACATGCGTCTTTCCATGCTTAACGAACAATCTAGCTATCATATTCACACATCTATTCTATTGTACCAATGCAATCCCTGATACATTTTAGGGGACCTAACATCTTACTGGTAAAGTTACATTAATCTAATCATCAATTCTGTATTGATTAGATATTCATTCATGTCGAGATCATTTTGATTGATGGCGGATATCATCAGCTTATCATATTCGGGTTTCATCTAGGTAGTGACAAAGTAGCGAGATTCAGCCTCAGATTCTCATCGAACATCAATTCATCGTAAATACTCGATAGGCAACATCTTTAGGAATAGATTTTGCTCACAACCTGTAAGAGTGCAATAATCAAAACAAAGCATAGAAAATTAGGAGCTAGTTTTATGGGCAATTTTTATGTTTGTTGTAGATTTCAAGAATATTTAAAAATTGAATGAATTGGAACAAATTCAATTTTCTTTACATTTTCCATCAAATTTCAAAATTCAAAATATTACTGAAATCTACACTCTAATTAAATATTTAAGAAGTTTCTATTCAAAATTTAAATCATTCCCATAGGTTAGTATTTTTGGCAGATATTTAGTTAGGTCTCTATTCTAGAAAGTAAATTTGTGAGTACCTAGTCTCAAAAGATTTGTAAATACCTATTGGAAAGGGTCTCTACTTTAAAGATGCCTATTAAAGATTCTCAAAAGATTTGTAAATACCTAAAGAAAAGGTTCTTTGTCATAAAGATACATGTTTAAACATCTGTGTTGTTTATTTATTTTTCCCTTTTCATACATAAATTAGCTATCTCAATTTAGATATAGTATACTCTAGAATATACTTTTGAAATTCCTAGAATAGAAAGTTTAGTTTATAATAATTAGTTGATTTTTTATTTATTTTTTCATTTACAAAGTTACTCTCGTCATTACTTATTCTCCGAATTACTTTTCCGTTGTGAGTAATTAGAAATACTAGTAAAGGCTCCACGTCTTCCTTGAATTTCCTTTAAATTTCCTTGAATTTCCAAGTAAACATACAAGGATTCATTCATTTATATATATATATATATATAATGATTACATTTTTATTTTTCATATTTCCTATAAAAATATGGAATTTTCTTAATATTTTTCTCTTAAGGTTTAGCCTTTTTCAATTTGAAATTAATTTACTTTTGGATTAAATTTGGTTATTTGGTTTCCGATAGTATTTTATAAGTTTTCACTCATTTAGTTATTGCATTATTTTCCAATTGGGTTTTAGTGTTCCCTTTATTTATGACTTAGTATAATCATATATATATGCCCCTCTTATTGGGTCCCATGCATGATGTATAGTTTAGTTTGTGTATTGTTCACTTGACTTTGATTCTATCAACCATATTTGTAATTATCTCCACCATATTTGTAGTGTCTCTTTAATGCGTTGAAATTTGTATGCTTCATCTTCTTATTAGGGCAATTTTTTTAAATAGAGGAATGTCATTTTGTTCTTTTACAACAACAAAGGGAAATTTTACTCTCTCCATTCCTTTTTACATATATTTTCTTTGTTTATTTACATTAAGTATTGAAATTATGTATATGCAACAACTTTGTGAGAAACTATCTATGTTCATATATATGTAATTTCTATCTATTTTTGTTAACTTTGATTCCTTTTATTGATATTTTTGAATCCTATGGGTTGAAGAAGAGATTTTTTTTCCTTTAATCTTATAATACTATGTATACTACTTACTTATTTTGTTCTATTTAATTTCTTACAGCTATCTATTATGTATACCAAAAAATATTTCTTTAATCTTATAATACTGTGTACACTATTTACTTATTTATATATTTTGTTCTATTTCATTTCTTACAGGGATTTATTATGTACACCAAACTTCTACTAGTTTTTTATATATATTTTTAGTTATATTGGAAAAAATACAGTTCCATATTTTGGAATGTGTCATTTTCAAACCATGTTCTTACATTTTTGTATATGTATAATTCTATGATATACATTTTGAACACAACATTTTAATAGTCAAATTTTCCTTGACCCAACTTCTATGTAGCAGTTCTTGTATATATAAACTTTCATATATCAACTATAATTATATTTATTTGGTTGTTAAGAAAATGATAGCTTCTATCATATTGGATTGAAAGAGGTCAGATGTTATCTTGTATTCAATAAATTGTATTTCTGTTCTAGAACATGGCTTGTCTTCAATTTTCAGCATCTGTAGTCTTTTCACACTCTGTGAAGAAGGAAACTTTGCAATCCCTTATAACTATATTTATATACATGTGTGTTATTTTTTTCCACTGTAATAGATTTATATGTAAAAAATGGAAATCTTAGATTTATAGATTAATAAATCACATTTTCTGGTTTTTCATGTCTTTTTACTAAAATAGCTCTCTAGACACTTGTTGAAGATTGAATGGCGCATTTGACTAGACATTAACACTTAATTTGACAGGTACACAATATACTTGTTAACGTTTACAATTGCATTGACATAATAAACATCAGGATGTGTACATCATCTCAAAAACACAAATTGACATTTGTCTTAGAAAAGAATAACTTATTTCAGTTAAAAAATCTTTCATATGTGACTGGAAACTATTTGTTTGATAGTTTACAAATTTTATTACATTGTACATATACATCGATAGAATTAAGAATAGGAACGATGAATTATTTTAGATAATGTTTAGCAGAAAAGGGTGAAGAAGAAATTATGTCTTATCAACATGTGCTCCATGAAGAGTCATTGACAGAAATGCATAATATCAATAATCACAACTTGTATTTAGTAAAAATGTCTAGATCAGCTTCAGTTGATATACCTCTAGAATCTTGAGTACTACGTGGAGACATTTTTTTACACATTGGTTGTCACAAATTGGTTGAAAATTACAACTAGAATTTGGTCCAAAATGAAAATTAAAATGTATTTGCACTTTAATTCAACAATTGCAACAAACACTCATGATATAATATTTCATGATGAAGATCCTATAAATGGCCACTTTGAACCATATCTTTAAAAAAAAATGCAATCATGGATTCTTCCTTTTGCCAAAAAACCAACATTGCATATGAAAAACTTGACTTATCCATATTTGAACATAAAACATTTAGAGTCATGACCAACCTCGTTAGGGTTCCCATGTTCAATAGCATATATGGGGAAAGTGCATTTGAAACGATTTTTTATCTTCTAGATAATGAATATAATGTGTCATGCCTTCGACTTATCATTGCACAAACATTTTAGAATGTAGTAGCTCAAAATGACCCATTTGCAATTAGATGTATAAGATATATATATATATATATATATATATATATATATATATATACTTTAGTTGTCTAGAAAAGTACAAAACAATAACTACTTGGAAGGAATACATAAAACAATTAGCATTTCCATATAATAAAGGAAATATTGAAGGTGATGTATTTTTCTTTGCTTAGTTAAGAAAAATGCTAAACATACATCTTGTCATTTGGCCTGGAGTTACAATGTCGATATCGAAGAAAATATGTAATTCAGAAAAAATTCTTAGAACTTTGAACATATTGAAATTTGAAACAAGTATAGGGCATGTCCACTATGAACCCTTACAACAAATAGGTGATAGTGAAAGTCAAACAACAGGTGAAATTGGTGCAACCAAATATAAAAAAAACACATGTGAGGCAATCACTAATATTGTTGCAAACCCAATCAAAGCATCTTGTGGCTTAAACAAGCACAACAAAATTTTATATTTGCTTGATGTTAAAGACATTATTCGAATGAAGTTTAAAACACAAAAATTCAAACTTGTTTACAACAGAAGGACAATGAATCAACAAGTAGTGTTAGAAGATTTATATCATCAGTTCAGAAACAATGAGAATAATGTCATCTCTGAACCAGTGCAGTGTTTGAAAACTAATGCTACAAAAAAGTTTGAAGAAACATATCAACAAGATGAATGAAAATTCAAATCGTCTTTTCCTTTAGAGAAGCATAAAAAAAAAATTCTTTGCATTTTCTTAAATATGTTATTCGAATAAATTCGAAAACACATAAAAAAAAAAGTTTCATATCACAGAACAACAATGAAACAACACATTTTATTAGAATATTTGTGCTAGTCAAGGTCATGAAAGCATTAAAACAATTATGCAAAACAACGATTTAAAAATTAGAAAATTCCAACGTAGGTAAAAATTGGAAACAAGTGTTCATAGAAAACCAAGAAGCATACGACAATACATCTGACATTGAAGATAGTGAAAATGATAATGAAGACATTGATGAACCAATCACAAAAACATTGGTTCATGGTTTCACTGATCCACATACTATCTACAACCTTGCAAATAAGAAAATTAATATTGAACCTGCTGCAGACAATGTACCATTAGGAATTTTCGAAGAAAAATACTTAGAAGAAAGGAGTTTTCCAACATTATTCTATGGAAACAAATTACCAACTGATCTATTGAAAAACTTTACATATCAAAAAATATGTCAATGGGAAGTGCTACATAAAAATCATGAATTTTCTTACCATATAACAGATCTATTTTATAAAGCAATTTGCATCATCATAAACCAGGTGTTAAATGTTATCTACATTAGAATTAGAAAAGGTCAGTTGAAAGGAAGAAAATTCCTTGCAAAATATGTCAAATGCAGGCCAAATTTAGATTTCATGTTGAAATCTGACATTGGCTACATCGACATAAAAACAATCCGCAGTTCACTAGACTACCATCAACAAATACGTAAAAAACTATATGCAATGATTAGACAACTATGTCCACCTATTTTCTTCATCTCCTTTAGTAGTGCAGAACATCTTTGGGAGCCATTGATGAATGCAGTAAAACACATAAAATAAAACACAACAAGACCAAACAAAAATGGTTTAGAGCATAATGATCCACACTCATTAATAATAAATGATCCTATGACTTGTGCACGTTACTATAGATCTAGGAAGGATGCTTTGCATTAATTAATAGCTCATGATTACAATAATTACAGAGAAATCGATGACTACTTTTACGTCATTGAATTCCAAAATAGATGGAGTGAGCATGAACATGGCTTATTATGGATAAAATCTGCACCAATCTATGGTAAGGACAAAAACATTGATGTTGAAAATTTTGTTGATAAATACTTGTCAACTGATTCATTGGTTCTAACTGAAGAGCTTAGAACCATCTAACATCATTGTCACACAAGAACCTATAGGAAACATAAAAATTCTAATTGTATATTTAATTTCCCAATTCCTCCAATGAAAACAACAAAAATACTTGAACCTCTTGAATTTGATTACGCTGAAACGAAAACAAATGCAAAGCTAATATTTGACACAATAAAAAATGTAAATTATGATCAAAATGATACATTTCATAGTTTCTTGAATAGAATTGGATTAACAAATGATGAATACATACATGTTATCCAATGTACACTAAATCGCACAAATTTACTGCTACAAAGAAAGCCAGCTGAAACCTGGACAAATAACTTTGCTCGACATATTCCATCAGTATGGATTGCAAACACTGACTCTCAATTTGTTCTCAATTCATATGTTGTTGCAATATATTGTAGCTACTATATGACAAAATAAGATAAAACACTTACATCGACGTTCAAGAAAATACGCGATCATCACCTTAAAACAAAATTGGACATCATGAACAATATCAATTGTCTAGGAAAGACTTTAGTAAACATGCAAAAATATTCTGCAGAACAATCAGTGCACATTGTTCAATCACATCCATTAAATAGTAGTTCACAAAAATTTATTTTCATTAACACATATCCTATAGAGGAACATGCATTTGTTAAAAAAAAATGCTTGCAAAAGGAACCAGATGACTCTGAGGACATAATTTGTCCATCAATTATTGAATATTTTATTGTACGACTTGTAGCTATTAATGCTATATATTTAGCAGATTTTGCATCTAGTTACACAAACAAAGGGAAAAAACGCAAACAAGAAAGCAACCAATATGTTATAAGGTGTGTTAGATATAAAAAACACAGAGACATTAAAAATTGTTGTAGAGAACAATTAATGTTATACTATTTGTATCTATTCAATGAAACTACGATCAAACAACATCACCCAACTTGGAAATCTTCATATGTTGCATTGGAAAAAACATTTACACAAAATGAACAAAAATGTAGATATGTTACAAAACCTACATGGGGCGACATATATAATTAAATAAATGCAATAGAAACACATACAGAACAATTGTTTGACATAGATAGTATAAAATCAAATGAAATAGAGAACACACAATTTGATGAATGCATCAATGAAAAATATGAAACCTATGATTTCCAAAGTGATTAGCAACATTTTCAACATATAAAGAAACTTAATCTACTATCTACAAGGCCATATGAAATTTCTAAACAACCAAATACACTACAAGAAATAGTGTATTACAAGTTAATGCAACAATTAAACCCTGAAGAAGAAAAATTAGTCACTGACATGGTAGCGAGAAAAGTCTATAGGCCAGATGAGCCAATTCATTTGTTTTTGACAGGAGGCGTAGGAAGAGGAAAAACATTTACAGCACTAGAAATCTACAAATCCTTAGTACGCATACATAATGGAAAATTGGCTTATAATCCATCACAACTAAAAATAATAGTCACTGCGCATACAAGAAAAGCTACATTCAATGCAGGCGGTGTCACATTGCATTCTACATTCTATTTACCCTTTAATAACAATGATTTTTCTTCAATAATATGTGAAAAGTTAGATACATTATCAAATCACTTCGAGCAACTTCATGTAATTCCTATACATGAGGCATCGCTTGTTGGTGCAACAACGCTTTATCAAATTGATAAGAGACTTTGTCAAACCCTGCATACACCAACTTCATACTTTGCTAACAACGACATGATGTTTTCTGGTGATTTGTACCAAGTAAGCCCTGTAAGAGACTCTCTTATATTTGAAAACCCAAGAATCAACAAAAGCATAATTTCATATGACTTTTGGACAGAGAAGATAAAATGTTATCAATTATATACATCGATGTGTTAAAAAGACCCAATCTTTACCAATGTCCTAAATAGGATGAGATTAAACATGCAAAATGATAAAGATATTTCATACATTAATGAAAATTTCCATAAGCTGACACCTTTAAATCCACTTTTCCCATACATTTTCTACCGAAACAAGGATTTTCATAATCACAATACAAAAATTCTTTCAGAAGCACATGATCAACAAATAGCACTAAATGCTATTGATGTGCATGAAATAGTTGGATCAAACTATTTTGATTTTGAGAAGACAATAGCATTTCCATTAACAATAATATTCAAACAAAACATGTTAGTTGAATTATATGTAGGAAACTAAAATACAAATAATGAATTAGTTAATGGTGTCGAAGGCATTCTAAGATCCTATTCGTCTAATAACAATGGAACTGACATTATTTGGATAGAATTTGTAGATGTTAACATTGGAAAGCATCAATGAAACAAATTCAAAGAACTATATGACATAAACATCTTGCCAACTTGGACACCAATTTTTCGAACTACAAAAGCATTATCAATGTCTCACAACAAATATCAAATCACAATAAGAAAACAATTCCCAATACAATTAGCTTGTGCACACACAATACACTAAACACAAGGACTGACATTGGATCAAATTTCATTTGATCGAATTGGTGTCATCAAACATGGGCTACTGTACAGTGCACTATCATGTGTTAAAAACATTGACTCATTATACTTGATTAACAAATTAAAACCTCAAAAATTTCATGTACAAAACAAGATATTGGATGAAATGAAATGACTAGAAACAACTACTTCATGGAAACTGGAATTTACTAAAAAAAATCTTAGCAGCCCAAATGTTTTATCAGTTGTAACTTTAAATACACACAGTCTACATGCACATCTTGCTGACGTTGTCCATAACACATATTTATTGGACAATATGAATCTATGTTTTTAAGAAACACACTTGTAATTTCCACCCAAAAACAAACAATTCTTACCATTCAAATTTTCCATACCAAATTACGTTCATGGCATACTTGTGTAAACAAGAAGATATTGATCAAAGCAAAAAAATATTTTTGTAACAACAAGATTGAACTAACGTTAATTGACATTTACTTCCAACAACCAATTTACTTAATCAACATTTATGCAACACCATTTGAACATGTTTCTACAATAATAGAAATGATTAGAAAAGAAAAATCCAAAACAACACATCTTAATTGATTTTAATATTGATATTCAATTATAAAAAACTCACAGTCGAGCTCTTACAGAATATATGAAAACTTTAAACTTGCAAGAAATAAGAAGAAAGTTATGTCCACGATAAAAAAACAACAATAGATCACATTTTGAAAAATATTCCTATTGACCAATATGAAATCAATCTTGAAAATGCATACTGGTTAGATCACAACATCATTTATGCTTTGCTACAACTCTAATCAAAACATGCCATGCGCCTTATTTCAATTCTGATCAGAACATATTTTCCTATTGAGAAATGTGAAATCAATCTTGCAAATGCATATTCATTAGATCATAGCATCGTTATTGCATTTCTGATCAGAATAAAAGCCAAACTTCTCTACATCCCTATTTGCAAAAATTCAGATACAATAATTTGTTTTTGTTTTCTGATTCTATAGCTTCTTACTTTCATTGGAAAATTTGTTGTGCCAGAACTGAAATATGTTTAAACTACATAGCTAGTGTTTGAAACATCTAACTCTTGTGTTTTCTATTTTCATTTTCATAGGTCTACCAATAAAAAAAATGTCAACTGCTAAAGAAAATAGTGCAATAAACAGAAATGAATCCAATGATAAAGCAGATGTGCAACAAGCAGGAATGAATCTAGCCATTATGAAAAACAATTTGGTATTTTTACTTTCACAATCAACAACAAGTCAACCAGTCTTTGTACTTGTACATCATTTATTTTTTACTTTTGATTTTTCCATCTTAGTCCCTTTAGTATTCATATTTATACACCGATTAATTTTCCTTTTTCCATTTTCCATTTTAATTTTTCTAAAACAACAAAGAAAAAATAGAAAAGCAAGAAATAATTTCATCGTCCATAATGAAAATTTTCATGGGAAGTGTTGGAGCCCCATGATTCACAAGATTGGCAAAAAAAAATCTACAGGGAACCACATCAAACCACTTTGGAGTGCAAGGACCTAGCATTCCTAGGCTGAGAGAGGGCTCTCTTTGTATTGTGATTTAAATTATTTATCTTTATGCTTATGCTTTTTGATTTTAGGCTAGTTATGGAGTTCTGGGACTGTTTGTTTTGTTTGTTTGATTGATTGATGAATTGATTGATTGTTTCAGTTGAATAGATAGACTGTCAGAATCATTAATCCATTGAGTTATGGATTCATTAAGGTTTTAATTGTACATCAACTCTGCAAGGGTTTTCATAGGGCAAGCTAACTATATCAAGTGAATATTTATAGTTTAGATGAAATATGAAATGAGAGTAAGTTGTGAATTTAGTAAAAATAAAGGGAAATTAAGAATCCTTTAACTATACTTCAACAAGAAAATCCTTCGAAATAACTATTTAAGTGAAACTAAATAGCAGGACACCCCTAAATTCTTTAATCAAAAAATTACTAAGAAACCTTAAGACAACAATCCAGTAATCCTAAATAGCAGGACACCCTTTAGTTCTCTAGCTATTACTTTCAAACAAATAAAACATTCAATATGACAGTTCAGTGAAATTAAAGAGCAAGACACCCCTAAATTCTTTAATTAAACTTCAAAGAAGGCCTTTAAAATAACATTTTAAGAAAAACCAAAGAGTAGGGAAAACCATGAATTCTTTAGCTAGACTCTACTAAGTAAACTTTAAGGCAACAAGCTAGGTGGAAATAAAGAGCAGGACACTCCTGAATCTCTAATCATACCTTGCAAAAGAAAACATTAAGATAAAAGAAATGAACAAAATTAAGGTGCCAAAACATCATATTGCAATCTAAAATTTCTGTTCTATTATCAGAGAAATGATGTACAATATGGAAAACCGAAGAGAAACATTGACAAAGAAGGATAACATCACCATTAACATAGCTCAAGAATCCCATGAACATGCTTGTATTACTGATGTCCAAAACAGTTACAATACTCCAGTGAAACAATCTCTGCAACTCAAAGTCTGATGAAATCCAGTCTAGCAATCAACCAACTAACCTACAATAATAATGAACAATACATGCAGTATTTATCTGCATATGAGGAGGTGATCCTATTATAGGATTTCAAGATATATTTATTATAGAGTAAATGTATTCTTGACCTTTGAGACAATGCAAGGCCCAAGGTAAAATATCACTTACTAACTTGTTATAATAATAACTTTTAAGTTAATTGCTGAGCTAAATTTAGGATATTTTTGACTTTTTGGCTTTATCATTAACTTTTACAATTGTTTTTGAGCTGCTAAAAAATATCTCTAACTGATTTAATAACTGTAGCTCATTTTATTTAAATAAAATGAAGCTCAAGGTGGAAAATGGGATTTGGAAGAAGTAAAGGCTGAGCGGCCTTGTCATTCGGATTTGTTTCTCTTTGTTGATTTTTCTTTAAGCTCTGATTTAATATTTAAACTTTGATTTGTCTTTTGATCTAAAATATGTCTTCATATTTATCTTCTAATTGTTTTCTCTCTTACTGCCTTTATTGTTACTTTCATTTCTCTCTTTATCTCTGCTCTTTCACTGTTTTATCTTTGATGTTTATGTGAATATTTTGAGTTACTGTAGTCTCTCTTTTAACCTTCTCTTATATGTGCTTTGTCTTTAACTTGGTCTTCCAACCTTGTCTTTTACCTTTAACCTATGATTAAACCTTTAATCCCTTTTACCTTTCATTTGTCCCTTGACTGTGTTTTTCATTTGCTTTTTATCTCTGCGCAACCACTGTATAATTCTCTTCTTTTTATCATGTCCATTTGAAGAACTATTTTGCTGCCTCTTGAGAAATTGAATGATCATCAATGGTCATGATCCATTTTTGTTTTTCGAATTAATCTTACATTCTTGGTCTTTTGATGAAACAAGGTATTCTAGATCGTCACCAAGAGAACCTATTTAAACAATTTTTTGGACCTAGAAGAGAAAATTATGCGTTTTCTCACGGATCGGTCACCTGCACAATTAAAAAATAATAATTAATTAAAACCTACACTGTGGATAGAGTTCAGGTAATGGATGCTTTAGGTTTTTGCGCTTGGCTATGGCCCTCAAGGTCTTTTGGATGCGTTACAGGGGTTTTATGGTTGCTAGGGGCTTATCACAAAGTCACAGGGCTTCGAAATATTCGAATGGGTCAGAGGTTTCGAGTTATGCCGTGAGGGTGGTAAGTATTTTTCGCATGGTCCATAGGCAGTGAGGCATTTTTGGTCGTGGGGATGCGATACCATAGAGGGAGTGATGCGAGGCAGGATGGGATGTTGATAAAACCGCCCATATCGCAAGGTATAAAGGTTTTAAAGTTCGAGATTTTAGATTTACGATGCGGCCCATGAACTGTCGGATTCATCGGAGAAAATCAGACGGTGGTCGGGTGAATAATGGATAATGATCGGATTTGACATGTGGGGCCGAGACTATTGAATGTGATGGCGGGTTTAATAGTTAGCACGGGGATTTTATGAAGCGGGGGTAAAATAACAAAGCGGGGTGTTTATACTGTGGGGCCTGGGATATTTTTAAAGCAGAACCTCTTAAAGGGTGAGGGCCAGGGTTATATGGTCGCGAGGGGTAAGGTTAAGAAGGTGGGAGCTAAAACATAGAAAGGTCAGGTATTTTAATGAAGTGGTGGGTTAAGGTTTAGAACATGGTTATAAATATATAAAGGGGTCGGGTAGAATAGATAGGGTCTATTCTTAAAGAGTGGGACCCAGAACAATAATTTATTCAAAAACAATGTAAAAATGGATTTTTACATTGTTTTGATTGAAGAAATGAATGAAGGGGAGAGGATTTTGTGAGGAAAATGGGGTTTTCAACAATGGGAGTGGGGTTTTGTGTAGGGGAAAAGGGTAAAAATAAGGGTTTTAGGGTCAAACGTGGAATTTTCATAGTAAGAGAGTGGTCTAAATAGGAAAAGTGAGAAACAGTGAATAGGTTAAATAGAGAATAATGAAGGCAGTGAGATTTCTGAAAATAAATTATAGTCAAGGAATGTTATTTTCAGCAGACTGTAGAAAATCCATAGTTATCTAGTGATACTGTAGAATACAGGAGACTAACAGTGGCTCTAGCTTGGGAGGGCAGATCCTTTAGGAGGTGTCAAGAATCTCAGATCTCAGATCTCTAGATTTTGTAGATCAGTGACTTATGTACTTGGCTGATTTTCCATTTTGTAATGCTGATCTGTTGCAACTTTTTGTGACTGTGATCTTCAAAAATTTACAACCATTCTTCTTGAAAACACATTCTGCCTACCCTTCATCTATTCTAACATTTTTTCTTCATTTTGGAGGTGCTTTTAGACTTGCAAACCTTGGCATCATTTTTCTTTTGAAAAGAAAACTATCTAAATCTAACCTTATAACTTCCAAAGCCTTAGATTAGACTGATGAGCTCTTTTATTCTCTACTCTATCTACTTATCCATCAAGATTAAAAAATTTGGCAGATTTTTATTCACTAACTATCAACATGAAATTTAAAGCATTATTGAATCAAGATTAAGCAGTTTGATTGTCATGAATTGTGCCATTTTTGGACAAGCTACACACAATATTATTTTGCAAAAAGTAAACTAAACTGAGGGTTTTGTTATTTAATATTTCATTTATCATTTATCCCTCAATTTATAGTATTGGGTCAAATTTAGAATTTGGAACCAATTTCCTTTCCTATCTATTTACCGATGAGCCAAGTTTAAATAGTTTGGAAAATCTTCATTTCTAACTTATCAACAAAAATTTAAAATTTGTTCAATCATGATTAGGCTGTATGACTGAACAAGACTTATTTTTCAAAATTAGTGGCATTTGGACTTGCACACTTGGAGAAATATTTATTTTTAGTATGGGGATTTACGTTTTTCTTTTCATTTGCCCTCTTTTCTTCTTTTTTTTCTTTTCTTTCTTTTTTGGATAAATTTTCTAAGATTTCTGTTCAGACAATGTTATATACAAAGAAAAACTTAAAACTGAGATTCTCAACTGAAATAATGCTTCAACATCCTGCCATTGATAGGACCTCCAAATAATTTTGTTCCATCCATTTCTTGTAAGAAAAATGCATTATTACCTCTTGCAAAATGAATGGTGTATGGACCTTTCCATAAGTTGTCAAATTTTCCATGCTTGCCTTTGTCCTCTCTTCTTGAATCCCACTTCAGCACTTTGTCTCCAATGCTGAAATCATTTGCTTTGGTTCTCTTGTCAAAAAAAATTCTTGATATTTTCCTGTACTAGCTGTGTTCTATTGTATACTCCTTCTCTGGTTTGTTGCAATTGAACAATATGGTTTATGCTTCTTTTTATGTCATTTTATTAATAATGAACCTCCTGAATGAGTTTCATTACTGGCACTCCCAAGCTTGTTGGGAATACTGCATCTATTCCATAGACTAGCTGATACAGAGACTTATCAATTGACTTTTTACTTGTTAGCCTGTTTTCCCATAGTGCATGACCCAAGTTGTTGTGCCATGATTTCTTGTTTTCTTCCAACAATTTTTTAATGATGTTTACCAAAATATTGTTAGAGGATTCAGCCAACCCATTACCTTGAGGGTAGTAAGCGGTAGAATTACCCAAAGTAATTTGATATCAGTGGAAAAAATCCACCATTTTCTTGGATCTGAAGGCAGCAACATTGTCAGTAATGATTTTCCTAGGACAACCAAATCTAGATAGGATATTGTTTTCAAGGAATATGATATTCACTAATTCTGTGGTAGTTCTGGAAGGGATGACCTCTATCCACTTAGTGAAATAGTTAGTTGCAGTAAGGATCCATTTATGTTGGGCACAGGAGGCAGGGTGGATTTCTTGAATGAAATCTAGGCCCCATTGTTGAAAAGGAGCTTCAACAAAAATTGGTTGTAAAGGTAATGGCATTAGCTTTGTTTTTCCATCAAAATTTGGCACTTATGATAGGATACTACCATTTTTTGGATGTCTTGGAAGAGGGTGGGCCAATAGAAACGATCCCTAAGGATTTTATTAACATTGGTTTTCCAATAAAGATGGCCTCCACACTCTCCTTCATGAAACTCATGCTTAATCTTATCAACATCTTCTTCGGGAAAACATTTAAGCAATACACCACCAGAGTTCTTGCAATACAAAAATTTATCCAAAATGCAGAAATCTATAGCCTTGAGTTTCAAGAATCTAGCCTTTATTTTGGACAAACCAGGAGGAACATTTAGATTAAAAAGAACATATAATATATCAGCATACCAGGGTGAGTTCAGAAATGCTTCCTCAATACGTAGAGTCGCCATCTCCCCTTGTTCATCCAATGCATCAATCATATTGATTTCCAGTGCTTGAAAGTTTGTTTCAGCCATGAGTTTAGCCAGTCCTTGTCCTTTGATTAGCTTAGCGGGCTTCATTTCCAGATAATATTCTAAGATGACAACAATCCACTTACCTCTTTTTCAACAGGATCTTGTGTCAAGATGTCTTTAACCACTGTGTGAGGCAAAAATGCAATGATGTGTGAATGAAAAATGTAGACTCTAAAATCTTTTAGTGCTTTGATCAAGGAAAAAGCATGTTTTTCCATGATCTTATATTTCATAGGTGCATCTCTTAATTCTTGGTTGAAGAAAGCTATGGGATGCTCTTGTCCCATTATGTTCTTTTGTAGTAAGACAGTAGTAACTGTGTGTTTTGATGCAAAGGAGAAAATCAAGAAATATTTGGTGAAGTCAGGGTTGATCAGAACTGGTGTTTGTGTAAGTGCCTACTTCACTAGGTTAAAGGTTTTCTTTGCTTATATGGTCCATTTGACTCTTGTTTCTCTTTTGAGAATATTAATAATGTTTATTAGGATTTCTGCAAGGTTTGGTATGAACCTTCTTAAGAAATTTATCTTCCCAATGAAATATTGCAGCTCTTTGATGTTTCTTGGGTGACTTATTTGCAATATTCCTTCAATCCTCTTTGGGTCAATCTTGATCCCTTCTTTAGATATGATTTGGCCTAGAAGCTTCCCTTCTTGAAGGCCAAACAAGGTTTTCTTGGGATTTAATGAGAGACCATACTTTCTGCATTTTTCAAAGACCTTTCGTAGGTGACGTAGGTGTTCTTCATAAGTTTTTGAATAGATAGTGATGCCATCAAGATATATCACAATGAGGTAACCTATTTCTTCAGAGAAAGCAATATGCATTTCTCTTTGAAAAGTGGCTGCAACATTCATTAACCCAAAGGGAATTTTAACATACATTAAGGTGCCCCAAGGTGTAGTGAAAGTTGTCCTGTGTTGATCATCAGGGTGTACCAGCACCTAATTGTACCCTGAAAATCCATCAAGCAGAGATATCCTTTTGGAGCCTACTACCCTTTGCAATATGTGATCCATCTTTGGTAAAGGGTAGTTGTCTTTCAGGGATGCTTTGTTTACATTTCTGAAGTCTATGCATATCCTAATTTGTCGTGTCTTCTTCCTCACTAATACAAGATTTGAAACCCATTCTAAGTATCTGAGTGCTACTATTATTCTGGCATCATACATTTTCTTTATTTCTTTTTCAACCAGTGGCAATTGAACAGGGTTTATTCTGCGCAATTTCTGTTTAAAGGGTTTATGGCTTTCTTTGAGTGGAATATTGTGTTGAATTATATCTCCATCATAGGACTTCAAGTCCTCATAGCTCCAAGAAAAAAAATCACTGAATTCTTTGAATAGATCAATGTATTTCTGTTTTATAGGTGTTGGCAGTGTCTTTGACAGTTTTATCATTTTGGGCTCTTTCTCACTGCCTATATTGCATTCTTCTACATTTACTTTAGTGGATTCCATCTTTGGCTTTCTAGCAACATCGTTAAAATCAAAAATTTCCTCTGGAGGGACAAGTCCTCTTGGCAAGGTATTATCTTTGAACTACAACACTTCAAAGTCTTCTTTTTCTGAATCTGCACACATCACTACCTCATGTGGGTGTTCCTCTTCTGACAAATTTATATTTTCCTTATGAGTGGCTTCCTCCTTTCCTGTCTGTTCCTCAATAGAGCAGTTTTATTCATGATCTGGGTCTGAATTTGGCATTTCAAACTCATTTCTAAACTATAAGAAATCTTCAATATGTTTTTCCGCATCAAAAAATTGCTAATATTTTATATTATCAGGGACTTTTGGTCTGTATTTGAATTGTATTTTGTATTGTTTGTTATGATGAGGTTTTTAACAATTACTGGTTGCAAATGCTAGTCCATTGGCAAGGATATTTTGATTTCTGGGGACAAAGGCAAGATCATATTCTTTGAATGTTCTTAGGAGGTCAAGGGAATCATTCCTATATGCTCTTAATCTAGGATGTTTAGTTTCATATTCTCCCTTAATCTGCCTAATTACTAGCTCGAAATCCCCATGGACAGAGATCCTTTTGGCTCCTAATTTTTTCATTAATTGTAGCCCTAGAAGGAGTGCCTCATATTATTCTATGTTATTTGTACATTGAAAGTTCAGTTAATATGAGTGACCCTCTACGTGATTGTTCTCAGTGTTGTGTACCCAAACACCTACTCCAGATCCATTTTTACCACAAGAACCATCAAAGCTCATGCTCCAAAGAGGTTCACTTTCAGCCTTATGGTGGCCATTATGTTGGTCTTTATCTATTTGGTTTGACTTTTCTAACTGTTCCTCCTCCTCTTCTTCTGTTTGTTCATTTATGCGACTTGTTCACTAATTTTTTTATTATTGTAAAGGATAAATGAATCAAGATCTGTGTGGACAGAATAGAAAGGAGAGTTATCAGGCTTTTCTTGACGTTTTACCATGTATTTCATATGATTCTCCCTATATAATCTTCTTGGTTGACTAAAAACAGGTATGGTAGCATAGTTCATGTCCATTTGGAGGGTTCCTTGAAGTCTGGCTCAACATGAGCGTGATAAAAGAATGCCATATTTGGGAGTTATGTCAGCCACTACAATATCAATTACTAGGATTTTGGCTGGTATTTGTGCTAAATTAACACAGAGATCTTTGATTAGGCCTAGACATTTAACTCTACTGGAGTCAAAAGAGTATAAGTCTTTGTATGGTCTAGATATCTCAAGGCCTAGTTTTTCCATAACTACCTTTGGCATGAGGTTATGGGAAGCTCCTGAATCTAACGTGGCATTGTGAAGGAATTAATCATGAATATTCAAACTAACATAAAATGGAGGCACACTTCCCTCTTGAAACTTACCTTCTACTTCGGGTCCAAACAGAAGCTCTAGTTTGTCACCATTTAAATTTACAGAATCATCAATTTCTCCCATGTTTAAAGCTTTTAGAACTTGGGATCTATATACATCTTGGCCAACTAATTCAGTGAGAGGTATGGAGATTTTATCTTGGAATTTTATTCTCTATACTGAAGGGTGTCATTTTCTTGGTAGATTTAAATCAGTTTTATCAGACACTATTTTTACAGCAATTTTAGCTTGTTGTTTTGCACTAAAAATATCAGTTAGACCAGTTTTGTTAGGGCTGAAATTTGGTTTAATAGTGCTACTTTCAGGACTATTTTTTATTTTATTTTTATTAGAACTTATAACCAAAATGTTTGAAGTTTATGATGTCCTTTTAGGATCAGTTTCAGGGGTCTTCCTAGAAGAAATTTCAGGGTTCTTTCTCTTGGGAGTGACTTGAGTTTTTTTTCTCTTGACGTCATACTTCCTAAGCACTTCCATGAGGGCATTTTTGAATCCCTGTTTATAGTATTCAGATTCAAGGCATTCTTCTTCATTTGTGGAAAATATGCCTTGTTCTTCCTTAGTGAGGAAAACAATATCATCATTATTAACTCCCATTAGATTGATTTGATTTTGTTCTGGTTCTTCAATCACTCCCTCATACTCATCAGCATAGTTTTCTTGGAACGAAGGTCTAATTTGCTGGTTAGGGCCTCTTTGTCTTATTTGAGGGGGATTTCTTCTAAATTTTTTGGTTTTGGTTCTGGTTTTGATTTCTGTTTTGAGGAGCTACTTGGTTTTCTCTCGGGTAAGCTCTTTCATTCATGTTTATTCTCTCCATCATCCTTTCCATGGTTCTAACAAGGTTATCAACCTTAGTGTCATAAGATGAGGCTATAGTCTCTTCCCTAATGTGATTCTATTTTCACTTTTTATCCTAGCCCTCTTGGCAATCAAATTTTCCTCCACACTTACTACGCCCCTCTGCATGTCATCTAATGTAAGAGGGTCTCTTTCTCTTAGTTGGTAAGCCATTTTTGGGTCAAAGCCATCTGGAAATTTCATTAGGGATAGGCCTTGTGGAGGTTTCATGTGGGTAGGGAGGGCATTATATACACTATTGAACCTAGTGCAGTACTCTTGGACACCCTCTCCAACATTTCTCTTAATTTTTTCATATTCTGATAAAATTTTGAGAGGTTTCTTCTTGACTTTCCATTTGTTTAAGTGTTCGGTATGTGTTATATTCTTCCATGACTAGTCATGCATGGGGGGGGGGGGTAGGGGGGTCACAGGGGAGGTGAGAGCAGTCTCTGTATGTTGCGCTGGGTGGAGTAGGGGGCTCACAAGGGGCACGACAGCCCCGCTATTCAGGGTCTGGGGCAGCGCCCCGAGAAAAAATAGTTGGACCCTATTTTTTGGTAGGCGGACCTGCCCATGGTTTTGTGCATGGGTTTGCACATGGTTTTGGGGCATGATCGTTTTCGGCCCCTGGTATTTTGTAGATCCAGTCAAGGGAACTATGGTTATGTTCTAATCTAGCGTTAATGGATTGGGCTTTATGTATGCTTCGACATGTATATATATGTGTCATAACATTAAAAGGAATATAATGAAAAATCAAGCTGGTTGTCCCATTTTGGATCCAGGGGAAAATCTTTGTGTATATATGTTTTATGTTTTATGCTCTTGCTATTGTTTTTTTTCTGTTTTTAAGATTCGTTTGTAGATAATTTATGTATAGGGTTAAAACCTACACTTGGTATCGATGTTGTTTCGACTTCAAGGGGACGCCTTTGCTGCTGAAGGTTTTTTTTCTCACGCTTGTGGTAGACCCTATTCAGTGGGGGATTTGCGGGATCGATTCTTGCAGTGAAAGAAAATGGCAAGTAGTGGAAAGATAGAGATTGAGAAATTTAATGGTCGGAGTTTTGAGTTGTGGAAGCTCAATATGGAGGATCTGCTGGTGGATAAAGACCATTGGATCGCGGTAGATCCATGTACTAAACCAACGAAAATGTCAAATGAAGACTGGAAGAAGGTGGATCAGAAGGCGAAAAGCACAATATGGTTGTGTGTCTCAGATTCGGTATTATTGAATGTATCTGGGGAAGCTACGGCGAAGAATTTGTGGGAAAAACTTGGGACTTTGTACGAATATAAGTCTCTGGTGAATAAATATTTCCTGCCAAAAAAGCTGTATAACTTGAGGATGAAGGATGGAGACTCAGTGACAGAGCGTCTGAATGCCTTCAATACTGTGGTAAGTCAGATGTCGTCTGTTGATATTAAAATCTCAGATGAAGATAAGTGCATCAGTTTGTTGTGTTCTCTACCAGACTCGTGGGATAGTCTAGTTATTGCAATAGGTAGCAATACAACTACCTTGAATTTTGATGAGATTTTCTCAACCTTGCTATCAGAGGAAATGAGATGAAGAAATATGGAGGGTCAGAATGGAGATGCCTTATCTGTATGAGGAAGGTCCCAAAATAGAAACACGAATAAGGTTTCGAGTGGAAGATCTAAATCTAGAGGGAGATCTAAATCTCCTGGAAAGTTTGTAAAGGTGTGCTGGAAATGCGGAAAGGAAGGGCACTACAAATAGGACTGCAGATCTAAAGTTCCTGAGAAAGGAAAGGGATCTAATGATGCTCCTTCTGCAGAGGAAAAAACCACCTCGGATGAAGGTGGGGATGTGTATTTGGATTCTTCTTCAAATACACATGTAGATCATGAGTCATGGTTGATTGACTCGAGTGCATCCTTTCACTTCACTCCCCATAGGGAGTGGTTCTGTGAGTATGAGAAATATGATGGTGGTGATGTCTTCTTAGGTGATGATAGGAAGGCCAGAATCGCCGGACGTGGAAAAGTCAAGCTGAAGATGTAAGGTGGAAGGATTAGAACACTTCCTGGTGTTCTACACATTCATGCATTGGCCAGAAATTTGATTTATATAAGTAGGATGGATGATGCAGGTGTAGAAACAGTGTTCGAGAAAGATACCTGTAAGATGGTTTGGGGAGCATTGGTATTAATGCGGGGAGTTCATATTGGAACTCTGTACAAGATTCAGGGAAGCAATTTTATTAACGGGTGAAATAGTTTTGTGGTTCCTGAAAGTGGAGCAAAAATCTTAGCGGTCGCTGGAGAAAAGACCATGCTATGGCATCAAAGGCTTGGACATATTGGAGAGAAGGGCCTTCGAATACTGCATGGAAATGGTATGGTAGAAGGTATGTCTAATATCTCTTTAGATTTCAATTTCTGTGAACATTTTGTATATGGGAAGCAAAATCGGGTAAGTTTTCCTTCTCGTGCTAAGAGGGTGAACAAGATATTAGAGCTTTTTCACAGTGATGTGTTTGGACCTATGTCGGTTCTATCACTAGGTAAGTCTGTGTACTATGTTTCATTCATAGATGACTTCTCAAGGAATACATGGATATATTTATTGAGGAATAAATCTGAATTCTTTGACAGATTTAAAGAATTTAAGGCTCTCGTGGAAAAACAGACAGAGAAGAAGATAAAGGTGTTGAGGATAGATAATGGTGGGGAGTTCTGCAAGAAGTAATTTGAAGAGTTCTGTAAGAAGTGTGGTATAGCATGGCAGAATAATACTCCATACATACCTCAGTAAAACGGAGTTGCAGAAAGAATGAATAGAACATTTATGGAAAAGGAAAGAAGCATGCTCAGTGGTACTAAGTTAGGACAAGAATTATGGGAAGAGGCAGTGGAGACTCCATGTTACTTTGTTAACAGATCTCCTTCATCAGTGTTGGAGGATAAGACTCCACATGAGGTATGGACTGGTAAGAAACCCTCTCTCTCACATCTGAGGGTATTTGGACGTGATGCATATGTACATGTTCCAAAGGAGAAAAGGACTAAGTTGGATAATAAATCTGAAAGGTGCATCTTTATTGGGTATAAGGATGGTTTAAAGAGTTACAAGCTTTGGAACCTGGAAATAAGGAAGGTTTTGTATAACCGAGATGTGGTGTTTAGAGAGGTGAAAGATGTTGTTAAACATGAAGTCCTACCAAAGGAACCTAAGAAGATAGAGTTTGAGCTAAAGGAGGATGAATCAGACTCTACAACAGAAGAAGAATCAAAAGAGGAAGAGCCACAAACTCCAGCTGTGAGAAGATCAACTCGGGAAAGGAGACAACCAGAAAGGTATAGTCCATCTAATTTCTGTTCAAAATTTTATTTAACTATAACTTACGATGATCCCAGGACCGTCAGAGAGGCATTAGATCCATAGGATGGAAAAATATGGAAGGAGGCCATGGTTGATGAAATGGAATCCTTGCATAAAAATGAGGCATGAGATCTGGTGGAGTTGCCGGCTGGAAGGAAACCCATCGGGAGAAAATGGGTGTTTAAGAAGAAGATGAATGTAGAATTCAAGGTGGAGAAACACAAAGCTCGGTTGGTAGTAGAAGGTTATTCCCAGGTGCCAGGAATTGATTTTGGTGATATTTTTTCTCATGTTGCCAAAGTTACTTCTATTAGATTACTTTTATTTGTTGCTGTTGCATTTGATTTTGAAGTAGAATAGATGGATGTGAAGACAACATTTATTCATGGGGATTTGGAAGACGAGATATACATGAAAGAACCTAAAGGCTTTATGGTGAAGGGGAAGAAAGAACTGGTATGCAAGCTAAAGAATTCTCTGTATGGGTTAAAACAATCACCAAGGATGTGGTATCAGAAAATTGATACCTATATACGGGGACTTGGCTTCACCAAAAGCAAGGGGGATCACTGTGTTTATTTTAAATTAATTGGTGACCATGTTATTTATTTGGTCTTTTATGTTGATGATATGTTGTTGACTGGAAATGACAAAGAAATTATCCAAGATTTGAAGACCCAACTATTCTCCAAATTCGACATGAAGGATCTTGGTGCTACGAACTATATTTTGGGCATGGAAATTAAGAGAGATCGGGCAAAGAGAAAGCTCTGGTTAAACCAAAGGAAGTATGTCGAGACTATATTGCAGAGGTTCAATATGCAAGATAGTAAACTGGTGAATGTTCCAATTCTTGTAGGTGTAAAGCTGTCTATTGAAAAATGTCCCAAGACACAAGAAGAAGAGAAGGATATGTCTCATGTTTCATATGCAAGTGAAGTGGGTAACCCGATGTATGCAATGTTCTGTACTAGACCAGGCATTGCACATGTAGTGGGAGTATTGAGCAGGTTTATGTCAAACCCTGGGAAGGAGCATTGGACAGTAGTGAAGTGGGTTTTCATATATTTGCGTGGCACTAGTGATTATGGATTGAGCTACCAGGGAAGACTAGTATTGGAAAGAGTGTTGGACATTCATGGTTTTCTTGATGCAGACTGGGTTGGAAATCTGGACCAAAGAATATCTACAAGTGGGTATGTGTTTATCCTATTTGGAAGTGTAGTCAGTTGGATGAGTAAAAGACAGCCTGTAGTGGCTCTTTCAACTAAAGAGGTATAATACATGGCAGCCACTCATGCAAGCAAGGAAGTAGTTTGGTTGTAGAGATTGTGTTCAAGTATGGGGTTGGTGTAGCAAGCTATAAGGATAGGCTATGATAGCCAAAGTGTAATTTTCTTAGCTAAGAACCTTGCTTATCATTCAAAGACAATGCACATTGATGTTCAATATCACTTTGTGAGAGATATGTTTGAGGCTAAAAGGGTGTTGGTAGTAAAGGTGGACACTTTGAAGAATGTTGCAGATGCATTGATGAAGTCTGTGAGCACTCAGAAGTTCTCTTGGTGTAGAGAAATAATGGGTGTTGCAGAGTTGGGCTAATGACTAAGCTCTCCTGTGGCCCCTTGCGGAAAGAAAACAAGTGGGAAAATGTTAGGTATGTTTTATATTTTTTCCATGACTAGTCACGTGTGTGTGGGGGGGCGGGGTCTATGGCAGCACCCCGGGAAAAAAAAATTTGGACCCTATTTTTTGGTGGGCAGACCCACCAATGGTTTTGTGCATGGGTTTGCACATGGTTTTGGGGCTTGATGGTTTTTGAACCCTGGTATTTTTTAGATCCGGTCAAGGGAACTACGGTAATGTTCTAATCCAGGGCTAATGGATTGGGGTTTATGTATGCTTCGACGTGTATATATATGTGTTGTTTATTTTCTGTTTTTAAGATTCATTTGTAGATAATTTCTGTACAGGGTTAAAACCTGCATTGAGAATAGTTGATGAAAAGCATGGAGGTCATGGATACTAGGGGTTAGGCCTTTAAACCATTTCCTTGCTTCTCCCCCTAAGATTTGAGAAAACATTCTTAGTTTAACAGTCTCATCATCTATTTCTTGTCTGTCAAAATAGTCATCGATTCTATCCACGTGTTTTTGAGCAGTTGTAGAACCACTTGCATCAAATAAAAGGATCTTGGACTGATAGTCCTGTCGTAGAACTACTAAACGCAATGGTAGAACTAATGGGGCATACCATGTTGCCATTGATGGGGGATGGGGAAATAAAGGAGGGTTAGCAAGTGGAGGGTTGAATGGAGGAAGGTGAACAATGGGTATATGGATGAGGGTTAAAGTTAGTACAACAGGATTCTATTGTAAGATGAATGGGTCTAAAACTATCTGGGTTATCCAAATCTGGGATTTAGTCCCAGACAAGCTTTGTTCGAGGGGTCAGTCAAGTAAGATACCTTACAAGTCTTTAAGGTTTTCAGTTAGGGAACTTGCTTTGTGAATATGTCTACTAACAGTTGGATTTTTAGATCTAGGAGATTTTCTTAGGATGTGCTCTCAATTTTCAACTATTGCAGGAGGGTTTGGGTCAGGATGGGATTTGGTACAGATTCTTCTAGAAGCTAGAACTTAGACCCAAGGCAAAAAGAGATTTTAAAGTGTTGTAATATTTTGAAAAACAAACCAATCTGTGAAAGAAATACTTAATTCACAAAGTATTTTTAACTGGGTTCTTTTTGAGTTTTGATAAAATCAGGATTTCTCAAGAAATCTCCTAGTGGAGTCTATAGACTAGTGGAGTCAACAGGCCTACTAAAAACTAGTGGAGTCACCAGGTGGATGATTTTCTTAACTCTCTTTAGGCTGGTTTTTGTCCACCATCAGCAACCAGAGATCAGTCTTGGATAACACTTTGATTCATCTAAATTTAAATGTGGTTTTCTGAGTTCTTTGATGAAATATTAAGTTTTTTTAATAACTCTGTTCCCCAGTATGGTCACCACTATGTTGGAGCTCCATGATTTTCAATATTGGAAAAAAAAATCTGCAGGGAACCACATCAAACCACTTTTTAGTCCAAGGAACTAGCCTTCCTAGGCTCAGAGAGCGCAATCTCTATATTGTGATTTAAATGATTTATCTTTATGCTTATATTTTCTGATTTTAGGCTAGTTATGGAGTTCCGGGAATCTTTGTTTTGTTTGATCGATTGATTGATTAATTGATTGATTGTTTCAGTTGAATAGATAGACTATGAGAATCATTAATCCATTGGGTTATGGAGTCATAAAAGGTTTTAATTGTACGTCAAATCTGCAAGGGTTTTCATAGGGCAAGCTAAATTTATCAAGTGGATCATTTTAGTTTAGATGAAATATGAAATGACAGTAAGTTGTGAATTCAGTAAAACTAAAGGGAAATTAAGAGTCCTTTAATTATACTTCAACAAGAAAAGCCTTCGAGGTAACTGTTTAAGAGAAGCTAAAGGGTAGGACACCCCCAAATTCTTTAATCAAAACTTTACTAAGAAACCTTAGGACAACAATCGAGTAATCCTAAAGAGCAGGACACCCCTAAGTTCTCTAGCTATTACTTTCAGACAAAGAAAACATTCAAGATGACAGTTCAGTGAAATTAAAGAGCACGACACCACTAAATTTTTTAATCAAACTTCAAAGAAGGCCTTTAAAACAACAATTAAAGAAAAACCAGAGAGCAGGGCAAACCATGAATTCTTTAGCTAGATTCTACTAAGAAAACTTCAAGGCAACAAGCTAGGTGGAACTAAAGAGAAAGACACCCATGAATTCTATAATCAGACCATGCAGAAGAAAACATTAAGATAAAAGAAATTGACCGAATTAAGGAGCCGAAACAACATATCTCAATCTAAAATTTATGTTTTATTATCAAAGAAATGATGGAAAATATGGAAAACTGAAGAGAAAATTTGACAAATATGGATAAAATCACCATTAACATAGCTCAAGAATCCTGTGAATGTGCTTGTATTACTGATGTCCAAAATAGTTACAATACTCTAGTGCAACAATCTATGCAACTCAAAGTCTGATCAAATCCAGTCTAGCAATCAACCAACTAATCAACCAACTAGATAACAATAATAATGAATAATACATGCAGTATTTATCTGCAGATGAGGAGGTGTTCCTATTCTAGGGTTTCAGGCTATATTTATTACAGAGTAAATTTATTCTTAACCTTTGAGACCATGCAAGGCCCAAGGAAAAATGTCACTGACTAACTTGTTGTAATAATACATTTTAACTTAATTGCTGAGCTAAGTTTAGTATATATTTTACTTTTTGGCTTTATCATTAACTTTTACTATAACTTCTGAGCTGCTAAAAAATATCTCTAACTGCTTTAATAAATGTAGCTAGTTTTATTTAAATAAAATGAAGTTGTAGGTGGAAAATGGGATTTGGAAGAAGTAAAGGCTGAGCAACCTTGTCATTCAGATCTGTCTCTCTTTGTTTATTTGTCTTTAAGCTATGATTTAGTCTTTAAACTTTGATTTGACTTATAATCTCAAATATGTCTTCATCTATATCTTCTAACTGCTTTCTCTCTTACTGCCTTTACTATTACTGTCATTTCTCTCTTTATCTCTGCTCTTTGATTGTTTTATGTTTGATCTTTATGTGATTGTCTTGAGTTACTGTAATCTCTCTTTTAACCTTCTCTTATCTGTGCTTTGTATTTAACTTGGGCTTCCAACCCTGTCTTTTACCTTTAACCTATGATTAAACCTATAATCCCTTTTATATTTCATTTGTCCCTTGAATATGTTTTTCATTTTCATTTTATCTCTGCGCAGCCACTGTATAATTCTCTTCTTTTAATCCTCTCCATTTAAAGAACTATTTTGCTTCCTCTAGAGAAATTGAATGATCATCAATGGTCATGATCCATTGTTGTTTTTCCAATTAATCTTGCATTCCTGGTCTTTTGATGAAACAAGGTATTCTAGATCATCACCGAGAGAACGTGTTTAAACAATTTTTTTGACCTAGAAGAGAAAATTATGTGTTTTCTCACAGATCGGTCACCCGTACAATTAAAAACAATTTATTAATTAAAACTTGCACTGTGGACAGAGTTCGGGTAATGGAGGCTTTAGCTTTTGTCTCTTGGTTATGGCCCTCCAGGTCTTTTGGACGCGTTACAATGGTTTTATGGTGGCTCGGGGCTTATCGCAAAGTCACAGGGCTTCGAAATATTCAAATGGGTTGGGAGTGTCGGGTTATGGCACAAGGGTGGTAATTAGTTTTCGGATGGTCCATATGTAGTGAGGCATTTTTGGTCGCGGGGATGCAATACCATTGAGGGAGCGATGCATGGCAACATGGGACAGCGATAAAACTGCCCATATCGCAAGGTCCAAAGGTTTTAAACTTCGTCAGATCAGATCGGATGGTGGTCAAGAGACTAATGGACTGCGGATTGATTTGATGCATGGGGCCGAGACTTTTGAATATGATGGCAGGTTTAATAGTTAGTGCGGGGCTTTTATGAAGCGGGGGTAAAAAAACAAAGTAGGGTGTTTATGATGTGGGGCCTGGGATATTTTTTAAGCAGAGGCACTTAAAAGGTGAGGGCCAGGGTTATATGGCTGCGGGGTGGGTAAGGTTAAGAAGGCAGGGGCTCAAACATAGAAAGGGTCGGGTATTTTAATGAAGTGGCAGGTTAAGGTTTAGAATGGGGCTATAAATATATAAAGGGGTCGGGTAGAATAGACAAGGTCTATTCTTAAAGAGTGGGACCTGAAACAATAATTTATTAAAAAAAATGTAAAAATGGATTTTTACATTGTTTTGATGGAGGAAAGGGAAATTAATGAAGGGGAGAGGATTTTGTGAGGAAAATGGGGTTTTCAGCGATGGGAGTGGGGTTTTGGGTAGGGGAAAAGGGTAAAAATGAGGGTTTTAGTGTCAAACATGGAATTTTCAGAGTAAGAGAGTGGTCTGAATAGGAGAAGTGAGAAATAGTGAATAGGTTAAATGGGGAATAATGAAGGCAGTGAGATTTATGAAAATAAATGATATTCAAGGAATGTTATTTTCAGGAGACTGTAGAAAATCCATAGTCATCTAGTGATACCATAGAATACAGGAGACTAACAGGAAGTATAACAAGTATTTTTGAAGGTGACATGTTAGTGTTATATGGCCCTACTTCTAATCCAGCAGCCTCCTCACCACCGAAGATGCAAGTTGTACACACCGAACTTATTTATTTCCGTGGCCAACTTACAATAATCGTAAAAAAAAGTGATAAAATAATCTCTCAATTTGTCTCATTTTTCTCTATTGGCAAAAGTGTCTGCATCATAGGATTCAACATGACCAAAAAAAGAAAATATGAAAGAGGTGATGCTAGCCATTGTATCTCATTGACTTCAGCATCTGTCTTTGAGGAAATACCAATACATTGTTCTGAACGTCGACTTACTTCGGACACTACAATTTCGATGGTTTTAGAATAAAATACATATTATTCAATTGGAAGCTTTGCAGCACTTATCACATGATGTGAAAAAAAAAATCGCCAATTGGAAATATATGTCAAAGACGGTGAAACAAACAACGACTATGCCACGATATTTTGTCAAATTCTGTATTTTATTATGCTTTGCATATTAAGTCTCCGTATTTCCTTTTTTTTCCTAAAAGGATCTATGTTTTGATGCTTTATTTGTTACAACTAAACAAAATTTTAAGCCTTTTTTTTCAAGTGTTTTTTTCCGAACAACACAGAAAAAAATTTGTCAAGTTGTAACAATATATAGCAAAGGGAAAAAAAATCTTGCTACTTTTCAAAAACATGGTTTGAAATGGACTAAGAGAAGCCCATAACATAAAGACGTGCTTATCAAGGTTCTTTAGGCCACTTAACGATCAACTCACAAAATATTATCTACAGACTCTTGCCAAAACAAAGCTACAGACAATTTTTCAATTGCATTTCAACTTTTTCTTAAGTTGCAGACATTTTTCAATTTTATTTCAACTTTTTCTTATTTATAGACAATTTGAATAAAACTAAAAAAAATAGCTACTATAGATTATTGGAATTCTCAAACTAGCTGATCTATTATGTCCACCATACAAGCCATTTTGCAACAACTACAAAAACTAATTAGAACAACAGACTGCCCGATTGATAACATGCTATATTTCACAAACTGTACTGATAAAAATCTATTCTTTTATGAACACAGTTTACAATGTACAATAAAATATGCAAATGGCAAGTTGGATTGTATCCTCTCAAAAGACCTCCTTCAAAACTTATTTCCAAGTCTTCTGCAAATATTTTTTGCAGAATATAAAAAAAAAACATTTCTGCAACTATTTTTATGCTACGTGCATTTTCACTAAAGGGAACCTCTAGGGTTTCCATGGACAATATTATTGCCGATTTCAAGTAAAATTGATATCTTCAATCATTTTGCTCGTCCATTTTGATAGTTCCGAGTTTGTAATATTTGATATATTAAATCTCACTTTTGTACATGTCCTCAAAGTTTTTCTATCCAATGAAAAAGAAATTTTGTAATATTTTGATATCTTAAATCTCACTTTTTTTGATGTCCTTAAAGTTTTGTTTTCCAATGAAAAAGAATAGTTCTATTAAGTCTCAAATTTGTGACATGGAGCTTTTGAACATTGCTCTAATAATACCATAGATCACTTATACCAAACATATTAATGAATGCCTCAGAAAAAGCTAAGGTCCTCTCCATCAAAAAAATTTCAAGTCCTCTCAATCATTATTCCTACTCTGCCATGCCTATTATTCCTACTATGCCATGCCTGCAAGTCAACAACAAAAATATATGGTAGGGACTTTCTGCTTCGCAACTTGTCTTGTTCTTTTAGTTTTTGTGTTTACACAATAAATTATTTTCAAAAATACGTAGAAGTTAGAGATTATAAAAGTCAAGCATCTTATAACTTCCACTCCAGGAAAGTGGCAGATAATATAATTCAGGAATATATATATATATATATATATATATATATATATATATATATATATATATATATATATATATATATATATATATATATATATATATATATATATATATATATATATATATAGATATATTAATACTTGTAATATGCAGTGGAAGATAATATAAAATTCAAGAATCTTAGGATGTATTTTTTTTTTAATTTTTAACTTATATAGTCAATTCCTTTCCATTTTAACGACTGTAATTATAAAATTTCATTTATTCCCGATATAATTTTTATGACTTTATTAAAATTTATGCTTTGTATTTTGTATGAAAATATTGTACGTTTGGTTAAATTAAGAAATAAATTTATTAATGCAAAGCAATATATTAATTATTTTTGGGAAAATTCCACAGTTAAGCGTGCTTGAGTCAGAGGCGATCTAGGATGGGTTACCTCTTAGGATGTCTTGGTTACTCGGTGCAAGCCCCGGAAGTGAGGATTGGCACTATATGATTCATTTCACTTGTTTTAATCCCACTTCTTCACCCCTGTGAGCATCACGTGATGCAACGATTTCTAAGTGGAATATTAAATTATCATGAGAAATTAGTCAGTTACGACTACATCTCATGGAAATGGTCATAGATGAATGACTTACTTAACACAGTTGAATTCCAAGAAAATGATATCCAATATAATGCATTGTTGGAAAACCCCTCAATACTTAAATACAAAGAGTGAAGGGATCTCTACTTAAATGGTTCATGAGGCACAATAATTGCTAAGGTTTTGAAAATGGGGTATCAATCTAAGTGGGCTTGATTGTGGGGAAAAATCCACAGTTAAGCGTGCTTGAACTATAAGCAATCTCGGATGGGTGACCTCCTCGGAAGTCCAGGTTACCGGTTGCAAGCCTCGGAAGTGATGATTGACGCTATGTGATGTATTTCACTAGTTTCAATCCCACTTCTTCACCCTTATGAGCATCACCCGATGCAATGAGTGCTAAGTGGACTATTCAAAAATCATGAGAAATTAGTCAGTTACGACTACCTCTCATGTAAATGGTTAAAGAATACATAAAACTCAAAATAATATTAGCATCACATAGAATGGTTCTCACTGTCATTTATATAGGACTGTCCATTTAAGGGAATTTTATAATTTAAAGTTTGAACATGTTATTTATATAATGGTTTCATAGTGTTTGTGGGTGGTACTGTTATGATTAACATTTTTGATAGGCTTATAATAACTTAATGTTATGTTCTTATTGGGCAGAGGTTTAATTTTATTTTTTATTTTAATAAACATAATCTAATAATCTAATTCACAAACAAGATTTATTTTAGGAAATATTAATGAGAGAAAAAATAAATCATAATAGATTTGTTGTTTCTCGTTGAAACACTTAATATTTTAAGAAACATATAGTGGGGCACTCTTACACATAGTGTTGTCATTAATGACAACATGTACTTTTATGTCAAAAGGATGTCTATGGAAACACCAATATTATTCATGAATCAAAGGAAGCAATATGATAGTTAAATCTCTTGCATTCCCTCATCAAGAGAAGTCAAAGAGGTATGATTTTTCTTACAGTTTTTATCAACGTTTTGATTTCTTAATGACTCTATAGATGGTATAGTTGTATAGTCCTGTTTGGGACCTTTCCAAAGATATATTTCACTCTAAAAAATTATTCCTAGGTGAGAAGATATGGACATTTGAAAATCAACATTCAAAGGCCTAAACTATGGGGCCAAAACCCACAATTATCAGAGTTGTTAAATAGTTTTCATCTTCAGGGTGGATCCATGGTTCAATGATTCAATATATGATAGATATCACATTAAATTGAATGAAGTTTAACATAGTTAAAGGTTAAGCATGTTTCTTAGATCAGATAGATACAATAGTTGGATGAATAATTTTGAAGGAATATGGTAATACGACATGTGTCAAGTTTAACCAAGGTCATTGGCCTATACTGTAGTGAAAAATGGCAGAAATTTATTAGATAACATGGAAGTGACATGTATCACTACACAATCAACTATGATGCAGTAGAAAATATGATGTGGAGTAGTTCAAATGGATGAGGTGACTTCAGTAGGATTACATAACACCTCTAAGGACTACCACTTGGAATTTACAATTGACAGTTTTTTTGTCATTCAAACGATCAAAATGGGTGACGCATGGAACCCTTCATGGGCTACCACATGGTATGATGATGTCATCATGTAAACAGCCATGAACCCCTAGAGACAGGATCATATGACATGGTCATATTTCCAAATAAAGGGGGTTAAGCACTAATCTTAATAACATCACATGGTTATAGTCATAATCAACATTATGGAAGTGTTAAGCCTCAGATTATACATGCGACATTTTGTTTTGAATGGAGGTTACACTGAGCATTGGTAGGCTCCAAGGTCAACCCTCGAAGCCACAGGTCCACACTAGCACATATATACCTACCTATGTTGTGACTCCAAAAGGAGCACATTTGATCAATGATATATTTGTGATCCAGCCTGAGGTTAAGTTATGTATAGTGATGGAATGTTTTGATATGTTATACGATGAATGAAAATAGTTCAAGCCTTTAGATGTTTGTCCTCCATAAGCATATATTGTGTTTAGTGAAAGTTTTTTAAAACGGTCGACGCCCATTTTGGTTTCTCGCATTGCAATTTTGAATATGTCAATATTTTTCTCCCATAGGTTTCCACACAATGGTAAAGTTGGTTGCTTGTATAATATGGTTTAATAAGTGAAGGTAATTAATTCGATTTGGATTATATTCGGTCAAAATATTTTTTTAATTATGGGGGTTATTGGCATATCTAATGATGAGCCCCAATATTGCAACAAGAATGTTGCAACTCCCAAGGCTACCAACTTAAATTGTCAACTCAGGGTTCGTACTAACTTAAGAGGGGTCGACATTGTATGTGCAATAGACACATTCATCTTCCTAGTTTGAATCCCTTTGATGCAAGAAAAATAAGGCAATGAAACAAATTCAAATGATCAAAGACCTAGGGAAGTCACCAATCCTAAGTTGTAAAAGGTAAAGAACAATAAGTAAACATATTCTACATTTTCTAGAAAGTAAATGGTAGAAAAGAAATGTATTCTATTTGAAAAAATGTAAAGCATAATGATAACTAAGAAAATATAATCTATCTTGGAGCAATTGAAATGGAATTAAAGGAAACATATTCTATTTTGTAGGAGCAAAATGTCATATATTATTCTTCCAAGAAGGAAATCACACTTTGTATAAAGTAAATTGAGGAAATGAAATATATACTAATTGCAGAAATCAACATTTAAGAAACAAGCAATGTAAGAGCTAAATGACAACCTAACTAAGCCTCAACTCAACCAAACTGGCATCACAACATTCATAGGATATAAATCTACTTCTACCATGAATTTTGAGTGAATATGGGAAAGGAAGATCTAGAAAGAAAACCATTATACGATTGCTACGAGATTATCGTTTCTTGAGTTAACTTGTAAAATACTCAAACAAATAAAATGAAAATGAGATGGGGTGATTTATTTTATTAATTAAAATGTGCTAGGAATCCAATCCAAGTGGAATCACTCAAAAATACCCTTACTAACATGTGCTAAAATTTAAGAGAAAATTACTGCTCTAAAAATAAAAAATTTCTGATTTAGTTAGTTAGTTAACCTACCAAATGCTTAACCTAGCTTAGTTAAAATGCTATGGGTTAGATTTTGTTATTAAGTATAATTTTCTTATAACTCAATACTAGTGGAATAAAATAAAAATTTCTTTTTTGACACGTGCTAAAAGTTAGAATAAAATTACGACTGAAAACCATAAATTTTAGAGCAATGAACTAGTAAGTTCAACTAAGTACCCAAATTCCTAAGCTAATAAAGTGACTATGTTGTGGGATGAATTTTGTTATTAAGTTGAATTTTTTTGATATTAAATAAAATTCAAATAAACTCAAAATGATTTCACTAACACGTGCTAAAATTTAGTATAAAATTACTACTATTTTGCTATAGGATACTTCCAGAAAATCCATAATTGTGAAAAACTTAAACCAATCCAAGTAGCTCAATGATTAATATGACTTTTACAAGTTTATAAGTATGGATCATACTTATAAATGTATAAATTACCTGCAAAAGCACTTATTTTCAATCATTTAACCAATCTACCCTATAAGAAATTCAAGTGAACAAAACATTCAAAGAAGATAAAAAAAAATTGTACAACAGGGCTCTTAGGCTCCTGGGATGGCCAAGCCCAATGATAATCAGAGTATTATGAAGGAAATCAAGCCTTAGAAGCTAAAAATAAAAATAAACTTCATTATTTGAATCAATCCAAGTACATCCGTGCTAGAAATGGAAGTAAAGTTGTTAAATAACAAGTTTTCTTCCAAAGCATACTAAGAGATACTTTCTACAAGAGGAAAATTCGAATTTTTACTTATACAAATTGATGGGGACCATCCTCCTTGAAAGGAGGAATATTTCCCCTCCAAAATACCTCAAAACGTGGATCTAGTTCCTAATAGTAAGAACCTTCATTAAATAACAAGGAGCACATTCCAAGATTTTCTAAATCACTTGATTTCCAGTTTATATTCATACATTTTATAATATATTGTTCATTTAATATCAAATATTGGTCCATCCTATAGCGGGGAGAAATTCCCTATATTATCTCAATTAAAATTTACTCAATATCCTCTCAATATTCTATAAAAATAAATAATAATAGACACATAATAAGAAATTATCTCTAAACCTTCCTAATGAACACATTATAGATGAAAAGGATGTTATCAAAATCAAAGAGAGAGGCTAACTGTGTTGGAGGGTGTTTCGATGGGACTTCATTTGTATCTAATTTGGATACCCATCACCTAATATAACCATTCTATTTCATAGATAGACATTTTGCAGAACCCATAAATTGTTATTTTGTATAATTTGTTAGGATTGTGCTATTATGTTGAATGATTAAATTTTGTATAGTTTGTATATATGGTTTTTAGAGGTTTATGGGCTCATTTTAAAGCCAAAATGAATTATGGAGGAGAAATGATAACCATGGTTAAGTTGTGAACAATTTTAAAGGAATGAAAAGCCTTGAAGATGTATTTTTGATGTTTAGAATCACTATTATGTGTTTAGAGGCTTACGCGGAAGTTCCAGTGAATGTTATGTATACAGAAAAATTTGGTTTCGAGAAGTATTTTATGTGACCAAATATATGAACATGTAGTAACAACGTATGGATAAGATATGACATGTTGATGACAACATTATGACAACAACAACATGATCAACTTTAAATAGCTACATTGAAGAGTAGGTGGATCTAGTTTGAAATATTATGAAAATAATCCCAAAAGAAGTAGAAGAAGGAGGTGGGTATCTCCACTGAGGTTGGTGTATTAGTCAGGTTGAATCCAAAAACAAATTTTACCTTACTCATCTCTGAGGTTGGTGCCTCAATTAGGTTATAGCCTATTGGAACTAGTTTCTTTCACCTTTTCGAGGTTGGTACCTCAAACAGGTTGTAACCTATCACAAGTAATTTATTGCATATCTCAGGGGTGGGTGCCTCTAGCACATTGATGCGTGAAAATATATGTAATGAATTGAAGAAGAAAAAGAAGAAGAATAATTGGTAGTTTTTCTCCTATATGGGTTTCCATGTAAAATCTTCTATACTCTTGTATCGATGAGATGATGGCTTCTTGATGCATGAATTGTTTTATTGTTATGTTGCTAATTTTTATGAAACACTACTACATGATTAATTAATGATGAATAATGCTAAAATTATAAGGATGTTGTTACACTGATCCACCCTCCTACCAATGTGATGTTTGGTCAAACAAGGGTTATTAGAGTAGGTTCCTTCAATAATAGTAAACTACTGGAATGTTGATTTCAAGAAAAATTTCCATGATTATAACAATAGGTAAGCCTACTTTGATTGATGTATCCAACTATTCTTTATGGAAGATAAGAATGGATACCTAGATCATTTTCTTGGGAGGTGAGGTTTGGGAAATTTTTGAAATTGAGTCTAAAGTTCCACATATAGCTTCTATAAAAAAAAATGGTAATATCCTCTATATACCTAATGTAGTAGCTAATCATGCCATTTTAAGTGGTTTCTCAGATTTCGAATTTGTCAAAGTGATGCAATGTAAGTCAACATATGATGTATGGAACAAGCTTAAAAATTATTATGAAGGGAGCATCAATGTGAAATAAGTTAGGCTGCAATCTGTCAGGGCCCAATTCAAAACTTTGATGATGGAAGAAGATGAGGATTGTTTCATATTTTCTTCAAGTAGACAATATTGTCATCTCTCTTGTATGTATAAATGAATAAGTCAAGGTGTTATCACCAAATTGATTCTTGTTGGGCTGCTACAATGGTCAACTTAGAGTAACTATTTCAAACTATATTTTGACTGAAGATTAGCCTCTTCAGCCTGAGAGGGTTCTCTCAAATTATCAAAGGATTTGCAATGAAAACTCTACTAGATGGCTAACTCTATGACTGTAACCTGATTGTGATTGATTGTAAGTTGAAAATTTAAAGGAATTGCTACCATTAGGCTTATGGAGTCAGTGCTAGAGAATTTATTGACAATGGCTTTCCTTGTGGAGGTTGATGCTTGTAGATGCTTTAATGAAAGGACAACACACAGAAAATATTCAATAACTTCAAGGTAAAAGGAAGTCAGAGCATGAGAAACACGAATTTTCAGTAATGAGACGTCAAGATATTGAAAGAAAAATATTAAGAGAGATATCTAATAACTTAATGCTTAAAGGAAGTCAGAGCATGAGAAACATGAGTTCTGAGTAATCAAGCATTAAGAAATTGGAGGAAAAACATTAATAAAGATAGAGAAAAAACTCATTGAAACATAATAAGAATCTCAGGTGAAGAAAAGTTGTAGTGTTAGCAATCTAGTAGAGATTTCATTGCAAATCCTTTGATAAGTTGAGAGAGACCTCTCAGGCTGAAGAGGATAATCTTCAGTCAAAATCTAGTTTGAAATAGTTACTCCAAGTTTACCATTGAATCAGCCCAACAGGACTCAATTTGGTGATAACATTTTGGCGCCGTTGCAGGGGAACGAAGGTGTAAATTTTCTCCAGGCAGAATGACAAGGTTCAGGTTTGACTTCTGATGGTGAACAAAAGCCAAACACATGAAGGTTTTACCATTGACCTAGTATCTCCATTGTTCAAGATCCCAAGCTTCAAAGTTCAGAGCGACTTCACTGGGAATAATCCATATTTTAGAACATTCATGGTGATCCAAGATGACAGGGTATGTGGCAAACCCTTTATATGATGAAATGTTACAAAGTGTAAGGGATGAGTTAGCAAAATTTCAGATAGATGAACATTTCTCCACAATAGTATTTCATTGTTTGAAATCCAATCGACTCACACCTAAAAATAAAATTTGTTTTCTTGGTTTAGCTGCTGAAATATTCGAGAATTAAATTAAACTATTGGATGTTAAAATTGGATCATATGATTTCCAAGATCCTAAACAGTGCTTGGAAGGTCTTCCTCCTCCAAAAAAGGAGGAAATTGTTATACCATTTAACTTACAGATAGAAGAAGAATATGGTTATGAGCTTTATATTGTCGATTTGGAATCAAGATTCATCCTTGATGAAGAAAATGAAAAGGATATCCAGGTTCAATTTGTCAATGAGAGCTTAAAAGGGATATCAATAAATTATGTCTTCTATGATCCCATAGTGGATTGCATGGAAGAGTTCTCTAGTCCAACGTTTCAATTATTTTTTCACTATGAAAACAAACCCATCTTCTCTTACCTTTATCATTTCAAAATACATTTTTCTTTTGGTTCAAGTGCAGTCAAGGAGTTCAAGTATCATATCAGCTCATTGAATGGCTTTATTGGAGGTTTCATGTTGCTTGAATCAAACATGAAGATTGTAGCTATTAGGGTAGGTAGGAGCATGTGTGAATAAGCTCAATTAGTCCGAGAATATTTTCAGCATGTTCATATTTGGTTTTTCAACAGTTATCATCAAGCTTGAGCCCGAGGAGAAGGCTATAAGAGTTTGAAGAAGGCTTTGTGAATTTTAGAACTTTTGTTTTCAAACAAATATGGAACTAGATAGACGATTTCTTTGTTGTAACACAGGGGAAAATAATCCCTAGTGGAGCCATCGTTATCACCCATTAATTTAAACAATTCCATTGATTGGTTTCATGTTGTCTCATAAGTCATTTTCATGATAATTGACTGAAAAAAATTTCATTTGGTGATATCCACTATAATTCTAAAACCCATCCCAAACCATGTCATATCATGTAAAATCAACATAATCTCATCAAGTTGTCATTCTCATGCCTTTTTACCAAGTTTTTCACAGTTTTGTAGCGAATTATATGGTAAATCAACAATTTTCGCTATGAAACTGCCTAAAATGGTTTTCTCTATGAAACTGGATTTTTCCTGCAAAGAGTGTCAGAACAATGTGAGGTGTCAAATTTTGATGGATGAAGACAAATTTGAGGTCAGCTAAGTCAAAATTCATAATTCCCAAGCATGCAAGATCATATTTTGTCTCATCATTGTTTTTGTGGTCACATGTGTCATCATCCTCCCTCAAATTTTTAAGTTACTTTTTAAAAATATCACCCAAGCTCCTCTCTATCATTAACCCTTCATAATTTTCATGTATCCATGATTTTTTGCCTCGGAAGATTCCATCCCATTGCAAAACAACTCTCTGTGAAATTGTTTCTTTAAAGGTGTTACATGTTTAAGAAGGCAACTTGCTTATTAAGGAAGACGTCCATGAAGGAGAAAGCATACAAAGGAGACTTTGTGCTTATATATAATCTCATGGAATGTAATTTATTCAAGGAGGAATCTAGCTTTTCTGAAGCATTCACAAATTTAGGTTTCTTGAATTTCTGCTAGAGCTACAAGGGAATTTTCTTTGTCTTTGGACTATGTGAGAAGTAAATTTGAATAGAAGCTTATGGATAAAAATAAATGAATTCAAAAATAATGAGAGAGGTTATTGTAAATCACAGAACAAGGAAAAATAACCTCGTTAACTTTTCTCACAGGCGCTACCATTTTGTAGATTCGAAAATATCTCTGGGACCTATTTTCATAAACCAAAATTTTCCTGTTTTATACATGTATTTCTAATGCATATTCAGGATATCTGGAGATGGTTTTCAAAACACCAAGAGAGGTTCTCCCTCATAACATTCTTATTTAAAAAAACCTCCTCGCGTTTTGCAACAACTATCAAGGATAGCGAGATGGGAGCTCATCTCTGAACCCTATGTTTTTAGAAAAAAATAGAGTCTATGTATTGCTAAATTAGCTTTCTAAAGGTGAAAATAATGCTTTTTGAAGAGGGAAAGAGGAATTTTGAACCAAGTGTGCCTTATCATATTTCATTATATCATATTGCAGACCTAAAGGCTAAATTTTGAAGAAAAGGGAAGATTTTGTAATTTTCAGCCATATCAGGCAGTTTCGTAGTGTGCTCCAGGCTTGAAGGCCGAAAAATGCTACAAAATTTATGAAGATGCTATTTTTCCTTCAAAATCAATTTTGTGAAGAATTAAGGAGGGAGCTTGTCTGTATTTTTATTTTTTCACCTAAAAAATGTTTTTGACCAGCAGAGGTGGTAGAAGGAAGGGTGAAAAGATAGAAATAAGATCGCTACTAAACTACGCTCCGAAATTTCTGAAGATTCATTATTTCCTATAAAAATAGTTTTTGGAAGGTCCAAGGAGGGAGGTTGATGATATTTACTCATTTTTATGGTATTTACTCATTTTTACTACTAAACTATGCTACGAAATTTCCTAAACTCCTATGTTTTGTAGCGAGAGGATTTTTAAGGATTTTTGGAGGTTTAAACAGTACATGGAAGATCAATCAGCCATCTGGAGATATCCAACCTAACAGTGGGCCATCCCAACATAGAATCACTACCCGACATGAGTTTCACTCATCCAACTCAGCATGAAGACCAAGATTAAAGTGGAGTTTAACTTTTCCTGAAAATTAGGACTGTGTTTCCTAAATCTAGGGGGTACATTAAATGTTTTAGTGATGGTGAATGCTTCTTGAGCATTTGATCCTTATCATGTGACTTTCCCACTATTGTAAAAAATTAATGTAATAAATATGAAGTAGAGTCCTATTAGGAATGAAAGTCCTTAGAGACTATATGTTTTTTTTGTTTCAAGAATGTAGTTTTCAGTTATGTTAAGTGTCAAACTTATAGTTCGAGGATATATCCATCTGGGAAGATCCTATGTAATGGAAAAAAGTATATTAATAGGTATAAATACAGAGAAAATAAAGGTTGGGAAATGTTATTTCAAAAGACTAATTTTTAAAGCTTTGGAGTTTCAGCAATATAGAGTGACAGTAAAACTTTTCTTCACCTGAGATTCTTGTTATGTTTCAATGAGTTGTTGTTCTATCTTTCTTAAAGTTTTTCCTCAAATTTCTTAATGCTTGATTACTCAGAACTCATGTTTCTCATGCTCTGACTTCCTTTAAGCATTAAGCTATGGTATATCTCTCTTAATATTTTTCTTTCAATATCTTGATGTCTCATTACTCATAATTTGTGTTTCTCATGCTCTGAATTCCTTTGAACATGAAGTTGTTGAATAGTTTTTGCGTGTGTTGTCCATTCATTGAAGCATCTACAAGCCTCAGCTTCCACAAGGAAATACATTGTCAATAAATTATCTAGCATTGACTCCATAAGCCCAATGGTAGCAATTCATTTACATTTTCAACCTCTAATCAATCACAATCAACTTACAGTCATAGAGTTAGACATCTAGTAGAGTTTTCATTGCAAATCCTATGATAAGTTGAGAGAGCCCTCCCATGCTGAAGAGGCTAATATTTAGTCAAAATATGGTTTGAAATAGTTACTCCAAGTTGACCATTGGAGCAACCCAATAGGACTAAATTTGGTGATAACAAAAGGATGGTGGTTTTTTACAAAACATATTGATATTTCTTCCATCAAGATTCAATTCCAAAGTATCATCCCTTGAAGAATTAACTAATGTAGATAAAATAACCATGAATGTACTTCCTGGAATACTCTCAACATATGCACTAAGGATAAAGGAAAAAAATAAAGAATCAAGGAAGCAATAGTCCAAGTAGCCAAGTAAGGGAAAATGAATGGAAATAAAACAAACTCTAATTCTAATGAATAAGAAGCCAATTTTGTTAGAAATATGGAAAGAAGAGCTCGAAGCCAATTCCTTAAAAGTGTTTTGAATGTGGAGGAATAATAAATTATGCTTCTGAATGTCCTTATGCAAAAATTAATGATAGTGATGAGGAACCAATACTGGAGTCCAAGCATCAAAAGAAGAAGAAAGCTAACAAGAATAAGAAATTCCTATCAAAAGAATAAAGTGACTACAAAAATAATAAATGTGTGGCCGATAACGAAATACGTCAAATAATTTGTTTTCCTAAAAGAGAACCTGAAGC
Source organism: Pinus albicaulis (assembly GCA_034641835.2). Classification (NCBI taxonomy): domain Eukaryota; kingdom Viridiplantae; phylum Streptophyta; class Pinopsida; order Pinales; family Pinaceae; genus Pinus; species Pinus albicaulis. The sequence goes on along the minus strand of CM076581.1, from coordinate 506,730,529 downwards.
AGAAGTAGACTATGAAAGAGAAATTAGGAGTGCATTGAATGAAATATAAGCCCTTACAAATAGGGCAGGTAAAATAATGCAATAACTCCAAGAAAATGATCTAAATGAGGAGACCATTCTTGCTCTCAAATTTGACCTAGGAGAATCTAAAACAATAAAGGGGTTTTTGTCATAACAACTAAATGAGAAAGGACAACTTTGAGAAAGGTTGGAGGAGGAATATTTTCTTTTGAAAAAAGATTTGAGTAGCTAATATACAACTTAAAGTTTCACAAATGTTCTGAATCATTGGATCATATTAATGAAAATCAAATCTATTCTATCATAAAAATAGGTCTTGGTTATCAGGATAGTTGTGACACATCCAACAATAAATATTCCAAGCACATAAAATGAATATCATCCCGTGAATATTCATTAAAAATTTATCACATCCAATAATAAATCATTTGAATATCCTAATAAAGTGATGAATAATCCGAAGTATATTCATTTTAACATTTCTAATGATTCTTGTAATGATGCTAGGAACCAACAAAACCCATACTTTATGCACAAAAACGAAGGAAATAAAATGAAAGAATGGAACCTCCCATGAATGAAAATATTCAAAAATAATTTACAAGAAACAATGAAGCAATGATTAGAAATTAGAATACGGATGGGGCTCTTCCAAAGAAGAACTTCAAAATATCAATACCTCCCTCTGCGTATTAAAATCATTTTTTTCGTTATTACTTTTGATGGACAAAAGATAATATTTCAAAAGCTATGATGTGCTCATTTATTGAGTATATGATAAAATACCTAGTCTCATACATATGGATCAAATTAGAAATAGATCATATGGATCATTTTCATCAATTTTGAATACCAACATTGTTTGTTACATATATCACTATGAAGGACATACAACACATAGCTACAGACTCGTATTGAGATGAAACAAGAGAGAGGGACTCCCTATTAATCCAAAAATCAACAGTATGGTATGGATAATGAAACAAGATGAACCAAGGTTGGGTCTTACTTGAAAGATCTAATTCCTTGGTGAATGATTTTTCAATATTATAGCTAGTTGAATTGAAACTTGAAGAAGAATATTATGTGGGAAGAATGGTCACTTACAGGAAGAAGTTATTGTTATGAGGACAATGATACACTAAAAAAAATTAATGATAGGGGAGATTCATAACAATATTATATTTATATAGCATTGACATCCTTTTATTATATTTTAAAGAAGTAAGAGTATGCAAGAAGGAAGCCCAGGTTTTCTGCAAAAAGTTCTCTAATAATTTGAAGGTGATATCTCATATCTATAAGAAGTACCCAGTTGATGAAAATTATAAATGAACATTTAGAGAAAAATTATAGAAAGACTTATTTCAAAGAGATACTCCATTAGGTCCACAATTTCACGAGAATGAGACTCCAGTCCATAGGGGAAGTTCAAAATATTTGGAGATTATTGACGACAAGTATGGTCTTAGGCGAAGAATCCCATTAGGTACAAAAGTTTATATGAATGATAATATGTCATATCTACAAGTCAACAATAAATTTAAGAATAATTGGATAGAATTTGCAGGAAGCAAGGTTTTAGGGGGAGAGTTTATTAGGTCCACATGAATTTTATGAATACTTGGAGAGTATTGGTAGCTACATGTGAGTATGGTATTAGGGGGAGAATCCAATTATAACATTAATAGATCCACACATAATCATGGAACCATGGTAGAAAACCATGTTTTTTTTCCACTAATTTTGAAGGAGGATAGAATTCAAACATTGATGTGTATATTGATAGACACCGATTGACATTGGATAGGAATACAGGAAGAGGGAGTACATAAATGAGTGCAAAAATTGACAAACATTGACAAGGAATACATTGAAAGAGAAAGAAATAAGAATATTCACATTTGGATAGGTGGATTCCTTCACTATATGTTAGTGGGAGTTTGGTGCATGTTAAAGAAAAAAAATTCTGGTGCATGTTAAGGACATCCTGGCCTTTGGCCATCAACCACGATCAATGTTCAATGCTTTTTCCATCAATGACAAATGGGGATATTTTTTCACATAGTGTTGTCATTGATGGAAAAATGTGTCATTAATGTCAAACAAGTTTTATAAGGTAGAAAAAATGTCATTCATGAATCAAAAGAAGCAGTATACTAGTTATATCTCTTGCATTCCCTCATTAAGAGGAATCAAAGAGGTATAGATTATCTTGATTTTTTTTCAATGTTATGATTTACTAATGACTCTATGGATGATTATTTTAGATATTCCTCTATGAAACCTTTCCAAAGGTATATCACACTCTATAAAACTCCTCCCATATGAGAAGTTATCGCCATTTGAAAATTAGCATTAAAATACCTAAACTATGGGGCCAAAACCCACAACCACAAAATTTGTTAAAAAATGTGCATATTTTATGAAGATCCACGGTTCAATCATCCAATATATGGAATATATCACATTAAATTGCATCATGTTTCTTATAGTTAAAGGTTTATCACCTTTATCAGATCAAACAAATATAGTAGTTGGGTGAAAAATTTGTAAGGAAGATGGTATTGCAACCTGTGTGAAGTTTAACCAAGGTCACTCACCTATTCTAAAATAGCATGTGGTAGTTATTGGTTGGATGATATGGTAGTGACATGTACCCATGCACAGTAATCTATGATGTGGAAAAAAATATGACATCACTAAGTTTGATTGGATGAGGTGATATTATTAGGAGGATGTGGGACCCCAAAAGGCTACCACGTGGCAGGTACAAATTGCAATTTTTGGTTGGTGAAACAATAAAAAATGGGTTACATGTGACAACCCTCATGGGCCTCCACATGGAATAATTATATCATGTTGATTTCATTGTGCGGATGACAATGGTCCCCCAAGGACATGGCCGCATGGCATTGTCATATTTCTAAAGAAAATGGGTTTAGTGATAATCTTAATAAGGTCACATGCTTATAGTCACATTGTCGACATTGTGGAAGGTCTAAGCCCCAAAATATATGGGTGAAAATAGAGGTTACATTGAGCGTTGGTCACCCTCGAGTTCAGCCCTTGAATCCTTGGATCCACATTAACACGTGTTGTGACTCCAAAAGGAGCAGATTTGATCAACAATATATCTATGATCTAACCCGATGTTGAGCTCTATAGTGGTTCCATGTTTTTATTTGTTATGTAATGAATAGTGGATGGATTTATCCTTTGAACATCAGTTTTTCATACTTATACACTTTGTTTGGTTAAATTTCTTATGAAGGGTTGACACCCATTTTTATTTTGTGTGTCATGATTTTGAATATGTGAATGTGTTTCTCGCACAGTTTATGACTCAACGATTTGGTTAGTTGGTTGTATGGTATGGTTTCTTAGCAAATGTTGTGGGTTCAATTATGGTTAGACTCGGTAAGAATATTTCTTATTATGGGGGTTATTGGCACACTTGATTCTACCATTCCATCGAATAGCTAGACATTTTGTAGAACCCATATATTTTTAATTTTTATAATGTGCCTTAATTGTGATATTCTATTGAACACTTAATTTTTGTATAGCTTTAGTATATAGTTATATATGGTTTGAAGAGTTTTATGGGCTAATTTTAAAGAGAAATCAAATTCTAGAAGAATCATGATGATTAGGGTTTAGATGTGAACTATTCTGAATGAATAAAATTCCTTTATTATTTATTTTTTATGTTTATAATGAGTATTATGTGTTATGGATGCTTATGAGTAGCTTGTAGCGAATTTTTCTATATGGCTAGATATTTTTCTAAGAAGTATTTTATGTGACTATAATAATGAATATGTGTTAATAACATATGGATAGGATATTATAGTATCAACATGATGAGTTTTAAGGACTTATATTTAAGAGAAAGTGGATCCAGTTTGAAATATTATGAAAAGCGGTCTACAAGAAGTTGGCCTCCACTGAGGTTGGTGCGTCAATCAAGTTGAGGCCTACAAAAATTTGAAGCTTGATCATTTCGGAGGTTGGTTCCTTACTCGGTTTTTAGCCTATTATAAATATATTTAAGCAATTTTACAAGGTTTGTCCCTTTATCGTATTATATCGTATCTTAAGTAGTTTCTTAGATACCTTAGGTATGGGTGCCTCCAGTAGGTCAGTGTCTGAAAATCTATGTAATCAATTTAAGAAGAATAGAAGAAAAATTTATGGTTTTATTCCATATCGTTTTTCATGTAAAATATTGTGTCATCTCATGTAGATGTGATGATGGATTTTTGATGCATGGTTTCTGTTATTGTTATCCTACACTATTGAATAATTAATTGTTGATTAAAAGTGTTATAATTTAAGTTATTTGTTACACTAATTCACCCCTCCCCCACCCTCTCTTAGTGTGATATTTGGTCCAATAGTCACCAATAACATCTGCTTTAATTCCACAACCTTTAGACCTAACAAATTTGAATCTATTACTAAGTCATGTTTACCTAACAATTCCTTGTTTAAACATGATTTATATAAATCCTTTAGATATATTTTGGAAAAACTAAACATGGCCAACCAATTCACTAGGATTATATATTCCTTACTAAGTCTTACAATCATATTCTCATTTAAAGTTGTTATTCAGACTTCATCTTACACATAAAATAGGTTTTGCGACATTTAGCCTTAGCCATCATAACTTAGTACAAGTTGGAACAAGTGAGACTCTCCAAAACCTTGTTACAACACCCATCAAAATGAGAAACCTTGGCCACCAACCATTCCTTTATAATTCCAAAAAACTAGCATTATCAGATTCCACATTACGAGGTTTTCCAAAATAAATAAATCTTATTTTTTCAAATTGAAAAAAACTATGGTTTTTAAAAATCCATGTTAATACATTGACATAAATTTCCAACTTGTGATGCAATGTAAATATCATATTTCTAACTACATTTTCTAATTATGCACTAAAATATGATCTCACTATGTTTGTCATTATTTATTTCTTGTGTGTATCAATTATGTTTTGTTATTGAAGGTGCATGACTTATAGGTAACACCTAATATGGTGTACAATGGCTCAAGTTTGCATCAGTTCATTTCATTTATTCTTATCCATGTCACTTATGGTAAGTATGTTACATGGAATATTTACTATGTGTATAAATCTGAATATTATCACTTATATGTACATTGATTGTGGGAATCACTTAAAATTATGTCACTTATATGTGTATTTATTTTAAAAGTGTATCACGTATTGGAGTTTCCTATGGTAGGTTTGGCATAAATTAGTCACAATGGTGTAAAAAATAAAATTCCATCCATATAAAATTTCGTGGCTTCATAACATTCATAAATATAATAAAAAAATGTTACGTCCTAAGGAAAGTACATAAAGAGAAAGTTGATGTTGTCCTCTCAAGAAAAAATGAGGTTATCCACACTTTACCTTCGCGATGAACTAGGTTTTCCACACTTAGTATTAGCCTCCATAGCTTAATAAAAGTTGTCATAAGTTAGAGTCTCTAAACCCTGTATACAATATCCACCAAAATAATAAACCGTAGCCATCAACTATGCTTTCCAAATCCAAAAAAAAAACATTATCAAATTCCATAGAACTAGGGTTCACAAATTGCACAAAACTATGCTTTTTGAAATTCCATGTCAATATATATCATTGGAAAATACCGTTGGAAAATAATCACAAATTGTACCTAAATGGCTTCTAGAAGAAACTTTCCACTCACCATAATGTTCAAATGAGGACTCAAACAGGTGAACTATCGATTCTGTTGGAATCCTACCACTAAGTTACAACTAGGGAAACCATACTCCTAGGTATCCATAGGTCAAAATTTGATTTATTTGATGATGTTAATAGCTATGGATTTCTTTCGTATAAATACCAATGCAAATTTTTCACAAGGGGTGAGTTTTACAAAACACTAGTTGGAGTGATTATGGGTAGCATGCTCACATGGGCCTTTCCCAAAAATAAATACTCAAGATTATTCAACTTATTGTTTCTACTCATTGTGGATTTATTCCCCAAAAAAGAATCCAAATATTTCCCTAAATGTATTTTGAAAGTCACTTGTAACTCATTATAAAATTCAAACTCATATCTAGATCAGCGAACTGTTGATTCTGTAGACTCGTAACACCAATATATAGCTAAAGACATCTTCCTCTGAATATTCAATATCTCAAAAATTGATTTATTTGAGTATATTTGGAGCTAGTTTTACTTTTAGTAAGGATTAGTTCAAATCTTGCACAAGTTATTCAATTTTCCAAAACACAGGCTGGAGTGATTTTGGGTAGCATGCACAGAAAATTTTAAGGATGGAAACGTATCTTAAAGTTTAAAAATATTGTTGAATATTAATAGTCCTTAATATGCATACTATAAAATGTTTAGAGATAATTTTGTAAATTTATTCAAATTTATAATGCTTTTATATAGGCTATTTTTTTGGATGATTTTTAATATAAAAAATTATATTATAAAATTTGGGCGAATCATTTTTAGAAAAAAAGGAAATTGATGATTATTTTTTTTTGGAAAAAGCATGAAAAGTTATCCCACCTATGAACATTAGCCCCTAAAATTTTCCTTGGTAGCATACTTGCATGGACCTTTCAAAAAAACGATTGTTATAGCTAACGAAACTCCTTTTTACTGCTTAGTTTGGCTTTTATACATCTTGAGAAAATAATAATATGTACCTAAATGTCTTTTGGAAGTGACTTTCAACTAGCCGTTAAATGGAAATTGATACTCGGGTGGTTGAACCATTAATTTTGTTTGACTCCTAACACTAGGTTAAATATAGGAAAACTCCCCTCCTAGGATTCCATTTGTTGAAAATTGATTTATTTGAGGATATTTGGAGCTATAGTATTGTTTAGAAAAAATCAATGCAATTTTTTCATAAGGGGATTGATTTTGTAAAGAACTAGATGGAGTGATTATGGAAAGTATGCTCAAAAGGGCCTTGGCCAAACATAAATGCCCAAGGTTACAAAACTTATTTTTTATACTCAATTTGCATTTTATAACCATAGAAAAAAATCACAGTATGTCCCTATTTAGATTTTGTTAGCGACTTGCAACTCAAAATAAAATTCAAAATGAGGCTAGGATGGGTGAATTGTTAATTCCATTGAAATATTGGAACCAAGTTACAACTACTGGCACACCCCTTCTAGGATGCTATAGGAGATCAATGAAAAATTTGCATAAGTGGGTTAATATTGCAAAATGTTGGTTGAAGAAATTGTAGGAAGATGCTCACATGGGCCTTAGCCAAAATAAAATTTTGAAGCTTGCAAGAATCATTTTTGCTGCTCAATTTCAGTTTTATACCTCAAGAAAGAAATCACAATCTGTCTCTACATGGATTTTTGAAGTAACTTGAAACTCGCCATAAAATATAAATTTGGACTTGATTGGGTGAAAAGTTGATTCCAATGGACTCCTGGCATCAACTTCCACCAAGGGACATAATACTCCTAAGATTTGGTAGGTCAAAAATTTATTTATTTGAGGATGTTGAGTGGCAGGTTTTGTTTTACAAATATAAATGCAATTTTTTCACAAGGGGGTATTTTTTGAAAAACATCATATGGATGATTATGGGAATTATTATCACATGGGCCTTCACCAAACATAACTCATGAATCTTACAAAAATCATTTTTTTTCTACTCTATTTTGTTTTTACACCCTAAAAAAAAGACATAATGTATGTAAAAGGATTTTGGAGGGGACATGTAACTTGCACTAAAATTAAAATCAAGACTGATATGGGATAATTTTTTATTCCATTGGATTATTTACACAAGGTTACAACTAAGTTCATCCCCCTCCTAGGATTCCATAAGTATAAAATTGATTTAATTCAGGATATTTGGCGCTATGGTTTTTCTTAACAAATATTAAATGTAAATTTTCAACAAAGGAGATGTTTTCACAAAACATTGGCTCGAGCAATTATGGGTAGCATACTTACATGGGACATGCCTAAACACAAATTTTGAAGCTTATGGGAATCCTTTTTACCGCTCAATTCATTTTTTATACCCCTGAACAAAATTCACAAAATGTCTCTAAATGGATTTTGGAAGTGACTTTTAAGTCACCATAAAGTTCAAATTGGGACTTGAATGGGTGAACCATTGATATTTTTTGCCTCCTGACACCAAGCTATAGCTAGGGACACCCCCACCCTAGGATTCCATAGGAAAAACATTGATTTATTTTAGGATATTTGGAGCTAGGGTTTTGTTCCATAAACATATGAATGCAAATTTTGCACATGCAAGTCGATTTTACAAGACACTTCCTTAAGTGAATATCGGTAGTGTGCTCATGTGGGCCTTAGCGAAACAGAAAATTGAAAGCTTAGAAAAATACTTTTTTCTTCTTGGTTAGGTTCAAATTATAAATCCAAAGATAATAACAATATGTCCCTAAATGGCAAGGGACACCCCCCTCCTAGGAAATACGACATAGTGCTGTGGAAATATGCCAATGAAAATGTGGTGGGATGTATCAAGTAAACATAGAAGATTGTTGAGAAACTAAGAAAAAGGTCCTCCCTATAAAGGTGTTGGATATTATATGTGCAATTATCCCTAGGATCTTGAGAGAGATGGAGGGAAATTAGTTACTAATTTAGGTGCACACCTAAAAATTGAGGTTTTCAAAGATATGATGATTCAAGATTATAAACGAGGAATTACATAGAGGAATTGAAGGGCATAAATAGGAAACTATGCAACCTGAGGTTACAAGGGATTATAAAATTAACCATTTTGGTTACCTAGTTGTACACAACCATGATAGCTATTATGTTGACTATAAATTGTGATTTTATATAAAAATATCACAATTTTAATGCCCAAAATGACCCTCTTTTACACATCTTGTGGATTTACATTCATGGTACCCTTTCACGGAAATTTGCATCATGGTTAATGCCAAGAGACTAAGTAGATTTAGAGTTTTTACCTAAATTGAATTGATAAATAAAAAATATAATTTAGTTTTGGATTAATATGGACACAATTTTATGCATCCAAAGTGATCATTGACTCAAATAAAGGGATTAACCATAGTGGGAAAAATGGCAGTTAGAGAATGCTTCCAATGTGTAGTTGTTGAAAAATATAGCTAGTGCATGATAGTACAGTTTTATGATGCGAATAAATATGCTATATAATTTTCCAATATGATGGGGGCATTCTTAGTTTTATAAATCTATTAATAATATGAATATAACATTGGGGACATGTGGAACATAATTAGAGGAGAATAATATTACATGAGGACCGTTGGATAGTAAAATATGGAAGAGAGTGTGTTAGTGTCAGTCTTTGCATCCTATCACCAGTGATCAAATGGACTCTTATCATGTATTGTTAGGTTCCCATAGTCAAAATTTGTCATTTCATTATGTATTCAAGGAAAAAATTTGGTCACTGGGTATTAGGTTTCCACTCCTTCTAAAAATTTTAAATTTTTGGTCCATGTCATCACTCAGTTGAGTGTGTCATCATTCAGAGATTCTCATAATAATTTCAGTCATCATCCCCATGATTTCATTTAGTTTCGTGTCTCCATTAGGTAATTATGGTTTCAAGGTCACCAAAACTCTCATTTCATGCATAAAATCCGGCAATTGGATGAGTGGTAATAGCCAATTTTATTCAATAAATTTTGAATTCTAAAACGTAATTTTATGATTCTATATGTAATAAGTACTTCATGCTATTAAAATATGCAGTTCAAGGTTTTAAAAAGATTCACTTTTCCAAAGAAATGCCGAAAATATATTTGCTATAGGAGAGTTGCTATACTTCTCGAGTACTCTCGGGAAATTGCATTTTTCTCTGTCATGGAGTGTCAAAATGACTTGCTTGATGAGTCAAAGGATAACTAAATAGAAATATTTTTCCAATGGCTATCATGAGCTCAATTTGGAGTTTAGGAAGGCCTCCCAACGTGACCTACAACTTCGCATTGTGCTTTTCCTAGGGACACTACACTTTTTTACCAGCCTTGGGAGAATTGATTTTTAATGGGCTATACATGATGATTTTCAGTTCTTGAGTGGTCCATTGTGTAACAGACAGAAAGATATTTCCAATTATATATCATGAACTCAATTTTATATTCATTAAGGCCTCCAAATGTGGTCTTCCATCTCACATTGTGATTTTCTCAAGGACATGCTCCACTTTTCCTTCAGATGTTGCACTTTTCCTTTTGGAGCTGCGCTTTTTGCAGGGAAAATACACTTGGTCTATAAAAGATTCAAAAATGGTAGCAAAGGGTCTCCAAACTCAATCCAAATTTTTCTTAAAGATAAAAAAAATAATTTGAGCCACTTCACAGCTCTTTCACTCAGTGTCTTCATTCCTATGATGGAAAATTTGTCAATTTCCTCCTACGTTATGATTTTCTGAAGACTATGTTTTTTAAAATTTGAAAACCCTATACCCTCACTCATTCCATTACCTAACTTCCTACACAACTAAATACATCCCTAAAACCATAAGCCCCTCCAAAAATTTCATTCCCTAAAACCTATCCCCAAACCCTACCCCTACATTGTGATTTTCTAGGCAGCTAAACTATACCCCTATAATTAAATTCCCCAGCCCATTTCGCTTTTTATTTTAACTTCCCTCCAACTCCCTAAGGTCCTAACTCTCCTAAACCCTTCCCTAAATTTTCTCACACCTATCCCAACTCCTTAACCCCATCATCCCCTTCCCTTTTCCTTTCCCCTCTCCCCTAGGGTTTCTAGTAAACTAAACACCATGGAGGAAGAGAGAAATACCTACAAAAAAGGAAGGAGATTCTGAAGGCTTGAGCCATCAAAAACCAAAGAGTTGATGTCATCACCCGTAGCAGTCAAATTTTTCCAACATGTGGGTTTTTTATGAGTTCTGTGAAATGGTCCAAAGAGTGCAGAGCATCCTAATTTGACTAGAATCTTCATCGCCAACCTACAAAAATACCAAGTCACCATTTTAGGCATGACATTCACCATTTCAACATATGTTTTTGTAGAAGATATAGAGATACCAAACCATGGTGAGTATTGGTTCAAAGGCATAAACCTAAACCTTCAACAATGCAATCCCTACTTGAAATCACAGTGCAAAGGAAATCCTAATTTGTCAAAAGGAGAAGGATAAGTTGGACCTACTTTTTGATACATCTAGGATAGCATAAAAAACCTTATTTGGCATCTCTCGAGCGAGTTTGAGGAAATTTGGAGGAAATTTGGAAAATTTGAAAAATCCTTGAAGGCACATTTTCCAGAAATGTCATGTTTAGTCATATTTTTTCAAAACATATTTTGGCCAAAAAAAGATGAATTTTAGGTAGTTGGAGGAGGTTTTTGTTCCTACGACATCCAAGTAAAAAAACCCATCTCACATTTTACACAAGTATTACAGAATGAGATATCCATTCACATCTTCACAACCTATTTTTCTACCTGTGCAAACTCTTGTTTTAGACACCTTTTTGCAGAGAATATTGTGGGCAATAAGAGAGGAATCTATGGAAACTGGATGATATTTTCATTCCTAAAATTCCAAATAACAAAAACCTGTCTCATTTGTGCAAAAAAATTAATGGTAAGTGATATATCGCTTGATCGTTGAGGCCAATGTTTCCAGAAAACCCAAAAATTTAGCAATTTTTGCACAGTCTAACTGCAAAAAGCACAGTGTGGGCCACGTTGCGCTTTTTCTGGAGGCATATAATTGATGAAAACTCTACATGGTTAGATATAGAATGGTATATAAATCACATTTTTTCTATTGGCACTTCAAAATCTTAACTTTTGACTAGTGGAAAACCCCAAAAACCTCCTAAAAAAACCTTTCTGCCAGCTTTCTCAGTCTCATGCTGCGCTTTTTGACCAGTCTTGGGAAATTTCGTTTTTGAGGAGCTTAGCTCCATGATTTTCAGCACTTGAGGACCGTTTTGACAACTATATAGGAACAGATTTCCGATGAGCTATCTTGATATCAATTTTGAGTTCAGAAAGTCATTCAAAAGTAAGCTTGAAGGTCACGCTGCGCTTTTTCTAGATTGTCTGACATCTTTAGAGTTTTGAATTTTTCTAAGTAGGTTGATGAATTCCATAGATTTTTATTGATGTAAATGTAAAAATAAAATCTAATTATGTTTATTATAGTCAATAGAGGTAGATACATCAAGTAAAATTGTATTTTTGGGTCAAGTGAATCAGTTTCATCAAAGATAGGGATGAATTTGTTGACCTCCCTAGTCATTAGGATTTCAGTTGAGGACTTTGGGGAAAAACTCCACAAGTCATGGATTCGATCCCTAAGAGTGGGAGAGGTTCTTTTTGGTATATATCTTTCATTTTCTTTGCAATTCCAATGGTTGGATGTTGTGTAATTGATCTTTGAACACTAGGGTAATCAGACATTTTGGCAGGAACTAATAGACAAAGTTGCATCTATTTCGGTGAGATTCTTGTGGTAATTTGTTTTACAGTTTTTTCCTCTTATGTTTACATCTCTTTGAATGTATTATGCTTTCACATTCATGCCATCTGTTTATGTGAATGATTCCTAATTTAGACAGACATAATTCATTACTTGATGCTTTGTTTTCGAGGAATTATTATAGTTGTGTTTCATTTTATTCATATTGAAAATAATTCATGATTTTCATGATCTTTTCTGAAACCATAGCAGTCTAATCCACTTCATCAAGATACCTAAATGTGTTAAAGTGCATGCCTATCTTGCCCCATTAGTTCTCTGCAATTCTAATCCTCTGTGCCCTGACCTAGTTCTTCCCTGACCTAGTTAACCATCCATCACCCAAAATCAATAAACCAAAACCTAGAGCCTACTATACCTAGCCTAAAATCTTCATTATCCAGTCAATTTGGCTGTGATCTCATAGAGCCAGCCCTCTCCTGCCTAGTAGGGCAAGCTACTAGGTCAAAGCGGTATATGGTTACCTTTGGTGGTCTCCTTCTCAGCCTTCAAAGATCCGGTGGAGTGATAATAGAGCTCACGATCCTAGAGGAGGTGTGTTTTTCCCAAGGAAGATCATGTTTGGAGGGTATTTCACTTGCATTTAATTATGGAATTATGTTAGTCTCTCTTACTTGTTGTATATATAGGAGAGGATCTAGATATTTTGTATATTTTGTTGTCATTGTAGTCTATTCAGTATATCGTGATACATATTGGATAATTGTATTATTTGTCATCCATATTGATGCATTCAGAGTGGAAAATGTGGACGAATCAGATCACAAGACCTTTTTTAACAAGAGGACCCAGTTTGGAAAAACGAGGTCTAAAACCTTCCGAGAGTGTATTCTGCCATAAAACAACATTTTTGGGGGGTAAAATTTTTCTACTTTGGCACGACACATTTTCATGCTATTTTACACATAAATAGATTTCCAATGGAATAAGAAGAACATCAATCAGATTCTGTATGCAAAAGTTATAACACTCAGAAATTGACGTTCCTGTTTTCACCACCATGGTTTGAGGGGATTCCATGTCAGCCCCTATTATTCATGGAAAAATGGGCTAGCCATGTGATTTTGGTGAAAATACTCTAGAAGAATATATATTGTAAGTCTGGTTACGAGTTAATGTAGTAAAAATTAACCATTAGTAGGCTATTAGATTATGTTATAATCTGGTCACTAGGAGGAGGATGATTCCATTATTTTGAGTGCATTGGTTCCATAGCTGAGAAAAAATAGCCAAGAGGTATAAGAAGTAGTGCACATAGAGAGGATTTGTGCATTGTAGTAGCCCACGGGAAACATGCCATACTTTTTTTTACCTGCAGTCATATTTCTAGATAGAGAAAGAGAACGGATCAACCTCACCTTTCAGTTGAGTTTTATCCTGAAAGGCTTTCCCATAGCATATATTGTGCCTTATATGTATGCTATTTTTATTTTTTTGTTCTCAATTTTCTGCATAATTTTATTCCCATGCGTGCACTAATTACAATCAAATATATAGATCTAAAAATTTAATAAAAATTGTAATAGTGTAAAATTTCATATTTTTAATATAATATTATTATATATTTTGTGATGAAATGCCTAATGGAATATCCACGGAATTTTACAACGCACCTTGGTATCATATCAGGTTTATTTTGGTATTTTGTGGAGATTTGTAGGGGATCTACATTGGGGGGCCAAAAATTGTAAAACCCTAATAATTACCAATGAATATGTAAATGACCCTCATGATCCTGTAGAGGTGAGGTTTTAGTGGTTGGAGCAACAAGTGGTAAATATAAATTACAATTTAAACTTCCACATGGAGGCCCTAATCAATAATATTGGGGTATTTGGAGAATATGGGGGTTCAAATGCATAACACAAATCATAAGGGGGGTCAAGAGATCGAGAAGAAAGAAAGAACCAGTCTAAGAAATAATATAGAAAACATCAACCTGTTTCGAGTGTCGTGAATCAATACCTGTTTTAAATATTAAAAAAAAAATATCAAGCCAAACCACAACGAGATCGATGCTTTGAATCTAAATCATTGGTTGCAGAAACTGGAAGTTTATTTCATCATCCATCAAATTGAGGAAGGATATAATATCTTATTTGTGCAACTAAAATTAGAGGGCCATGCTCTGAATTAGTGGGAGAACCACAGAAAGACCCTGAGCTTGCAGGGAGAACCTCCAGTGACTATGTGGTAGGAATTCTTAACCCTCATCAATTTATAGTTTTATCCCATTGGGTACATACAAGACCAGTTGATCTGGTGGCACTACTTCACGAAACAATTGGGCCAAATTGTGGAAGAGTACACCATGGAGTTTAGAAAGATGGAAATAATGTTGGGTATCTCTCTAAAGAACCGATATGTACTCATCAATTATTTGTGGGGTCTAAAACAACATCTTGGTGAGCGAGTGATGTTGTTAAAGAAAAAATCAGTGGACAAGGATTGTGTAAAAGCGTAGTTCATGGAGAAAATAGGCCTAAAGAGAGCACAATGAAGTGGATAAAAGGAGAATGAGAAACAAGATGCTTCTAAAGAGGGGAAGAAGAAAAATGGAGGAAAATATAAAAATATGGAAGCCACAACATACCAGTGGAAATATACAAGTACCCACTACAACCAGTGCAACATTTATGGCCATACAGAGGAGAAGTGTTGGAATTTGCATTTAGAATTGGAACAGAAGAACAAGAAGAAATATAAAAAGAAGAGGAATATCATGGCCACTGATTCAAGAAACCAAGTTGAAAGAATATCATATGTGGATGAGAATATCGTATGTATGTCAATGCAGAAGGAGGTGAATATGAGTAGCCTTCAGCAATAGGAAAAGAAAGAAATTACCAAACTCCTCCAAACAAAGATACAGGTTAACAAGAAAAATATTGATTCTCTGTTTGACTAAGGATCTATTATGAAACCAACTCCAAAAATAGAAGAAAATAGAGATCAATGCCTTATAAATCAACCACTTCGGGGGGGAAACCTCCTTTACATTACATAAATGAAAAATTCTTGGATGATCAAATGACAAAACCTCCTTTCTATATATAGGAGTCCATGGGGTCACAATATAGTCCTAGCTGACCTAACAATAATAATGTAAGGACACAATAATGACAATATGGGGGTTAAAGGGGTACAAAAATAACAATAAGGGGGCTACACTAACAACAATAAGGGACTACACTAGTAATATAGGGACCTAACATGCCCCTCTCCTTTAGAAAATTGTTGTCCTCAACACTTGAGTAGCTCTGGATGCTTCTATATAGAATTATCATCCTCCCATGTAGAATCCTCAGTGGATAGGTTCTTCCACTTGACAAGATATTTTGAAATTGATTGATTTCATAGCTATCGAGTTCTTCTTTCTGTGACTGATTCAGGTTCCAATATGATTTTTCCTTCTCATGAAGTTCTGGCAATATTGTTTGAAATGGAATTTTGTCACCTATAACCTTTTTTAAGCATGAAACATGGAAAACTGGATGCACTCGAGAAGAAGCAGGAAGCTCCGATTTGTATGCCATATTACCAATATTTTGCAACACCTTGTAGGGACCATAGTACTTTGGAGATAATTTATTATCATTCTTAGCTTGCTTGAGGGACATTTTCTTGTATGGTTGTAGCCATAAAAATACCCAGTATCCTACCTCAAAAATTCTCTCGATGTGATGTTGATCTGCCTATTGTTTCATTTGATTTTGTGCCAAATTTAGGTTATCCTATAATATTTGAAGAACTTGTTGTTGATGCTCAATGTGATCTTCCACTACTTTAACCTTAGAATTTTCTCTTAAATATGATGTTATGGATGGTGGATGATATCCATAAAGTGCCATAAATGAGGTCATTTTTGCTGCAATATGGAAGGAAGTGTTATACCACCATTCAGCCAGAGCTAACCACTTGACCCATTGTGTTTGTTTATCAGATACAAAGAAATGAAGATATCCTTCCAAACATTTGTTCACTATCTCAATTTCATCATCGAATTTAGGATGATAAGATGACCTATGAGCTAATTGAGTACCCAAAAAAGAAAATAATTCCATGCAAAAAATTCATGTAAAATTGGGATCTCTTTCGCTTACAATAATGTTTCGGTTTCCATGTATTTTTTGAATTGTTTCCATAAATGTAGTAGCAAATGTACTTTCTTTAAATGGATGAGATAATGCAAAAAAAGTGTGCATAGTTGGTAAGTCTATCAACTACCACCATGATGACACTCTTTCCTTCAGAATTACGTAAAAATTTGATAAAATTCATTGAAATATCCTCCCAATGTTGACTTGTAATGGACAAAGGTTGTAGAAGACCCAAGGTCTTAATTGTCCCAACTTTATTTTTCTCGAAAACCAAACATTCCGCCACAAACTTTTGAATATCAAATTTAAGGCCATCCCAAAAAAAATCTTTCTTCACCCTGTGGTAAGTTTTTAAAAATCCCGAGTATCCTCCTAAGGGAGAAGTGTGCAATTCGAAAAGAATATTTTGTTTTATTTGTTAATTCTTACAAATATATAACCGATCTTTGTACCATAAAGAATCATTTTTCCAACTAAAGCTATCAAATGTACTAGGATCTTGCTGCAACTTTTGAATGAGTGTCCACACTTCTTCGTCCTTCTTCCATTCATCCCTTATTTAGGTTATCTAATCTGGTTGGATAATGGAAATGGAACAAAGCAATGCTTCCACCTCTTCATCCTTTCTTGAGAGTGCATCTACAACAACATTTAGCTTCCATTTTTTGTAGATGATTTCAAAGACATAACCGAAGATCTTTGTGACCCATTTTTGCTTCTCTTATGAAGATAGTCTTTCTTCCAAAAAGTATTTAAGACTATCATGTTCATTTTTTACCTTGAAGTGTGTTCCCATTAGGTAAGGTCGTCATTTCTTTAGTGCATATACTATTGCCCACATTTCCTTCTCATAAATATCTTTTTGTAAATACTTTCCTTTGATTGGACGACTTCCAAAAAAAATGGTTTTTCCCTCTTGCATTAAAACAACACCAATTATGTTTCCTGAGGCATCACATTCCACAATAAAGGTTTTCGTGAAGTTTGGAGTAGCTAACACCGATGCTAGGCACATTGCCTCTTTAAGATGTTCAAAGGCCTTAGTTCATTCAAGGGTCCATGAAAATGAATCTTTCTTCAATAATGTTGTTAGAGGTGATTCTATTCTCCCATAATTCTTAACAAAATTGTGATAATGCCCTGTTACCCCAGAAATCCTCGCAACTACTTTATGGTTGTTGGGAATTTTCATTCCATAATGGCTTTAATTATGTTAATTTCTACCTTAACACCCTCATGAAATACAATATGACCCAGATATTCCACCTCTTGTGCTCTAAAGAAACATTTGGAGGTTTTTGCATATAATTGTTTCTCCTCCAATGGTTTGAGCACCTTGTCAACATATTGAACGTGATCCTACAAGACCTGTTGTATATTAGTATAACATCAAAAAATACTAACACAAATTTTCTAAGGAAGGGCTTGAAAATGGAATTCATCAACCCTTGAAATGTAGAAGGTGCATTGGTAAGGCCTAAAGGCATGAGAAAAAATTCATAATGTCCCTCATGATTTCGAAATGTTGTTATTCAGAATATATTCAGTCTTCATTCTAATTTGGTGATATCCTGAAGGAAGATCCAACTTGGTAAAATAAATTTCTCCATGTAATTCATCAAATAATTCATCAATCACAGGAATGGGAAATTTATCTTTAATAGTAAGCTTATTGAGCTCCCTATAAGCTAGACACATTCACCATGATCCATCCTTCTTGTGCACCAATGTTGTTAGAGCAGAGAAATAACTTTGACTCAGCTAAATTATACCAGCCTCTAATATTTATGAAATCATACGTTCAATTTTTCTCTTTTGGACATAAGGATATCTGTAAGGCCTCATTTTTGGAGAAACACTTCCTAGAATCAAATTAATAGCATGATCATGATCACAAATAGGTGGGATTCCTTTGTAAGCTTCAAACACCTTGGAATGATTGTCAAAGACTTTTTGGAGATCGAGAGAAATAGATGATTTTGATGTTGGAACTTCTAGTGAGCATAATTGTGTAATTATGCCTCGTTTTTATTTCCTCAGAATCTTTGTCATGACATTAGGGCTTATTATCTTTCCCAGCTTCCCTGTGATGTCCCATAATACAACTTCCTTTCCTTCCAAAAAAAATTCAACAACGTTCTTGAAAATTAAAAGCTACTGTCCCCAAATATTATAACCATTGTACTCTTACTACAACATCAACACCTCCCATTGGAATGGGAAGAATTGGACTATTCAATACGTATTCCCCCATGGTTAGCTTCATATTATGGCATTTTCCAGAGCAATTTATAGTTCCTCCATTTGCAACCATCACTTGAAATTCTGGTGTTGGGTATATGAGGCAATTCAATTCCTTGGCTACCTTACAATGAATATAATTAGGGGTACTACCCAAGTCAATAAACACTATTACCTTTTTCTTATTTATATGTCCTTCTATCTTGAGATTTTGAGGAGTGGTAATTTCTGCCAATGCATTACAGGACATGGTCGGACTCATTTCTTCTTTCTCTAGGGTTGGTTCTTGGTATATATCCTCTTCTTTTGAATTTTCTTGTTCATTTTCTTCCTCCTCTTCACAGGCTATGTAATATAATTTCTTCTTAACACACTTGTGACCTTTAGTGTATTTTCTATCACAACTATAAGAAAGCCCTTTTTATCTTTTTTCTTCCAATTTTTGTGGTGTCAACCTTGTAGGTTGTGGAAGTCTAGGAGTAGCAACACTTCCATCTTTATACATTTGAGTGTTAGGCTTTCTTGTCACCATAAGTTTACTTTAAATTTTTCTTGCCAACTTGAATGCCTTCTCCAATGAATTAGGTTCCCACAGGTGAACCTCATGTTGGATGTTATCCTTTAAATTTCCTATGAAGACATTAATCCTATGTTCCTTTGGAATATCAATTACCCTTATATTCAATTTTTGGAAGTCCTCAATGTGCTCCACCATTGTACCCTTTTGTTTGAGATTTATCAATTGGATAAAAAAGATGTTTCTCTTTGTATCCTCATAATGTGCTATCATTTCCTCCATAAAAATTGACCAAGGGACAATTTTTTTACGAAAGAAAAGTAATCAATACCATAGAAATGTCTTTTTCTCTAAATGTAAAGTTCCAATGTGTACCTTTCGTGTGTTTTGCACATTATGGAGATCAAAATAGTTCTCCATCTATAGTATCCATGTTACGAGATACTTACCATCAAAATTCCTCATATCTATCTTTGGAATATGGTGGGTCTTACATCCAACATTAGAGTTTATGAAATTGCGATTAAAATTTTTTTTTTCTCATCATCACTTTCCTGTACTATCTTTTTTCCATTAGGAATCATTTTTTGTATCAACTTTGTCGAACCTTCCTTCAAAACTTCCATGTCTGCTTTTATATCATTCTTCATGTATTCCATGTTAGCTTCCATTTCATCCATATTAGCTTCCATGCCATTATTCAAACCGTCCATCTTAGCTTCCACGTCTTTCTTCAAACCATCCATATTAGCTTCCACTCCTTTCTTCAAACCATCCATCTTATCTTCCACACCTTTCTTCAAAACTTCCATTTCATTTTTTGTTTCTCTTTGCGAGAGTGAAATTTGATGCACTTGCGCTTGTAATTTTGATATAAAATGTTTCACTTCTTCCTCTTCATGAGTCATAATAGATCCTTTTGAGGGCTTAATGGGTGTTGAATTCTTTTTAGGGGGGATTTTAGAACCCAATATTGATATCTATGCTTCAACATGCCCTTGGAATCACTTCAAACTGGTTTTTCAAACAAGACTTGTGCAATTTGAAAAAAAAATACACACATTTTTCTTTCTTTTGAGGGGCTCGATATTGAAACTAAATTATCTATATGCTTTCAGATCTTCAATATCTGAAATAGGTCCTACAGTATCCCTATGAATATTCTTTTGAATACCACAAGTCTGACCTGATTTGGGTTCTTCAAGACAAATTTATCCCCAATTTCCCACAATGACGTAATTATGGACTGGTTCAGTAGAGAAAACTTGTACGGCATGCCACGTGTCACCGTTTTGTCCTTCGACTCTGAAATAGATACATAGGAAGGTATGGTCCGTGTAATTTTAGCCACTTTTTACAGAATTCCAATCTGATGCTCAAAGAGAGAGTTATGACGATTTTCCCAAGGTGTAATGTTCCAATTTTTTCAATAAAGTATTTGGAACATTAATTTTTATTTTATTTTAATAAAAGGAATAAAATGGGTAAGGGAGCCCATGTAGAAGCATAATAAAACTCTCCTAAGGTGCATGAGTCAATTAAGTGGCTAAATTTGACATTCACTAGTGTGAAATGGGCCAAAAGGAAGAATACTAGGCCATGGTTGACCAAGTCAACAACGTGCCCAAGAGGGGAAGCTTGCACAAGAAGACTGTGCAGTTTTGATGGAGGAAAATTTGAAATGAGAGAAACCCTAATGTAAGTGGGGTCCATGGAAAGGAAGCATTCCTTGCATAAAAAGGTGAAGGAGAGCCATTGTTCATTTCATGCTTGAGAATTTCGATTTGCTCTCTTCAGTTGTTCAATTGAGATAGCTTGTGCTGCTTAGCACAAGGGAGATTTCTATTTAGAAGTCTTCCCTCCTTCATTGGGAAGCCTTGGAGGAGCTTATCTTCATCTTCCTCACATCCAGGCTTGAGGCCAAAGCCATCTCTTTCAGCTACAGTGTTTATGTTGGGTAGATTCATTAGAGTTGCTGGAGGTAGTAGTGAGGGATCATCATCCCACCATTTCCTGAGCTAGTTTTCAAGAGGAGGAGTTCTTCTTTCTCTAAGAAATTAGCAAAGAAAATTTTCGGAGCTTTATTGCAAATTTTGGCATAGGGCCAAGTGTTTCATCTCAGCCCTAGCGCAGTCACTCCCTCTTACAACGTTATTTTGAGAAGGAAATTGTAGGAGGATTCACCGGGGGAATTAGAGAGTGTAATGTTTAGTGAAAGGGGTAGCCTTTAACTTAGAAAATCATTGGAGGAGGTCACCATATTGTTTGCAGAATTCTTCCCCTTCTCCATTCATGTATTATTATTGAGCTACAATAGCTTCCCAGCTACTCCGACATTTTTGTATTTTATCATTTTGTACATGTATTGCAGCAAATCCTTCTAAGGATTGATAGTTAGCTATTTTCAGGGTTTAGAGCTTGCTCCCCCTCATTTCTTGAGCCGAAATTGATATATCATTATATTTCCATTTTATATATTGCAGTCTCCTCATATAACTATGCAGACAGAGCTAGGGCATCATTGTATAGCAGTGTAATCTTGAGCTTCCATGTACAATCTTGATTGAGGTTGATCTAGTCTATCTTGAGAGGTCTTCTCCTCAAGATTTGTATCTATATTTGCTGCTACACTTTATAAATCAGCTATGTGCTCTTCTTGTATCATATGATGTATTATTTCACTGTTGTTCATTATTGAAGTTTCAGATGTTGCTGTAGCTCATCTCTTTTGAGCAAGATCTTCCTGAAGGAAGAAATATTTGCATAGCTATAGGCAGAGTCTGAGTAAGGGCCAGGAAGCCTCCGGTTCTCATCCTCTCTTTAGAGGTGAAATAACTGGTAAAATCCCTCTTAGTCCATCTCTGAAATAGCCTTGTTCATATTTCCGACAAAAGGATTGATTCAGTGGTGTAAAAGCTGCTGATTTCCATTTTGGAACATTACAGTGGTATCAGAGCTTCGAACTTGGCTCAACCTGTGAAGTTCGAATTTCAGAGAAGAAGAGGCCAAGATGATGCATAGGATGAGATTAATCTCATCAATTTTCAGATCCAGGAACAACCTCTCCAAGGAGGTTTAGGAGACAGAAAGAGGAGAAGAGGAAGGACCATGCACTTCCTATTCTCGCAGAGGAGCAGAGCAGAAGCATGAAGATCACTTGGAATTAAAATTTCTAAGTGGGTACCTTGTTGAATACATAACAAACCCTAGAGTCTTCCAAGAGACTCTATCTTTCCCTCAATATATTTAGCAGAAGGAGGAAAGAAGACCCTACAGTCATGGGATGATGAAAGGAAATATATTTTTGTTGTCTACATTTGATGGGTCACTCACATGTGCAACCGAAGCTTGGGTGAAGAAGCTAGAGGCTTCCTTCCTACTACATCCTGTGGTAGACAGAGAGGCTGTAGAAATTGCAGCACTGCACCTTGAGGGAGAAGCAAAGGCTTGGTGGTTCAGCTATGGGAGGCATGCAAGGGTTTCCACTCTTGCTGATTTTTCTCATATATTGATCAGATTATTTGGCCAAAGGAGGGAGTAGCCCTCACCACCAGCAGAAGAGGGACATGCCTACGATGTCACAATCATGGAAGAGCACACTCCATCTTCAGCAGTTGAGGCAACCATCATAGTTGGGGAAGAGATTCTTGCAGCCACACAAGGCTCTCCCAAAATTTGCAAAGGTATGCATGAGTTTATATTTTATGATAATTCAGCACATTCTATGAGAGGTTGCATACTCTTGCATGCTGACTGTCTTGAGGTGGAGACTTCAAGAGCGCTGTGCCACCTTGATTTGATCAAGGGAGGAAGAAACCCTCATTATCCTCATGCACCATTGATGAGCCATGTACCATATATGAGGTTGGGGTTTGAGACTTGGACAATGGAGAGGATTGCATTTCAATGTCCCATGAAATGCAAAGGTGACAATTTTTTTTGGGATGATGACAGCTCTTGCTGGGGAGGTGCCAAGCTGCAGAATGATGAGGAGCATCCACTAGGAGCTGAGTGGATGTGGATGGGAGGCAAGAGGATGTGAGCCTCTTGTAGATCTATGATACAGGGCAGCAAGAAGCCATGCTGCGTTGGTTTCTCTTGAGAGAGTTTGGCCAACATGTGACCTACTCCTTTTCATGGGGTTTGAGAAGGAAGAGGCGTGGCATGATACTTACACCAAAGAGCAGAGCCTTCTGGATGAAGTGTGCCCAGTGGAAATGTGGAGGATCCATAACCCACAGGTCCCAGGATCATTTCACAATTATTGCTCTTGATGAAAAAAGAGGAGAGCATGGGTGCATCATGATGGGATGGAATTCCTCTTACCACTCATTATGTTCCCATTTCAGATTGAGTATGGTGGAAGTATGGAGGAGCAGCAAACATTCTTGTTGCTCAGGCTTTGTTTGGATGTTGCGGGAGCAAGAGGATTTCTCTTTGACATTAGATGCCCATGCAACACCTTCTTCATGGGAGGGGCTCTACATTTGCAGCAACATGATGGGAGGAGTCTTTAACAAGATTCATGTCAAAGAGGGGAGCTTTGAGATGACATTGGCCCTACTCCAAAGGCCAACAGCGTTGTCACTTGAGAGCTTGGATTACTTGCTGAAGTATTCTCAAAACTACTTCACAAGTGATGTGTCTTGGAGGCATGTAGGAGAGGAGGATGAGGAAGTAATGGATGGCAGCATCCCTTGCTATGTTTTGATTATTTTGGCTTGGGCTCACAAGCACAAGAAAAAACACCGACATGCATCAACTTTGGATTCTTCTTCCATGGATTCTTATGCATACCATTTTCTGATGGAGGAGTCCACTTGGAAGGGTTTTCTAATGGATGTATATCAGCATTTGGCTATATGCATAGCCCAAGAGATGATGATATGGTTGGCACAAGCACTCCCCTACTATGTTGCAGTAAGGGGGACTTTTCACTTGATCCATTTCAGCTCAAAGGCCAAAGTACACAATGAGGGAGGTAACCTTTTGCTTTCTGTTTCGCACTCTCTTATTCTTATGAGCAGCATATTGTATCAAGGAGGGTCTTCCCTTCTTGTAAACTCTATTTGGTTATGCTCATGGTCTATTGCAACAAAGATGATGGCTATCTTAATAGTGGATTGTGGGGGAAAGCCACATGGATTTTGGTGTGAACCTTTGGCACCAAAGTATGTTTTCATGTATACATCTTTTGAGATGATTGTGGCAGCAAACAAGTGGCTGGGAAAGCACTTGTTTCTTTCTATTTTGATGCAGGCAGGGAATGCACTGTGCAGGTTCCATTGGTGGAACAATGATCCACTTTCTGGTTATCATGAGACAACTTCTATTGGTTTTTGCTTCCATGCATTCCAAATTTTTCTTGGTACATGGAGAGCTTTGTTTGGAAAGTGGGACATGATTTGATGATGCCCATTGGGAGTTTGATTCTCCCTACTTTGCATATTGCATGTTTCAGGAGAAACAATGGGCAGCCCATGATTTCCAAGCTTCATCTCTTTCCTTCATGTGGGAGGAGCTATTTGGAGAGCTTAAATTTTTGGAGGAGGCACTTCATGGTTTGTATGACTGATGGGATGGCTTGGGTATTTTTTGAAGACCATTTTATTTCATCCATATATCAGCAACAGCCCCATATGCATCATGAGGAGGGAAGAACTCATTGGGTGGATGTGCCCTTTGGGAGGAGAGACCTCCATTCTTTTTGTAGCACATGCTCCAAGGGGAGTATGGAGGATGATATGGCCACTATGTTCAAACATTGGTTTCTCTTGGAAGTGAGCCATATGATTGGTTGGATACCATATGATGATGAATTCAAACTCATCACATATGATATGATTTGGGCCAGCATGATTTACAGCGTTGGAGGAGAGATCCTTGGAGATCTAGTTTTCATCTTCCCACTTGAGAGCAAGTATTTTGCAGCCCAGGATCAGCATACGCTCTCCATTCATCATAATTGGAGAAGAGGACAGTGTGGGGTAGGCTATGCAACTTACCATGTTCAGCATTTCAACCCACCTTTTCTACATTAGCACAAGGTGGAGAAGTATTTTAGGAGTTGCCTAGTTGGAGGGTGACTCATTTTTCTTGGTTGATTTCTTGGGGATCGAGGATCTACATGAGCATATTTTAGAATCCATGCCTTAAGTGGAGGATATTTTCAGTTCATCCTTGCTCTTGCTTGAGGACAAGTAATTTTTGGGAGGGGAGGACTGTAATGTTCCAATTTTTTCAATAAAGTATGTGGAACATTAATTTTGCTTTTATTTTAATAAAAGGAATAAAATGGGTAAGGGAGCCCATGTAGCAGCATAATAAAACTCTCCTAAGGTGCATGAGTCACTTAAGTGGTTAAATTTGACATTCCCTAGTGTGAAAAGGGCCAAAAGGAAGAAGAATAGGCCATGGTTGACCAAGTCAACAACGTGCCCAAGAGGGGAAGCTTGCACAAGAAGACTACGCAGTTTTGATGGAGGGAAATTTGAAATGAGAGAAACCCTAATGTGAGTGGGGTCCATGGCAAGGAAGCATTCCTTGCATAAAAAGGTGAAGGAGAGCCATTGTTCATTTCATGCTTGAGAATTTCGATTTGCTCTCTTTAGTTGTTCAACTGAGATAGCTTGTGTTGCTTAGCACAAGGGAAATTTCTGTTTAGAAGTATTCCCTCCTTCATTGGGAAGCCTTGGAGGAGCTGATATTCATCTTCCTCACATCCAGGCTTGATGCCAACGCCATCTCTTTCAGCTACAACATTTATATTGGGTAGATTCATTGGAGTTGCTGGAGGTAGCAATGAGGGATCATCATCCCACCATTTCCTGAGCTAGTTTTAAAGAGGAGGAGTTCTTCTTTCTCTAAGAAATTAGCAAAGGAAATTTCTGGAGCTTTATTGCAGATTTTGGCATAGGGCCAACTGTTTCATATTAGCCCAGTGTAGTCACTCCCTCTTATAGCATTATTTTGAGAAGGCAATTGTAGGAGGATTCACCGAGGGAATTAGAGAGTGTAATCTTCAGTGAAAGGGGTAGCCTTTCACTCAGAAGATCATTGGAGGAGGTCACCATATTTTTTGCAGCATTCTTCCCCTTCTCCATTCATGTATTATTATTAAGCTACAGTAGCTACCCAGCTACTCTGGAATTTTTGTATTTTATCATTTTGTACATGTATTGCAGCCAATCCTTCTAAGGATTGATAGTTAGCTATTTTCAGGGGTTTAGAGCTTGCTCCCCCTCATTTCTTGAGCTGATATTGATATATCATTATATTTCCATTTTATATATTGCAGTCTCCTCATATAACTGCCAGACAGAGCTAGGGCATCATTGTATAGCAGTGTAATCTTGAGCTTCCATGTACAATCTTGATTGAGGTTGATCTAGTCTATCTTGAGAGGTCTTCTCCTCAAGATTTTTATCTATATTTTTTGTTGCACTTTATAAATCAGCTATGTGCTCTTCTTGTATCATATGATGTATTATTTCACTGTTGTTCATTATTGAAGTTTCAGATGTTGCTGTAGCTCATCTCTTTTGAGTAATATCTTCCTAAAGGAAGAAATATTTGCATAGCTATAGGCAGAGTCTGAGTAAGGGCCAGGAAGCCTCCGGTTCTCATCCTCTATTTAGATGTGAAATAACTGGTAAAATCCCTCTCAGTCCATCTCTGAAATAGCCTTGTTCATATTTCCGACAAAAGGATTGATTCAGTGGTGTAAAAGCTGTTGATTTCCATTTCGGAACATTACACAAGGTCACCTATTTTAGATGAAATTCGGGAGCATGCACAAACCCTATCATATAGAGATCATATCTATGAAAATATTGTGAAACGAGATCTAATTTTTTTACATGAAGTTCCGCAGGACTTCTTCGAAAAGGGTGTTTTTTTTTACCATTTGAACCTTCGTATAAAAAAATTTATATAAAAAATTCCACGATGACCTATTTGAAGCAGCAAAACCCTAGAATCCAAAGCTCAGATACCAAATGTTATGTAACCATCTCCAAAAATAGAAGAAAAGAGAGATCAACGCCTTAGAAATCAGCCACTTGGAGGTGGAAACCTCCTTTAAATTACATAAATAATCAATTCTTGGATGATCAAATGACAAAAACTTCTTTCTATATATAGGAGTCCATTGGGTCACAATATAATCCTAGTCGATCTAACAATAATAATGTAAGGGCACAATAATAACAATATGGGATCTAAAAGAGTAAATAATTGGTAAAGAGGGAGCATTGAGTACATGAAGGGGAGTACATGTATGGACTCTCAAACATGACTCCATATACATCAAGGGGAACCACAACTAGATCTACTTCATAAAAGCATATATTTTGTTTATCAAATCCAAATAAACTTGTATTCTTATAGATGGAAATAAAAATAACCTTCGACGTGACAACACCATGGAAGTTCCTCCTATAAGAAAAAATCCCTCTCATTTCCCCATATTAGAATGGATCTCTTCGTAAAATAAATCCACCTTAGCGTATATCACAACTTTATCAGTGAATGACACTTGGGAGTCTTAAAATTGGGGTTGTGTTATAGAGAGATTGAATAGAGCAAGGAAATAAATGGAATCGCTTCTAGCAGGTTACCCTGTTACATCGGTCAAAGAGGTGGATTTGCATGGATGGGGACACGCTCCCTAGTGAGTAAAAGGAGGGTATATTCATCTCCTATGGACAAGTACCCTCGCCTTCAAGGATATGGGGGGGAATTTGGAATCCTTACTACCTTTCCAAAATCAATTCTTTTTGTTGCACCGTGGATCAAAAACTTATTTCCATTGTGGATAACCTTTGAAAGTGTGGGATCCAATTCCCATCATAGTGTATCCTATGAACAAATAATTAGGAGATTATCAATCATCTCTTCCTCAAATTCTCCTTTTCCATGGAAACTTGGAGCTTAGTCTTCTTCTCTCTCGGGAACATAATTAACTTGCCCAACAATATTCTATATTTTAATGGGAGATGGGAAAAGAACTACATGGATACTTTTCAAGGAAGAAGAAAATTAAAATAATATGGGAAACCGCTACAAAGGTAGTGTTTTGGAATCTTTGGTTACCGAGAAACATAATCATCTTCAACAACAAAGTGGAAAATAGCAACAAATTTTCCGCAAAGGCTATTAGACTGAAAAGTGAAATCTTTTGGGCCAAATAAATAAAAGATGAAGATACAAATTTGGATCCCAAAGAAGTAGCATGGGTAAACTCCTTTAGGATCCCAAAAATCTTTGGAAAATCAGAAGCAAAAGAGAGGAATTCAAGACAAGGATCACTCAACACAAGAAATACATTCTATTTTTTGATCTAGTAGTGAAAGGAAATCTAGGGTTGACACGAATGGGGGGATGAGGGGTGATTATTCACCCTGAAAAAGGAAATCAAATTTGCTTGGGGATTGGAAGAGGCAACCAATATTATCAGTAATACTTATGTTTTCTATCACTGGAATAAAATAAATAATGCATCTAAAAATTCAAGATATCATAGTAATTAGGGGCACTCTTCTCATTCTATCCAAAATTGTGCTACTAAAATTGACTTTTTATAGTGATTAAAAACACTCTTCTCATTCTATCCAGAAATTCAAATAAATCTCTTCCACTTGATATTTAGATAATAAAATGAACCTTAAACATGCTTATCCTCATCCCAAAAATAAATTCTTCCATACCCCAAAAGTGAACAATTCCACACCATATGAAATGGCTAATCTTGGAACCACTCTCCCTAAAGGAGAATTACTTTTCCAAGGTTTGACAAAGAAGGTTCCTCTTCCCAAATGATGTATATGAACTATACAAATGGGAATTGCAAATTGGAATTTTGTAATTATTGGTGATTATTCCATTGAGGGCTCCCGTAGACACCTCATAGCTCTACACGAGGCATTTATGTGCACTTACTTACCCGAGCCATCCCATAGACGGAAACACTTATCCCAATTGCAAATTCTCAATACCTTCTTACATGGATTCTCAAGCCCACCTCTCTCTCCGTCTGGTTACCGTTTACATAGACGAACGTTGGGGTACTCCCGGAATTGTTTATTACTGGAAAACTTTTGTCACTAAAGCCTATGGTATACCATGTAGCTCGTTAAGTTTAATAGTTGTCATTTGTATTGAAGTTGTGCAGTGCGGAGGTCGAAGTAATAGATAGTTATAATGCTTCCGTGGGTCCTGTGCAGAGACACAGATCCAACCTGAAGAAGGGTTTTGCAACAATAACTTAACACCCAGTCTTACGGGCACACTCATTTTCCATTTTTATAAGTTCTTCAAAATTGTATTGGCATGTCATGGTTAAGCTATATGAAATATGTCCACGTGAAGTTAGAATCTTATGTAGTTTTGTTTTTGTTATATATTTTTTGTGATATGTATTGATTGCAGGAAGCAAAGAAATTTTGAAGAAATGAAAAGATGAATAAAAAATGTTTTAATATAAAAATCATTAAAAATATATATAAATTATTTTATATATATTAAAATAGTTAGGAGATAATATGTTTATATGAATAAATGAGTAGTTGAGTGTAAAAGGATTGTTTTTTTTTCTACTTTGTGATCGGAAAATTTCGTTAGAATAATTATATAATCTTAATAATTTTTAGGTTTTGTGATTTTTAATAAAAAACAAAGTGAATATATATTATATTCATGTATGATATATATAAATAATTGTTTTGATTTATTTATATAAATATATTAGTATGTTATAAATGATTTAGATAATTTTTAGATATTAAATATAGTGTTGATATTGTAATGATAATCTTTTGATAATGTATAACAAATTACTTTTTATTATTATTAATTTTACTAAAAATGTTAGTAATAAGTGTAATATAATAAAATACTTATACTTATAATATATGTTGATTTAGTGAAAGTTAATATACTTTAAAGAAAGAGTAGTTAAATAAATATTTATTTTATAAAGGTTATTTTGAATTTCAAATATTTTCAATAATAATAATAATCTATTTTTAAAGTTATGACTAAGCTAAATACCAAATTGTAAATGAAAGTTTACATACTCTTATTCAAAGCTCATTATTCATGAGATAACTAAAATACCTTTACATATCAATTATAATTGTTGAAATATTTGAAAAAAATCTAAAAAATGTTTCAATTAATTATAAATATTATGTAATTATTATTGGTTAGTAACTAAACTATAAATTTTTTATTTTTTAAAAATTAAATTTAAAAATTAATAAATTTTATTATAAATTAATTATTATTATTAATAAATTAAAAAACAAAAGTAAATTATAACTAATTTAATTTTAAAAATAATAAATTGCTTTTATTTATATATATACATATATGAATTTTTTATGTTATTATAATAATAACATTAAAATATTATGTAATATTATTAGTTATACAATTCAATTATAAGTTTTCGATTCCTACGAAGTTTATAATTTAAAAATTAATTAAATTGGTTATAAATTAATAATAATTATTATTAAAGTCATAACATAACGATAAATTAAAAATAACATAATATTTTAAAATAATAACGTAATTATATATATTTTAAATCATTATATATAAAATAAAAATTTACAGTATTATAATAATAACATTAAGAGATAGTCATTATATATTAAGAGATAGTCTATATATGTATTTTTTTTTATATTAGTATTTTTATTGATATTTTCCCTTTATAATAATAACATTAAGAGATAGTCATTATATATTAAGTGATAGTCTATGTATGTATTTTTTTTTTATATTAGTACTTTTATTGATCTTTTGTCATATTATTTTTTGATTAGGTCAAGTTTAGGTTAGGGCTAACCTTTTTATTAGATGTAATAAGAATTGGATGAAGACGCACTTTAGGATAGTTTAGTTTCTCCAAAGTTGCTTTTATTCTCGACCCCACCTCATGAAGTTTGAACCCTAGACCTCGTGGGACTAAATTCCATTGAGACCAACTAGTTGATCTACACCTCATGGGTTCTCTTACACTACCTTTTCACTTGATAATATTTATTTTGAGAATTTCTAAGTACGATTTATATGTTTCGTGTGGTATTTCTGAAGATAACTAGTTGGTTTACACCTCATGGGTTCTCTTGCACTACATTTCACTTGGTAATGTCTATTTTGAGATTTCCCAAATATGATTTACATGTTTTCATGTGGTATGTACGAAAGTATAATTGATAATGTTTTCTATGTTTTATTTTTATTTTCTTATAACTAGTAATGTGTTTGTATGAGATTTTTTTTATTTATATTTACTCTATAAGGTGTTTTTTTTTTTAAACAACTTCCCTAGCTGCCAATGTGTCCATGTCTGAGCCATTGGATTAAATGTTAGATAATTGAAATGTTTAAGGCCATTATATCCACAAGTAAATAGTTTTATATGTATATTTTTTTTCTTTTTAATAATTTAGATTCATTTTATGTGTATAATAGAAATGTTGTAATGTCATGTTTAACATTTTGACTATGTCAAATTACACAAAAATAAAAATAAAAGTAAATTAAATAAAATTTTTGACATAATGTAATGAACATTTTAACTAGGTCAAAATACAATAAAAAATAAAAATAATAAAATAAAATAATAATAAAATATAAAAACAGCTCATGATATTCATGTGGAATATACTTTATATAAAGTTTGACCATGTCAAACTTACACAAAAATAAAAATAAAAGTAAATTAAATAAAAATATTGACATAATGTAATGAACATTTTAACTAGGTCAAAATACAATAAAAAATAAAAATAATAAAATAAAATAATAATAAACCATGGTATTCATGTGGAATATAGTTTATTTAAAGTTTGATTATGTCAAATTACACAAAAATAAAAATAAAAGTAAATTAAATAAAAAATTTGACATAATGTAATGAACATTTTAACTAGGTCAAAATACAATAAAAAATAAAAATAATAAAATAAGAATAAGAATAAACTATAAAACAGCCCATCGTATTCACCCATGGTATTCATGTGGAATATAGTTTATTTAAAGGGCCAAATTAAGGTGGCCTAGATAAATCTTGACTCTAGATCTACCAAGAGCCAAGATGGATCAAATGTCTTCATGTGAAAACCTCTTTTAGAGTGAAAAGAGAATTGATCCCTCTGATAAATAACATAGATCTAAACTAACTACTTAAAAAAAATAATTTTATTTGTTTATAA
The DNA here is from genome assembly GCA_034641835.2 of Pinus albicaulis. Taxonomy (NCBI): domain Eukaryota; kingdom Viridiplantae; phylum Streptophyta; class Pinopsida; order Pinales; family Pinaceae; genus Pinus; species Pinus albicaulis. Next base: position 506,697,876 of record CM076581.1, on the reverse strand, counting down.
CCATTATTCTTTTAAAATTTTACTTAATAAAATGTATCTACGCATTTTTATTTGAAAACAACTTCACTAGTTGCCAATGTGTCCATGTCTGAGCCATTGGATCAAATGTTAGATGATTGCAATGTTTTAGGCCATTAGATCCACAAGTAAATAGTTTTATATGTATATTTTTTTTCTTTTTAATAAGTTAGATTCATTTTATGTGTATAATAGAAATGTCGTAATGTCATGTTTAACATTTTGACTATTTCAAATTACACAAAAATAAAAATAAAAGTAAATTAAATAAAATTTTTGACATAATGTAATGAAGATTTTAACTAGGTCAAAATAAAATAAAAAATAAAAATAATAAAATAAAATAATAATAAACCATGGTATTCATGTGGAATATAGTTTATTTAAAGTTTGATTATGTCAAATTACATAGAAACACAAATAAAAGTAAATTAAATAAAAAGTTTGACATAATGTAATGAACATTTTAACTAGGTCAAAATACAATAAAAAATAAAAATAATAAAATAAGAATAACAATAAACTATAAAACAGCCCATGGTATTGACCCATGGTATTCATGTGGAGTATAGTTTATTTAAAGGGCCAAATTAAGGTGGCCTAGATCAATCTTGACTCTAGATCTACCAAGAGCCAAGATGGATCAAATGTCTTCATGTGAATACCTCTTTTAGAGTGAAAAGAGAATTGATATGTAATGAACATTTTAACTAGGTCAAAATACAATAAAAAATAAAAATAATAAAATAAAATAATAATAAACCATGGATTCATGTGGAATATAGTTTATTTAAAGTTTTATTATGTCAAATTACACAAAAATAAAAATAAAAGTAAATTAAATAAAAATTTTGACATAATGTAACGAACATTTTAACTAGGTCAAAATACAATAAAAAATAAAAATAATAAAATAAAATAAGAATAAACTATAAAACAGCCCATGGTATTGACCCATGGTATTCATGTGGAATATAGTTTATTTAAAGGGCCAAATTAAGGTGGCCTAGATCAATCTTGACTCTAGATCTACCAATAGCCAAGATGGATCAAATGTCTTCATGTGAAAACCTCTTTTAGAGTGAAAAGAGAATTGATACCTCTCATAAATAATATAGATCTAAACTAAATACTTAATAAAATTAATTTTATTTGTTTATAACCATTATTTTTTTAAAATTTTACTCAATAAAATGTATCTAAGCATTTTTATTTGAAAACAACTTCCCTAGCTGCCAATGTGTCCATGTCTGAGCCATTGGATCAAATGTTAGATGATTGAAATGTTTTAGGCCATTAGATCTACAAGTAAATAGTTTTATATGTATATTTTTTTTCTTGTTAATAAGTTAGATTCATTTTATGTGTATAATAGAAATGTTGTAATGTCATGTTTAATATTTTGACTATGTCAAATTACACAAAAATAAAAATAAAAGTAAATTAAATAAAATTTTTGACACAATGTAATGAACATTTTAACTAGGTTAAAATACAATAAAAAATACAAATAATAAAATAAAATAATAATAAACTATAAAAACAACCCATGGTATTCATGTGGAATATAGTTTATATAAAGTTTGACTATGTCAAACTTACACAAAAATAAAAATAAAAGTAAATTAAATAAAAAGATTGGCATAACGTAATGAACATTTTAACTAGGTCAAAATACAATTAAAAATAAAAATAATAAAATAAAATAATAATAAACCATGGTATTCATGTAGAATATAGTTTATTTAAAGTTTGATTATGTCAAATTACACAAAAATAAAAATAAAAGTAAATTAAATAAAAATTTTGACATAATGTAATGAACATTTTAACTAGGTCAAAGTACAATAAAAAAATAAAAATAATAAAATAAAATAAGAATAAACTATAAAACAGCCCATGGTATTCATGTGGAATATAGTTTATTTAAAGGGCCAAATTAAGGTGGCCTAGATCAATCTTGGCTCTAGATCTACCAAGAGCAAAGATGGATCAAATGTCTTCATGTGAAAACCTCTTTTAGAGTGAAAAGAGAATTGATATGTAATGAACATTTTAACTAGGTCAAAATACAATAAAAAATAAAAATAATAAAATAATAATAATAATAAACCATGGTATTCATGTGGAATATAGTTTATTTAAAGTTTTATTATGTCAAATTACACAAAAATAAAAATAAAAGTAAATTAAATAAAAAGTTTGACATAATGTAATGAACATCTTAACTAGGTCAAAATGCAATAAAAAATAAAAATAATAAAATAAAATAAGAGTAAACTATAAAACAGCCCATGGTATTCACCCATGGTATTCATGTGGAATATAGTTTATTTAAAGGGCCAAATTAAGGTGGACTAGATCAATCTTGAGTCGAGATATACCAAGAGCCAAGATGGATCAAATGTCTTCATGTGAAAACCTCTTTTAGATTGAAAAGAGAATTGATCCCTCTGATAAATAATATAGATCTAAACTAACTACTTAATAAAATTAATTTTATCTGTTCATAACCATTATTCTTTTAAAATTTTACTCAATAAAATGTATCTAATTTTTCATACATCCAAATATACATAGTTGTTACAATTGTTTTATTATTCATGAGTAGTATTTCTTAATATATAAAAAATTAAATTAATAATGAAAAATTTTAATACCTAATTGTAGCTAAAAAGTATTATATGTTTTTACTTTATAATTATAAACAAATTTCATATTATATAATGTCAAACTTACTCAAATTTGTATTCTCAAATTTTAAACAAAGTTTTTCACTACATAGTTTTATCTTTTATAATTTTTTGATTTTTCAATTGAAACAAAAATTACAAAAGAAAAAACCCACTCAGTCCTTACTGTAAATTATAGTTTTACAAAATTGACACGATGTGATTAAGAATAGAGTAAGTTGACATAACCCTAAGGGGTTCTTTTACAAATTTTATCATAACTTTTCCCTCCATCCAATATATATTGTAGAGTCTTTTGAAAAGAGAGTGTATTCTAGTTTATAACCTAATCCACAATCAAATAAAATGGCTATGGATTTCACAAAGTATAAGTTTCTAATCTAATTCACAATCAAAGAAAATGGCAAGGGATGTCATAAGTTATAATTCACACAATGATCTATTGACATTCTCAATTGAAATGGATCATATTAGATGAATGGCGGCCAGAGACACTAAAAATTTAAAATAGATATCTGTTATGACATCCATATTCTCTACAAACCATCCAAATTTTCCATTTTATACAACAATTTCTAATAATAACCGCTCAATTTACTCTCCAATTTTTGAAACCCCCACCATGCTCGGGAGATCAGTGTGTAAAATCAAATGTTCCTGTGGTTTTTTTAAAGGGTTCATAAACAAAACAGACAATGATAAAGTCAATTTGTGGTATAATAACTGATTTTTTAATCACTATGAAAAACAACACATCACATTAGTTCATAGAATATATCTAATGATATAAGGATGTGAGATGATAACAATGTTTTGAATCATGATAACTAGGTGACAACCAAAAATAAGTTTAAGCCACAAGAAAAAAAATCACAACAACTCACAGAATATATCCAAGGTTGCGATGAATCCCATACATAGGGATGGACATCCTGGGAATTTTAGTGAACATAGAACACCACCCTAAAAATTATATACTCTTGATCAATTTAGAATAACCTAAGATGTCTAAATTAGATGTCGAGGTGGGTGGTACAATAATTGAGGATGCGCCTTAAAGGGTAAGGAAATTTAGATACTCTATCCTTCCGCCAAAGCTATAAAAAGTGAGACTTGTAGATTATAGTTTTACAAAATTGACACTATGTGATTAAGAATAAGTTACAAACATTAGGTATTTAAAAAGGTATTTAAAAAGTAATAAGAGGAAGGTACAATAGGGCCATGGTAATTAATGTGATTATTTGTACTATTTTCTTAGAATAGCAATTTTTATTTGTATTTTTTTAAATGAATATTGTTAAATGTGTTCTAATATTTTTATTTAAAATAGTAATTTTTATTTTTATTTTTTAAAATGAATATTTCTAAATGTGTAATTGAGTAAAATGTATTAAATTGATATTCTAATTTTTAAGATATTTAATTAAAATATTCAAAGTATGGTGAGTTTTGTTTTATTAAGCTTTCAGTCTAGATGTGCAGAGAATGAATCGATCTTAAGTCCCAAACAAGATTCTCATGCCCCAAACAAGATTCTTCTTTCTCTTCTTATTATAGCTTGCACCTTGACACTCCTCTCCCCTTCCCTGCACAAATTTAAACTATAACGCAAAATGTAGTTGTTGCATATAGGAACATTTAGATATGATAAGAAAAATGTGATACTCTATTGTAATTTTCTCTACAAATGTGATGGAAAGTGTGCTCTAAATGTTGAAAATTTCATGGTTAATGTAGTATAAGATACATGCAAATTTACAGTCTTGTATACAAGATCAAGAAAGTTATGCCCAATATCCAACACCATAGAGCAAGACATGCTCACCAATTCAACAGTTGCCTATTTCCAATATCCAACACCATAGAGTAATACATGTTCACCAATTCAACAGTTGCCTATGCCTAATATCTAACACCATAGAGGAAGACATGTTCACCAATTCAATAGTTTCTTCCAAATATTTCTCAGTGCTAGAGTAGTTTTCTCACTAAAATTGTTTTTACTTCTCTTGAAGTGATGAAAGTCATCATTGTTTCATATAGGAGCATTTAGTTCTCATAAGAAAATTGTGATATTTTCTATTATCCCTTTTTAGTTTGTTAATGATTCAATTAAGTTTAAAATTTGTATGTTATCATGAGGAGATTTTTTATTTTTCAAGCCAATTACCTTTTATAACTCTAGGAGGTTCTTAATATTGCCTTTACTTTTAATAAATGGAACTCAATTATATATTTAAAAAGATGATTAGGTAAGAGAATTTTAGGATTATCATTTACTTTTTCCAAGTTGACAATGTAAATGTTTATTTACCTAAAGTTGGCTCCCATGTTCAATATCACCCCATGGGGTTTGAAGACAATAGGTAATGGAAATTAAACGACATATAAAACAAGTAATTTATACATCAAAAGATATTTTTATATATTATAGTAGTTATCGCTTGAGTAATCTTTCAATTTGGCATTCAATTCTTTATTAATAAAGTTATTTTACTTAGTAGGGAGTACAATAATTTTGTAATAAAATAATAGGAGAAAACATATTCACAATATAATTTATTTGAATAAATAGATGTGTGTAAAATAGTTTAATAGGAAACTAGATTTGTAATTATAAAATATAAAACTATAACTTAAAATTGTGAAATTACTTTGTATTTTTTTGCTTCTTATGTATATAGAGAAAGAATTAACCAAGTTTGGAGTTAAGAAAATAAACCATAACATAAAGAACAATATCTCCTTCCGAAAATGTCTCAATATTAAAATGACATTCACTTTCTTGTATACCAAGACTATTGTTATTCATATACAATATACAATTTCTGACAAGCATGCAATTAGCGCTCGGATATGTAGATGAAATTGGAGTAAACTCTATTTCTACTAATAAAAATTCTCTTTATTTATTTATATGCTAGATAGATTGTACTTGAATGTATTTAAAATATCTTATTTGAGTTACATGCTTGTTTTAGAGGATTATTAACCACCAAAGAATTTTCACCCCCAATTTCCTATTTCAATATCTATAACAAAATTTTTATATATGTGAACAAATTATGTTGGTTTATATATATTTTTTCACCCACAATTGCCTATTTCAATATCTATAACAAAAATTTTCTGTTGAAAACTCTTATCATCAATGTCTTTGAAACCTCCACGACCTACTTCCATGGAAGAAAAAATTGCTTTTCATTCCTTCAAGTTGGCTCCTTCTCTGCAACAACTTATTTCTTCTAGGCTACTCTTTCCTATACTATTGCCTTACGGTGTTTTTTTGCAACATACGATGCAATTGCTAGTTATATTTAATTGGTAATGTCTTTGTATGAGATATCCTAAGATATATTATTTTAGTAGTGTAATGCTCTTAACAATATTCTAAAGTCAGAAATTTTATTAATTAGCAATGTTTGTATGAGATTTGATAAGATATAATTAAGTGTAAGAGATTTAACAACTTTTTAAAGTGGGAAAATTACATATTATACAACTTGGAATAAATATTTAAATGAATTCAAATATCTTATAACATATTCAAAAAGTAGGATATGTAATTTAAGTTAGTATGTAATGAGTTAACGATCTCATATGGAATTTCTGGGAAAGACTTTTATGTTTATATTTATTGTAATTTATACCTTTGTACGGATTGCAAAGTTAATCTTGTGGATTAAGTTATATTGCGGATAGTTTGGTTATTGATAAATGTATATAAATTTTAAAAAACTAATAATAACATTTTCATAATTAAGGGAATATGCATGTATATTTTGGAAAAGGGCTTCTAGAATTTTGATTTAATTATCAATAATTATTAGTTAGAGAGTAGGGATTTAACTTCCATGGAATATTCTAGAATATTCTTATCAGTATACAAAAATCAAAGGTTGATATTTAACATCAAAGTAGTTATGTCATTTTTCTCTTTTAATTAAATTGATTAATTGAAAATATGTCATTTGAACAAGTGTTATATGAAGTGAGTTATGGTTTGTTGGACATGTGGTATTAATAAGTCATGGTAATGTAACAAAGCTTATTCACAGATTAAGAACTGCCATGGTAAATTAGGGATAAATCTCCATGTTTAGGAATGGTGTTCCATATATATATATTTGTGTGTGTGTGTGTGTGTGTGTCTATTTTTAATCTATATATTATTTATTTTAATAATAATAATAATAATAATAATAATAAATTTAGAAACTAGTTAGTTTTATGAATTTTTTTTTGCAATGTGAGTTGTATGGTAAAATGTTTTAATGTTTTGGTGTATTTACTAGCCATTTAATCTATATGGATGCACTAATTATGAGATTATATGACTTCATTAATCAAATCATATATGAGAAAATTTATGTGAATTCAAAGGTTTACTATTACATTTTATATATGATGAGATTTATATTGTTAAGGAAGGAAGCATAAAGGAGTATGGAACCTACAATGGCAAGGAAATATACATATCACCAGTAAATAGTAATAGTGTGTGGGAAAATTCATTTTAGTAATTATTTTATACATTATTTCTCTTTTATACTTGTGCTCAAATGGAATATTTTGATACGGTTAATGAAAGTAACAACTTGGATATGAATGATGGGTTCAAATATAAAATGGATTCAAGATGATTGTGAAGCCTAAATCTATTTGAAATGTGCTCACTATTAATGGGAGGTTGAATCGGTAGTGATTTTTTAATTAACTTTTAAATCCTTTTTCAAATTATTGAAACAAAACATTAATTAACCCATCAGTAGTTTAAAAAAAATATAAAAAAACAAGAGAGCCATAAGAAACAACCAAGGAAACATTCACAAGAGGACATAATATATTTCTAGTGGAAAACCCCCTCCGAGTCAAAAAAACACACTTGATATTGTTGCGCTGCTCAAATAATTCTATTAATCGTGAATCAATTCAATTACATAGACTATATAAATGAAAACTATCAGTAAATAAATTTGATCCTCATCTCACAAATCTATATATATCCATCTGCTAGAAGCCACCACGAGTAATGAGCCTCGCCCCACTTTGATTGGACTCATGATGAAATTTGATCCTCATCTCATGACTCTATTAATCTGATCTGCTAGAAGCCACCATGACCAACGAGCCTTGCCCAAATCTGATTGGACTCATGAAGAAATATTTTCTATGTATTGGATTTGTCTATCCCCGACTCCACTCTTCTATGTGACCCTTATTTCATTCATTTTCATATTGGAGTCAATTTTAACTACTTAATTAGAACAACACAAAAACCTCTAGTAATGTATGATAAAAATTTGTTAAGCCCCTATATTAATAGTTTATTCCCTTATTATGTTAGTCTAACCCCCCTTATTTTTATTGTTGTACCCCTCTAACCCCCATATTGTTATTATTGTGCCCTTACATTATTATTGTTAGCTCAGCTAGGATTACATTGTGGCCCCATGGACTCCTATATATAGAAAGGATTTTTTTTCATTTGTATCGTCCAAGAATTGTTCATTCATGTAATGTATTGGAGGTTTCCCCTCGAAGCGGCTTATTTCTAAGCTGTTGATATCTCTCTTTCCTCACTTTTTGGAGCTGGTTTCACAACATTTGGTATCAAAGCTTTGAGATTCTAGGGTTTCGCTGCTCCAAACAAGTCATCGTGGCATTTTCGCTATAACTTTTTTTCTGCGAAGGTTCAGAAGCTGAAATGTTTAGAGTGTGAAGCAGAAATCCTGAGAAACATTGTCGCACAATTTTAGATATTGGTTCGCAATATTTTCGGAGATATGATCTATGGGAGTTAGGGCTTTTTTAGGCTTCTGAATTTCATCTCAAAGAGGTGATTGTGGGAAAATCTTCATAACTCTCTCTCTGAGCATCGGATTGGAATTCTATAAAAATTGGATGGAAATGCATATACTGTAGTTTCCTGTCTATAAATTTCAAAACCAAAGGAGGAAACAGTGACATTTGGTAAGTCGTACAAGTTCGCTCTACTGAACGAGTCCAAAATTGGGTCATTGTGGGAGATTGGATATAACTTTTCCTTGAAGAATCCAAATCAGATCAGACCTGTGGCATTTGAAAGAAGCTTCATAGGGTTACTACAGGGCTGAATTTCAGATATTGAGGATTCACAATTATAGAGATAATTCAATTTCAATATGGAGCTCCTCAAAAGCAAGAAAAAGGTGTGTATTTGGTTTTTAAAATTGCATAACGTTTGTTTGAAAAAATAGTTTAAATTTATTCTAAGGGCATATTTTAGAATTTTTATCAGTATTAGGTTCTATTATGCCTCCAAAAAATAATTCCATGCCCATTAAGCCCTCAAAAATATATACTATGACGCATGAAGAGGAAGAATTGCAGTATGAGATATCAAAATTATGGTACCAAGTGCAACAAATTTCGATCTTACGAAGAGCAACCGAAGATGAAATATATGGTTTAAAAGCATAAATGGAGGCTAAGTCGGATGGTTTTAGGATAAAATAATAGCTAATATGAAAGATAAATTAGTGGAATATCACATCAAGCATCAACAACAAGTTCTCCAACTGTCAAAGGATAACCTAAATTTTGTGCAGAATCTAATGAAACAACAGGAAGATCAACATCACATCAAAAGAGGTTCTGAAGCAGTCATAGAAACAAGAATTCAACAAGTACGATGAATTTTAGAGTATCTCAGCAAGTGTAAGAACCTTCCTGTTGAAGATTCCACATGGGAGGATGAGAATTTTATACAGAAGCATCAAGAAATAATCAAGAGTTGAGGACAACACTTGTTTGAAGGAGAGGGGCATGTTAAGTCCCTATATTAATAGTTTAGTCCCTTATTATGTTAGTGTAGCCCCCCTTATTGTTATTTTTGTACCCTTGGAAACCCCATATTGTTATTATTGTGCCCTTACATTGTTATTGTTAGGTCGGCTAGGATTACATTGTGGCCCCATGGACTCCTATATATAGAAAGGAGGTTTTTTCATTTGTATCATCCAAGAATTGTTCATACATGTAATGTATTGGAGGTTGCCCCCTCGAAGTGGCTTATTTCTAAGGCATTGATATCTCATTTCTTCTCTTTTTGGAGCCGGTTTCACAACAAAATTAAACACAAATATCACACTAAAAAATTCTACAGAAACTCACTCAATCACTGCAAAACCCCATCAATAATGCAACCTCCATACAGAAAAGATAATATGATGAAATGAGAAATAATATAAGAAATGATATACAATCATTCCTTACTCCATCGCTATACTAATGCATAAAATCCTAGCTAAGTCATACTCCTACTGCCATCCCCTACTGCTATGAACAGATAAATATTTTCTGTAGAATTCCCTACACATCTTGCACACAACAATCTTCTCTCACACACACTATCCAAGATCACAAAACCATCACATTTTCTTCTCAATAGAATTAAAAAATAACCTCATGATATACAACTACTTGTAATTTTTTATAGTGGTTAATTCAATAATTACCATTCTATAGTGGAGTTTTTTTCATATGTTTTAAGTGCTCTAGCTCATTGTTCCTTGACTTAATCTAGCCACTAAATTAACTTAGCAATGAATATTATTATTTTTAACCATCTTCTAGAAGTTATATTACACCTAAAACAATTAAAATATGAATTAAAACTTCAATATGTGCGACGAAATCAGAGAAATTCACAAAGTGCACGAGGAATCTACTGAAATTTTCAGTTCAAGCAACAACTTCATGCACAATTCTACTTAATTTCGATTGCAACCGCATGGATAAGCCTTCTTCCATGCGGTTGGATCCCTTCAAAAACATTCACAAGCTTAGTTCCATACGGTTCTAGCAGAGGGTGGTCAAAAACAATTTTCCTTAGCTTAGAACCTTCCCATACTTGCTCCTCTACTTAAAAAAATTTTGTAAAAGCTCAAGGAAACTTTTTAGCCACTACAATACTCCAACAAACCACTTTCACAATCCCATCATCATCAAATGTCAAGCTAGGTTTACTTGAATTCCATCCATCATTTTCACCAACACTTAAGCCATCAAAGTGCTACACAACTTCTCCAACACCTGCACAAGCTTAAAATCATTAATAATAGGCCCTAAAACTGATCATGCAGGCTAAAATCTAACCATGCACACACACGAAGCACCATAAACATTACTTGACAGTCTCCACCAAAATAAACTAGGCATGGAATCTCCTCAAGCTATCAAGGCATCTACACACAAGCCAAATAACTGAACTAACAACTACAACCACTGAGCTAAGGTGTGCAACCAATGCACAAACCAAGTACCATCTTACTAGCACCTCCAACTAATCATCAATCCCAATACCTATACCAATCAACCATGTGCATAAACAAGGCTTTGCATCACATGCTACTAGAAACTCATGCTACCACGTTGACATCAATTCTAGCCAACACCACACCAATACTACTAGGATGACATCAATTCCAACCAACAACTAAGCCATAGTGCCAAAAAAATCCTAATTAATGATTGTTTGATTGTCTTTCTTTGAGCATGTTGCATCTTGAAGATGGGAAGAATGCTAACAAAATCCCAACTCTGAGCATTAAGAAAAGACCATCAAATCTCAAGTATCATAAATCACATAATATGCTAAATTAATTGACGTAATGTGCAGAAGTAACAAATACATTATCCATTTAGGTAGAGATGATCAGTAAATTGTTGTGGATATTTTATTGGAACATTTCATCACAATAGATATGATAAAATACCAAAATATTTATTATGAATGTTAATTCATTTTAGGTCTCATATTTTTTATTTACTTTTTTATGCTTAAAAATAAATTTGTTGAAATCTGAGCGATATGGAACGAAAATAAATACACACAACAACCAAAATAGGAACAATGTTTTCCATGGGAAACATGTTCTAGAGAAAACCTAGATATAATGTGAGGTTTCTTCATTGTCTTTTCTCTAGTATGGGAAAATGTGCGAATACACAGAAATAAGGACTCTCCATGGAGTTACCTAAGATCTATGGCTTGTAAATTTTCTACGAAATCTTAACCCCATTTTTTTCTCTCTAAGTACCAACTCCAAGTTGTTTTTCTCATAAATGGAATAAACTAAAATAGCATTGAATGGAACCCCTACTCCTCCTATTTTCCTATTACTTAATATAATCTGATAGCCAATTACTTAATATAATCTGATAGCCAACTAGGGGTAATTGTTGTGATGCAACCTCATAGGTTTCTCTCGTTCACCCCCTTATTTTCTCCATCCACACCCCGTGAGCGTGTCCCATACTTTCATAGTCCTCCAAGAGTTACATTGGTTGACACAATATATGTATCTGTAGCTTCTCTTATTTATTCAAAGCTCCCTTTTTTGGGTATTAACCCCAACAGGGGTCATTTTATCTCAGCTCATGCTTTTAAAATTAACCACTAGTGGTAACCCTTAAATCCTTTTGATTACTTCGTTTGGGGAGCTACAACCTTACCAGCCTACACCAAAATAACCTCAATGATAGACATGGGTCCTCGCCCACCAAATCAACACCCAAGGTGCATTGTAATTATTTGATGATGTGGCCTCGATATTATTTAATATATATGGGACCACCCCTTGTTCAGTCACAATCAATCAATTCAATTGTTCAAGGATCTAATCTAACTTTCGAAGTACAAGCCTATTCGGGTCCCGAACTACTTCGAGGCTTCAAGCCTCTTTAATTGTTGAAAATTTTCTTTAGGCCAAAACTTTTGATTTAACTATATTTCTATATAAATTATTCCTCTCCTTTATTATATTTTGCTGCTTTATCAAATGTTTAGCCTTGATATTTGTCTCTCCAATGGATCTTTTTCTTGCATAGAATAGATTCGACATGAATACTTTCCACCGTTCACCAATTTGTCTATCTCTAAAAATTGTAGGCATGACTAAATGCTTTATAATATAACTCGTTATATGATGGTACCCTCGTGGATGGAACAAAATTTTAATATTGATATCACCATCATTGATTTGGTCAGGATTCATTTTGAATGAATAAAATCAACAAAGGGGGCGAATTCCATGGTTTTCGCTCTTCATTTCTTCAATTATTCCATTCAAAAATGTGTGAGAGCTAAAGGGGTCATCACCTTCAACTATAAATCTTGTCGAAGGCTTGCAAGATTTTCGCTATATTCCAATATCCTACCTACCACTTAACCCCATTCCAAAATTTTAAACCCCGATGTTGTTCTCATCACCTTTGTCAACAATAATGATGGGTTCCTTAGTTTTGTTTTGATATATTTGTGCTCATAGAAAATTTAATTCCACCCATGATAACACTTTACACCTTCCTTCAAGCGTTGTCTATCTTGTAGAGTAGTGGAGATGTGCATTCATTGAAGTTCACCCAACCAAGTGAAATTTCAAGAACGAAAAATTAATTTTCCATTACTTACTAACATTGAGACACCCACTCTCTGAAACAGGATGTTGAAACACGTTCAGACAATGGAATTAAAACAAAAAGAGTAAAACTTGGTCTCTATTATTCTAAAAAGAAATATGTACATAGGATTACGGTGGGAATTTTTCTTCAACACCCTCTTAGAATTATCAAATATATACTCCTTTTGTCTCTAATTTCTAAGCTCCTTCTCTTTGAGTTGTATTCTCTTCAAGTTGTCCCTTCACACTCTCTTGAGAGATGCTCTCTATACATGATCATAAAAATATCTTAGAAAAAATAAAAAATGGGACATTCATCCATCAACTCAAAGCTGCCTAATATCCCATGCTAGCACTTGGCATTATTACAAAGGTCTATTTGGCCAATAATATGAACTAAGAAAAACAACTACCAACCCATATTATGTTAGAATTTGGACACTTTTATTAAGACTAAAAATATATTATTCCAAAAGTATAAATAAAGCTAAGGGAAATTCCTTTCCCTTTGGGAATCACATGTCCCCCTTAAGGTCTAGAAAAAGAAAATGAATTTCCTAGGGGTTTATGTTGCTGCATCAATTTTATAAAATACCCACATTTATCCCATAGCCAATACTAAGGTTATAATAGGGTGTTACTATCATTGAACGGACCTCCAATGTCTTATTATGGAAATGAGGTTATAATATTTTTCATTTTCCAAACTCCTCAAAAACAAAAATAAGCATCAAAATTATATCAGGCTTGTTGAGATCTTTCTGGTGATACAAAATTACTTCAATTAGACTTACGAATCAAAATTTACGGCCATTTTAAGTTTTTACCAATAAACTCTACTAACTCATCAGGGTCCACCACATGGCACCTGCATGGCATCCCACATGGTCACTCCACCACTCCTGTATAAGTCCATGTGGAAGGAAAAAAAACACATATAGAGGCTTTAGTGTAGTCGGGGTCAGTCCCTATTTCCATAATCGACGAACCACCTTACTAGGCCCCAAATATCGACCTCGGATGAAATAAACTTCCTGCTCGTGTAGGCCCTGACTAGCTTGGGCTCAAACGTCTTTCAGAAGCTACCTTTGAGATGACTTGCCCAAATCTCAACTAAAGGGATCTTCCCTAACATTTTGAATTATAATTTCTGGTAGGTTGCGTAGACTCTAATTCTTCACATTCTATCTGCGTCTTGAGGAATGACTATTACTTCCCATAAAATCAAGGGTAAAAATGTAGGATCTTCCACACCCCTCTAGGCATACCTTAGCCATGAATTCCATTAATCGATGCACCTAATCTATTATCTAAATGTTCCGAACTACATCATAATTGTCAATTACCATATTTTCCAGACCACTAATAAACGTAGGACATTGAAATATGCAGATCTCATACATATTTCACATAAACAACATAGCCACGAGGAAAGTTAGCTTGTTCACAAACACGTGAGCATATATATATATATATATATGTTTCACTCATTAAGACCATCTTAATAACACATAGAACATAAATACATACAAAAATACCATGTCCATCAAATTCAACAAATCAACATAGATTGTTTTCAAGGCTCATACCAACATAAATATTCACATATTTCTGAGGAATAGAAATTAATGAGATTCAAGCTCATGAAGAAAATATAGGAATCAACATTCTGTATACCTACAAGAAATATCACTCATCCGCATTAGCATAGTAATTAAAGAACTACAATGAACATGTACATAACATTAAAATATATATAAGAGAATAATTAAACACTTTTATTAAAAGGAATTTTCCAACTGAGATTGGGATTTAAACTCTCCACCCAACCTCAGATTAGCCTTCACTAGATGCTTTCTTTCATCCAATCACCCTTAAGGAAAATTCAAAGATTGAGGGGGAATGCTTTCAGGGAGTTAACCAATGTTGTCAACTGAAACAGAGAGTCCAGAGAATATTCCATCTCCACCCACTAGCTAATTCAAGGAAAATATAGAAACTGCTCTATCTCCAACCTTATGATACTATAGGGAATCCAGAGACTGCTCAACCTCCACTCTCGCCCAATACAGGGAAATCCATAGGTTGTACTGCATCCACCCTTAAGCCAATACAAGGAATCTTGAGGTTGTACATCTTCCACCCTTAAACCAATGCCCTCAATACCTCCACCCTAAACTAGGAATGAAAATCTCATTGAGAGGAACTAGGCACAATCCCTTTTGTGGCTCCACCCTACAACACAATTCTAGAGCCCACTGAATGAATTTTTTGTCTTGCAACTAAGAAAATAAGGCGTTAGGACACTCCATTAGGGGAATTTTGAGGTCTAAAATGGGCCTCCTAAGAAAAATGTACAACCAAAATAAAATTTATAAGAACCAATAAGATTCAAGATGATGATGTCAACCATGGGAGATGATTCACCATTTTTTAAGTAAAAGGATAAAAATATTAAAAAATAATAAAATAATAAAACTACTTTTTCAACTCGTATTTTCAACGTATCTCCCAAATTTTTTACTCAAATTTCGAGCGAGAGTACACATTGGATGCAAAATTTAATTCCTCATCCAAGTAGTACCCATGTTTCATACTTTTGATGGACCTTGCTATTTGAAAAATGAGAAATACATGAAAAAGTGTGATTGCAATCACGTTTTTCATGTATTTATAATTTTTCGTTTAGTAGGGTCCATCAAAAGTATGCAACATGGGTAATCCTTGGATGAGGAATTAAATTTTGCATCCAATGAGTACTCCCGCTCAAAATTTGAGTAAAACATTTGGGAGATAAGTTGAAAATACGAGTTGAAAAAGTAGTTTTTTCTTTTTTCCCTCTAAAATTTGATGATGTCATCAAATCTTATTTTATTATTTCCACTATTATTTTATAATTTCCTTAGGAGGCCCATTTTAGACCTCAAAATTCCCCTAATGCTTGACAAGGAATACAAAGAGACGGGGCCTCCACCCAAACCAGAGAATCCAAAGAACATTTTTCCTTCACCTAAGAGATTCCCATGCCACTCTTCCGACTCTAAAAACTAAAAATTTAATACTATTTACCATTTCACTAATGATACTCTCTTCTCTGAAATTTTCCCCTTTATGGTATGTTTTGTTTTCGTTCATAAGAAGATAAATCCTCAAACTTCTTGAATTCCTCCTTTCACTATTACTAGAAATCCATGTTTTTTTTCATCTGTTGAATGTTATTTCATTGAGACTATCCTCCCCCTTTTTCCCTGTCTCCCATTTTCCTCCCTTCCCCCAAACAAATCCTGGCATCCTTCTAGATGAATCACCCACCACCCTCGCTATGATGGTTATTCTAATTGCCTTCGTAGTGGCCTACACTCATGTTATTCTCCTATAATTTCATGTACCCTGGTATTAGATCTGTGGGTCCCCACCACTCAACGAGTTCTACCATCTTTCAATTATTTTTATTTGAAATCATTGTCATCATTATACCAATTTGTTTATGTTGCAACATATGATTAAGCACCTCTAACTTCCTAAGAACCTCTTTCCACAAAGCTTTGAATCCTTGTCCCATGTTTCATCATATTAAATGGTTACAATATTTGTAATTTTCAAAAAATTTCTTCCCTCAACCCTCAACTAGAGTTGCAATTTTGGACCTTCTAGAGTCTTCTTGAAACTCCACACATGCCTAGCCTCATATGCATCAGTAGTTAGGGTTGACATGATATCCACTTGTACCATGGTGGTCAACATGGTAGGTTAACTAGCAGGTGATATAAATTTTACATACAAACTTCTAACACTAGAGGGTATTGCACAAGTGAGTTTATTTTACCCCAAAAATAATGTCTAATTCCTCAAAATGGTTCTCAAAGGTCTTAGACCCAATATTTCCAAATTGGGACCCATTGATAAAAATGACCATGCAAATTGACTCCTCTAGTTCTTCAACTCTAAAAGCATTCAGATAGATGAAAAATAATATAAAAATCCAATCCATATCACAGGAAACTATAAATGAGAAATAGTATTGTGAGTCCCTAAAGTTCATGTGAATGAAGTCAAAACTTGAAGAAAATTTCCCCTTAAACGATAGTAAAACCATGAGAAGGTAGAAACGTGAGTATAAAAAAATGTATATTTTAAGAAATGAATGACAATAGCATATTACAATGCTCTTAACCATGACCAACCTAGAATTATGAGATGAGTATAAAAGATTAATAAATAAATATATAAAGTGAATATGTGGAAGTTTCTCAAACAAATGTAAGAAATCAACCACGACATGATGGAAGCTTTTGGAACTAGGTAATAGTAATGATAAAATAACTTAGCATTCTCGCAATATCTTACAACAATAATTATTTTAAGATGATTATAATACTATTTAGTATTTAATTATTAATTATTAATTCATGTTATTATTATTCATTATTATTAATAATTCATTATTAATTATCAATTATTTATTAATTCGAAATTAATAATTAATTTTTTATTCATATTGTTATTATAAATTAATTATTATTAATTAATAATAAAACTTATCATTGTCATTAATATTATTAATAAATATTGTTATTATTATTATTATTAATTATTATTTAATAATAATTAATTATTAACAATGGGTAATTTATAAACCATGGTTGAACATCATTAACCACGGTTGACCACGATTGATTTTATAAATCAGAGTTAACCATCGTTAAATAATATTAAACCCAATGGACTAATATTATAAAACCAAGGTATATAAATATTTTCAAATCGACACAATCTTTGTCATAATGCATCTATGGACCATGGGTGACCATGGTTGATTCTCATATTGAGACAATATTTTTCACAATGTGACGTTGGACCATGGTTGACCATGATTGAAGTTATAAAACATGGTTGACCATGAACTATATTATAAACACAAGGGAATAATAAACCCTACAGATTAATACTAAAATCGCACGAGATGATAAACCTAACGAACTAATATTAAACCCTAGGAATATGCACCCTTAGATTAATAAACCCAAGGGATTATTATTATAAACCGAATGGAATAATAAACCAAAGGGTTAAAAATTATAAACCCAAGGTATATAAACCCTAAGATAAATATTATAAACTCTAAAATAGACATGATTGACCATGGTTGACCATGGTGGACTTTGATATTGAGACAATATTTGTCACAGTTGCAACATTGGACCATGGTTGACAATGCTTGAGTATGATTTATTTTCATATTGAGACAACGTTTTTCACAATGCGAAGTTGAACAATGGTTGACCAAGGTCGATTTTGATATTAATACAATCAGTGTCACAATGTGACATTCAACCATGGTTGACCATGATTGATATTATAAGCCTAAAGGAATAATAAACCAAGGGATTGATATTATAAACCCAAGGGATTAATACTAAAACCCCAATGGATTATGAACCCAAGGGAATAATATTAAACCTAAGGGACTAATATTATAAACCCAAGGTATACAAACCCTACGATAAATACTATAAAAAAATAAAATAAACATGGTTGAACATGTTTTACCATGGTTGATTTTCATCTTGAGACAATCCATGTAACAATGTGATGTTGGAACATGGTTGACCATGCTTAACTATGTTTGATTTTCATAATAAGACAATCTTTGTCACAATGTGACATTTGACCATGGTTGGCCATGATTCACCATGGATGAGAATGTTTGATTTTATAAAACGTGGTTGAACATGGTTTACCAAGGTTGACCATGATTGAATATGGTTGATAATGATTGACCGTGATTATCTTATTGCAAAAATATTTGTCATAATCGGTGTTGGACCATGGTTGAAACAATGATTTATTTTCTTATTGAGAAAATATTTTTCACAATGTGAGGTAGGAGCAAGGCTGACCATGATTAACAATGTTTGACCACGATTGATTTTATAAAATACGGTTACCATTATTGAATTTATAAAACATGGTTGACCATGATCGATATTATAAACAGAAGTACAAAAATACCTAGGGATCTATATTATAAACCTAAGGGAATAATATTAAACCCTAGGAATATGAACCCTTAGATTAATAAACCTAAGGGAATAATAATCCCAAGGGATAAAAATTATAAAATCAAGGTATATAATCCCTAAGATTAATATTATAAGCCCTAAAATAAACATTATTGACCAGGGTTGACCATGTTTGATTTTCATATTGAGACAATCCTTGTCACAGTGAAATTTTGGACCATGGATGAACGTGCTTGACCATGATTGATTTTCATATCGAGACAGTCTTTGTCACAATGTGACATTCAACCATGGTTGACAATCTTTGGCTATGATTGACCATGGTTGACCATGATTGATATTATAAAACTAAGGGAATAATAAACCCAAGTGACTGATATTATAAACTCAAGGGAATAATAAAATGAAGGGATTAATAATACTTTTTTTGAAAATGGCGTGAAGAAAGATTCTAATTTAATTTTCCCTTCAATTAAATTAGAAGAAAATTCCAATTCGACATATCATGATAATTTGTATGAGTTAACTTAGTTAGTTTGGCTTAGTTGGTTCAGTTAATTTGATTTAAGGGTCTAACTTGAGTCATGTAGAGTCTATCCTAATTTTTAGGATCCCTCGTTGAGTTTATTTTGAGATGTAATTAATTAATTCAGTTTATCTAAGTTAAATTCAGTTTAACTAGTTCAAACTATTGGAGGAACTAGTGGGAGGTCAAGTAGTGGGGTTTATACTTCATGATCAATAATTTAACTAATAAATCAACCATAAATAACTCATGCATGTGTGATATGAGAGTTACCCAATTGATATTAGAGTTCAAGGGTTGTGTACTTTCAGTTATATAATCATCCAAATTGTACAGGTGGTGCATGCGGCTAGAGGAAGTCCTATGATGTATTGTGCAATTCCAATTGAGGATTACCATGATTAATGTGGGGCTAATTCTAAGGGAAACAATGCAAGGAAATAATAACTTGGGAAAGAAGAAAATTTATTAAGTCTTGGCCGAGGCTTTTCTAGGAATCTATGAGATAGATAGAGATATTGCAAAGGTTGCTCGGACTTTAGCAAAGCATTGTAATATTATCATATTTTTAGAGTAATGAAATATATAGATAATTAGGTTTTTAGTTTTAGTTTTCCCCATGAAGATAGAATTATTTCTCTTGTATGCTTCATGATTTTGTGATCATTTATTATTTGTGAAATTGCAAGAGTAGATTCAAGTATATTGTTTTAAAAAATTACAATTAGTAGTGATTCAGGTGGATATTGGTGGTCACCCACCTATTCCACTTGGACCCCAACCATTGTTTCTTTCATTTTTTTAGTTTCCTTAATTGTAGCACAAGTTACTATTTTGGGGATTTTTCGAGTCATGAACTTCCGAAGTCATTTTGAGGCCCTAAATGAAATTTTTTTGGAAAATCAGGGAAATCAATAGTTTTAATTGTTGTTTTCCACTCGAAAGTTTTAGTCATAGGATAGATATTTCTAACGAGGTATTGTGCGCATAAAACAAAGATCGTATGCCAGTGTTACAACCCTGGGAATTTGATGTACCGATATACCCAAACATGGCCCATATTTTTGGCGCTTCATCTCCTAAGGTTAGGTTTTTGGATGTTTAGGGTTTTTCATTGTTTCTCCATAATAACTAGGCCTTTGAGCCTCATTCTAACATAGTTCAAAGGCATGTATCTACCACATCTCTTCTCAGAGATAAGCTACCATCGCCCGAGCTACTTTATTTTCACTATGTCTATAAGAAAATTTCAGTTCTTTGATATTAATGAAATGAAGTGTTATTGTTGTTGTATCTCTATATTTATGGTTATATTTTTATTATTTTTCATTCATGTATAAGTTCAGATCAGTGGTATCAGAGTTGTCTTCTCTTTCTCTTTTTATATTTTCATGTACCTAACGAGGTCACGGTATAAGAAGTTAGGGATAGAACTATTTGAACCTTTACAAGACCATCTTCGCAAACCTCGACGATCTCCCGTGGTGAAATAAAAGAAATACGAGAGAGTAGGAGATTTTTTCAAAATATTTCTCAAAGAAGCCCTTGAGCGACATAGGAACACGATGATGGAAAACTTATCCCATGTCCTTCGACGAATGCCCATAGGAAAATCATCTTCATCTAGCAGTCACTCAGGAGATGCCACTTCCTTCAATGTACAATTCAACTTTGACATTCCCATATTTGAAGGATAGATAGACACAAACACCGTAGATATATGGTTAAATATGTTGGAAGGATATTTTTCAGTTCATGATTTTCCCACTAGCGAAAATATTATTTTTTCACTCCTCAAAGCCGCCCCCCATGTCAAGGACTAGTGGGGAAACTATTGTGAACAAAGGGAAGAGAGAAAACCCTCATTGTTTTCAGCAAAAATCACTTGGAATTCTTTCTGAGATTCCATCAAGAAATAATATTACCCCGTGGGGAGCTATGAGGAAAAGTACATACAATGTACTATGATGCAATAACAAAGTGATCAAGATGTACATGATATGACAAATCTATTCCATACCCCGCGCACAAAGTTGGGTATCAAAGATTCAGAGAAACGTCTAGTTATTAAGTAGAAAACGTGTTTGCATAGGTAAATTCAGGAGGAAATGGAGTTCCTCAACATCTCCTCACATGGTGCAGCATAGTGATATGCTACCAAGATCAAGAAAAAAATTAAACAAAAGAAGTGAGACTTTGGATCTACGAATATGAAGCAAGGTAAAGGCCCCACCAAATTATAGAAGAAAGAAACAATCCAAGGTAGGGTAACCTAGGACAACCCGCCGAAGCTTAAAGAAAAGAAAAACACCACGAAGAGAAAGAAGGACAAGAGAAATTGGTGTGATTTCCTTAAGAGCCCCACTCACAACACAAGTGAGTGTCAGGCTAAGAAATTAATGGTGACCAAACTAAAGGCTTGTGAATCAAATGCATGTTGTGACTCTGAGTGAGAACCCAACAAGGGGAATGACAAAGGGAAGTATATTATTGAGGTAGAGTTGATTCCCTCCATTTCCACCACTAAGATCTAGAAGGATGAGCCTGATCATCCAAAGGAGTGGAAGCGCCTCTTTCACTCCCAAATGTGGGTGAAGGGTTCTCCGTTGCAGTTCATTGTCGACAATAGAAGCAAAAAGGACCTCATTTCAACAGAGGTACCTACAAACTACAACACACTCGCAGTCATACACCATCGAGTGGCTTCACCAAGGATGAGATCTTCACGTCACCCAATAGTGTCGTCTTCCCTACAACATCAAGCCCTTCATGAGTGAGATATTGTGTGATGGTGTTCCTCTTGAAGCTTTTGATGTATTATTAGGCTAACCATACTTGTGGAAGTGACATGTTGTGTATTATTCTAGGTCTCACACTATTATTAATACTTTGGGCAATAAGTTGTACATGATACCAAAGGTGGCACTACCTAACGCAATCTCTTTGATCATTGTGAAGAAATGTAGCAATATCATTTTTGATACTGGGAAATTTTTTTTCCTTGTGATTCACCCTCAGGGTAAGAATAATATTGTGGTCATAACCTGCAGACAAGGCTTTTTCACATGATAACAGCATATGTACAAGGCCATGGAGGAGTACGAGGACATTTTCACCTCAGCCACATGGGTACCTCTACACTTTCAGGTGAAGCAACCCATTGATTTGAACCCAGGTGTGATACTTCCCAATGAATCGATATATCGATGCTCTGTTCTAGAGAATGATTAAATCAAGAGGAATATTTAGGATTTGTTGCAGAAAGGGCACATCAGGCCAAGTTCATCACCTTTTGGGAGCCCGATCATGGGAGCCCAATCGTGTTGTTACAAAAGAAGGATGAGACATGGAGACTCTATATTGACCATCGGTTGCTGAACAAGATCATTGTCTGGAATAGGTATCCAATCCCACAAATTGATGACTTTTTGGACCAGATCAAGGGAGCCAAATATTTTAGCAATATTGACTTGAATTTTGGGTGTCACCATGTACCAATCGAACCCTTCAAATCAGAGGGAATTTTTGAATGGTTGGCCATGCCTTTCGGGTTGATGAATTCCCCCACAACCTTCATGAGTCTTATGGAAAACATCTTTCCACCATTCAACAACTCATTTGTGGTCGTGTATTTGGATGACTTCCTGATCTTTGGAAAGAGTTGGGAAGAGCATCTCTGTCATATTCGACTAGTCCTCCAAGTTTTGCGATAACATAAGCTATGTGTCAATTTGGAAAAATTCACTTTTGGTATGACCCAAGTTCAATATCTGGGGTACATCATTAATGAGATGGGTGTGCATGTGGACCTAGAAAAGATACAATTCATTCAAGATTGGCCAGCCCCAACCACTCTAAAAGAGCTCCACATCACTCTGGGTCTTGCCAATTTCTACTGCAGATTCGTGTTGGGGTTCTCTCATATCACTTGGCCTTTGAGTCAAGTCACCAAGGGTAGAGCGAAAGAAAATTTATTTTGGTCTAAATCCCAAAAAAGTCATTTTCCTATTTGAAGAATCACCTTTTCTCTGCACCAGTTCTCACATTACTAGACCTGCAGCAACGATTTGAGATTGAGATAGATGCTTCCAACTATGATATTGGTGCATTTCTTACTTAGCAGGGGCATCCAGTGGCATATCATAGTGAGACATTTTTAGACACAACCCGAAAGTATCCCACCTATGATGAAGAGAAGTATTCCATTATGCAAGCCTTACAAAAATTGAAGCATTACATTATGGGGAAGGAAACATTCGTCCAAACAGACCACCAACCCTTGCAGCTCATACATACACAAGGGAAGTTGCAGAACGATCGCTATAAAAAATGTTCCACATACCTGGAACAATTCCACTTTAAAATTAAGTACAATAATGTTGCAGACTTCCTTAGTTAACAACTGGTGATGGCACTGACCACTATGCTTGAATCTTCTGGCGATGACACTTCAGAGTGGCCACCTTTGTACAAGAGCAATCCAAAATCTAGCAACACATACCAAACACTCCTCGAAGGAAAGCAAGTTCCAAATTTTCACCTCTAGGATACATTTTTATGTCACCTAGGATACCTATATGTTACTTCAAGCGAGTGTGCTAAGATTATTTTGGAGGCGCACTACAGTCGGGTCACAGGACACTTCAGAGTAGAGAAAATAGTGGTAGTGCTAAAAAAGTATTTTCAATGGTCAAACCTTCAACAATATGTTGGGATGTACATGAGATCCCGCATTTATTGTGCCATTGCCAAACTTAACATCAAGAAGCAAGGCCTATATGATTCTCTTCCTACTCCTAGTCAACCTTGGAAATCCATCTCCATGGATTACATGTCAGGCCTCCCTTCAACTAAGCATGGCAACGACTGTGTTTTCATAGTCATCGATAGATTCTCTAACATGGCCATTCTAGCAGTCTTCAAGAAGAGTATACAATAGAAGCCAATGTTAATCTCTTCTTTTAATGAGTTTGGGTACACTTTGGGATCCCATAGTTCATATCTCATATCGATACAACAGGTTCATAATAATTAGGGGAATCTTGATGTCTAAAATGGGCCTCCTAAGGAAACTATAAAAGAATAGTGGAAATAATAAAATAAGATTTGATTACATCATCAAATTTTAGAGGGAAAAATGAAAACTACTTTTTCAACTCATATTTTGAACTTATCTCCCTAAGGGTTTACTCAAATTTCGAGCGTGAATACCCGTTGGATGCAAAATTTAATTCCTCATCCAAGGAGTACCCATGTTGCATACTTTTGATGGACTTTTCTACATGAAAAATGAGAAATACATAAAAAACATGATTGCAATCACGTTTTTTTATATATTTCTCATTTTTCTTGTAGCAGGGTCAATCAAAACTATGCAACATGGGTACTCCTTGCATGAGGAATTAAATTTTGCATCCAATGAGTATTCCCACACGAAATTTGAGTGAACCCTTAGGGAGATAAGTTGAAAATATGAGTTGAAAAAGTAGTTTTATTATTCTATTATTTTTTAATATTTTTACTTTTTTTACTCCAAAAATGGTGAATCATCCCCCATGGTTGACATCATCATCTTGAATCATATTGGTTCTTATAAAGTTTATTTTAGTTGTAAATTTTTCTTAAGAGGTCCATTTTAGACTTCAAAATTCCCTTATTGTACATTTTGGTCAAGTCTCTGGTTGATGCTGGATACCAAGCTCACTAAGTCCATGGATTTCCACCATAAAAATGATGGCCAAACAAAGGTCGTCAACCGGATGATCGTACACATTATGCTCATGTTCAACTCGAAGCATCCTCGTACATGGGGTGAAAGCCTCCCCTATCTCTACCATAGCTACAACAGAGCTCTCCATAGCTCAACTGGCCACAACCCTTTTCAGGTGGGGTTGGGATTCTAACCACTATTTCTCATTTATGTGGTCATACCATTTGCAGATACTTAGGGAGCTTCATCCCATGTCCAGTCTGAAACCGAAAGGGCTAACAATTTCATTGAGTGAATCCAAAACATCTGCCAGTAGGTCCATGACATATTGGACAAAGTAACTACTAAGTACAAGCAGAAACATGATCAACATCGGGTGCCACACAAGTTCCAAGTGGGCGAAAAATTTTGGCTACATTTGGAGAAGGAGCGCCTCATTGGGCCCCACTGTAAGCTTCGGTTGCTCCGATATGAGTCATACACCATGACCAATCATGTAGGGGACAATTATTTTGAGCTCATCATTCCACCATTCCTTAGTCTACACCCAATTTTCAATGTGGACTGCCTTCAGCCATACATTCCACAATTACTGGACACATTCAACATTGGAGAAAAAAAGACACCAACGGAGTTAAACCCAGACTGCATGGAACATGCCACCACTGATTAGATCATGGAAATGCTTATCATGAACACTTGCCAATAGAATATTGAACTGTATCAAGTTGTCAAAGCTACCCAACTCCTGCACCAAGGAAAGTGGCTCACCAGCGACCAAGTTCAGTAGAAGTTTCCCCATCTC
Organism: Pinus albicaulis; assembly: GCA_034641835.2. NCBI lineage: Eukaryota > Viridiplantae > Streptophyta > Pinopsida > Pinales > Pinaceae > Pinus > Pinus albicaulis. The sequence goes on along the minus strand of CM076581.1, from coordinate 506,671,653 downwards.
CTGGAGGCACTCAACGCAATGGGGACCCTTACTTCCTAAGATGAGAGGACTGGTATAAGTGGATATTGGTGGCAAACTTCCTATTCTTCCTAGACCCCCACATTTGTTTCTTTCAGTTTTTCATTTTCCTTAATTTTAGCACAATTTATTATTTTTGTAGTTTTTTGAGTCCTTGACTTCCAGAGCCATTTTGAGGCCCTATACAACGTTTTTTGGGAAAATTGGTGAAGACATAAGTCTTTTTTTAATTCTTTCCACTCAAAAATAATATTTTTGGATACATATTTCTAACGAGACATTGTGTGTTTAAAATGGAGATGGTATGCCAAAGTTACGACCTCAGGAAGTCGATGTACCAATTTACCCAAACGGAGCCCATAGTTTTGGCTCTTCATATCCTAGGGTTAGGTTTTTGGATGTTTACAAGTTTCCATTGTTTCTCAATAACTAATAGGCCTTCGAGGCTCATTGTAACACAATTCAAAGGCATGTAGCCATCACATATCTTCTCAGGGATAAGCTACCATTGCCCGAGCTAGTTTATTTCCATTCTGTCTGTAAGCATATTTCAGTTCTTTGATATTAATGAAATGAAGTGTTATTTATGCTGCATCTTTGTATTTATGGTTATATTTGTATTATTTTGCATTCATATCTAAGTTTGGATCAATAAGTTTGAATCTAAAAGGAATTTCTACATGATATAAGAGTTTAAATCACTATAGAAGAGAGGAATACGAGTGTGTCCTTGCAGTAGGAACAAGTTTTGCAGATATATTCTCCAGAGCTAGCATGAAGATGAGGATGGTGTTTTATGGTATGAGGCTCAAGTATGACCTTCAGCATAACTCGAATTACATTTCTTGGAAGGAACAAATGGAAGCATTCATGGAAGACAATGTATTGAAGGAATACATTAATATAAATGTTCTGAAACCAACAAATACAGATGCACATTCTCTTATAGAATAGAAGAAGAATGTAGCCAAGGCAAGAAGGATATTATTGGAAGGATTTTGATATCATATTTTCTCGAACCTCCATGGGAAGAAGACTGCAGATGTAATGTGGAAGGCGTTGAAAAATGTTTTTCAAAATAGCAGTGGCCAAAGAAAGCTACCATTGAAGGACAAGCTTCATAAAATCATGATGGAAAATGGAAACACAAATACCACAACAATTGAGCAACTTCACTCAATATTGGTATGATATTTAGAGTATTGGTGCTACATTTACTGAAGATGACCTAGTCAACCTACCAGTTAGAGGCCCTCCCAAGAGATGGCACTACTACCAAGATTCGGTAAATGGGAGGGAGAAGCTACTAGAGTGGGAGTGTTTGTGGTCTGAATTGGTGCAATAAGAGATTAGACGGAATAACAGAGATGGATATTCATCTAAGCATGATTATGAGGATAATTGTGCCATGGATGGAAAGGAAATGAAAGGGAAAGGGAAGAAGTCCCAATCCAAATAATAGTTTGGTTGTCTAAAATTAAATGTTTTTTCTGTCATGAGATGGGGCACTATGCCATGAATTATCTATGCAAGAAGATAAAAAAAAAACCCGTCGAGAGGACAGGCAGGTGAAGCTCTTGCTTAAAATTCGATTTGTAATTCACCCTCATTGTTAGGTCCCTATATTACTAGTGTAGTCTCTTATTGTTGCTAGTGTAGCCCCCTTATGGTTATTGTTGTACCCATGTAACCCCCATATTGTTATTATTGTGCCCTTACATTATTATTTTTAGGTCGGCTAGAATTATATTGTGACCCCATGGACTGCTATATATAGAAAGGAGGTTTTTTCATTTGTATCATCCAGGAACCGTTCATTTATGTAATGTAAAGGAGGTTTCCCCCTCGAATTGGCTTATTTATAAGGCATTGATATCTCTTTTCTTCTATTTTTGGAGCTAGTTTCATAACATTTGGTATTAGAGCTTTGGATTCTAGGGTTTCGCTGCTCAAAACAAGTCATCGTGGAATTTTTTCTATAAATTTTTTTTCTACGAAGGTTCAAAAGATGAAATTTTTATCACGCGAAGCCAAAATCTTAAGGAAATTCATGTAAAAGTTTCAGATCTTGGTTCGCAATATTTTTGGAGATATGATCTATGGAATTTAGGGCTTTTGTAGGCTCCTGAATTTCATCTAAAAGAGGTGACCTTGGGAAAATTTCCATAACACTCCCTCTGAGAATTGGATTAGATTCTATAAAAAGTGACTGAAATTACATGGACTGTAGTTTCCTGTGTATAAATTTCATACCCGAAGGAGGAAATAGTGACATGTGGAAAATCGTACAAGTTCGCCCTACTAAACCAGTCCATAATGAGGTCATTGTGGGAGATTGGGCATAACTTTCCCTTGAAGCATCCAAATCAGGTCAAACCTATGGCATTTGAAATACTATTCATAGGGCTACTACATGACCACATTTAAGATATTGAAGTTTTTAAATCACATAGATAATTAATTTTCAATATTGACCTCCTCAAAAGCAAGAAAAATGTGTGTATGTTTTTCAAATTGCATAAGTCTTGCTTGAAAAATCAGTTTGAAGTGATTCCAAGGGCGTAGTGAAGCATAGATATTAGTATTGGGTTCTAAAATTCCCCCCTAAAAAGAACTCAACACCCATTAATCCCTCAAAATACTCTACTATGACTCATGAATATGAAGAAGTGCAACATGATATATCAAAATTACAAGAGCAAGTGCAGCAAATTTTTCTCTCGCAAATAGCAACAAAAAAAGAAATGGAAGTTTTGAATAAAGGCATGGAAGCAAAGATGGATGGTTTGAATAAGGGAGCAAAAGCTAATATGGATGGTTTGAAGAATGGCATAGAAGAGATGAAAGAAAAGATGAAAGACAAAATGGAAGACATGAAGAATGATCTAAAAGCAGACATGGAAGGTTTGAAGGAAGGCCTGACAAAGTTGATACAAGACATGATTCCTAATGGTGAAAAGATAGGAGAGGAAACTCATGATGAGAAAAAAATAAATGTTAATCATTATTTCATGAACTCTAATTTTGGATCGAAGACCCACCATATTCCAAATATCGATATGAGGAAGTTCAATGGCAAGGATCTCGTAACATGGATACTACATATGGAGCAATATTTTGATCTCAATGATGTGCAAAACACATAAAAGGTATGCCTTTCAACTTTATATTTAGAGAAGATTACATTTGTATGGTATCTATGGATTTTCTCCCATAAAAATGTTATCACTTGGTATATTTTTATGGAGGAAATGATAGCACATTATGACGATACAAATAGAAACACATTCTTTAGCCAATTGATAATGTCAAACAAAAGGGTTTAGTGGTGGAGCACATTGAGGACCTCCAAAAATTGAATATAAGGGTATCTGATATTCTGGACGAACACAAGATTGATGTCTTCATAGGGACTTTAAAGGATAACATCCAACATGAGGTTCGCCTTTGGGAACCTGATTCATTGGATAAGGCATTCAGGTTGGCAAGAAAAATTGAATGTAAAATTATGGTGACAAGAAAACCTACCACTCATAACTATAAATATGGAAGTGTTGCTAATCCTATAATTTCACATCCTACAAGGTTGACGCCACAACAATTGGAAGAAAAAAGAGAAAAAAGTCTTTGCTACAGTTGTGATAGAAAATACACTAAAGGTCATGAGTGTGCTAAGAAGAAATTATTTTACATAGATTATTAAGAGGAGGAAGAAAATGAACAAGAAACTTCAAAAGAAGAGGATATACACCAGGAACAAACCCTAGATAAAGAATAAATAAGTCCGACCATATCTTGTAATGCATTGGCAGGAATTACCACTCCTCAAACTCCCAAGGTAGAAGGACATATCAAGAAGAAAAAGGTAACCGTTTTGATTGATTCGAGTAGTACCCATAATTTTATTCATTGTAAGGTAGCCAAGGAATTGAATTTCTTCCTATATCCAGCACCAGAGTGTCAAGTGATGGTTACAAATAGAGGAACTATAAATTTCTCTAGAAAATACCATAACATCAAGCTAACCATGGGGGAATATGTATTGAATATTCCAATTCTTTCCATTCCAATGGGGGGTGCTGATATTATACTAGGAGTACAATTGTTACAATCTTTAGGGATGGTAGCTTTTATTTTTCAAGAAATTTTCTTGAATTTTTTTCAGAAGGAAAGGAAGTTGAATTACGGGGTATCACAGGGAAGTAGTGAAATATAATAAGCCTAATTTCATGACAAATCTTCTGAAGAAAGAACAATGAGGCGTAATTGCAGAATTACTCACTAGAAGTTCCAACATCAAAATAATCTATTTCTCCAAATCTCGAAAAAGCCTTGGACAATCATTCCAAGGTGTTTGACACTCCCCAAGGACTCCCACCTATTCGTGATCATGATCATTTTATTCATTTGATTCCAGGAAGTGTTCCTCCAAACGTCAGGCCTTACGGTCATCCTTATGTCCAAAAAAGAAAAATTGAACGTATGATTACAAAAATTTTAGAGGCTGGTAGAGTTCAACCTAGTCAAATTTCTTTCTCTGCTCCAGTAGTATTGGTGCACAAGAAGGATGGAACATGACGCATGTGTCTGGATTATAGGGAGCTTAATAAGATCACTATTAAAGATAAATTACCCATTCCTGTGATTGACGAATTATTGGATGAATTACATGGAGCAATTTATTTTACCAAGTTGGATCTTTGTTTAGGATATCATCAAATTAGAATGAATACTGAAGATATTTTGAAAAAAACATTTCGAACTCATGAGGGTCATTATGAATTTTTGGTCATGGCTTTTGGCCTTACCAATGCACCTTCTACATTTCCAGGGTTGATGAATTCCATTTTCAAACCCTTCCTTAGAAAATTTTTGTTAGCATTTTTTGATGATATACTAATCTACAACGGTTCTTGGAAGGATCATATTCAACATGTTGAAAGGGTGTTCAAACTATTGGAGGAGAAATAATTATATTAAAAAATATCCAAATGTTTCTTTGGAGTACAAGATGTGGAATATCTGGGTCATATTGTATCTCAAGAGGGTGTTAAGGTAGACCCTAACAAAATTAAAGCCATTAAGGAATGGAAAGTTCCCACAAACATAAAGAAGTGGCGAGGATTTATTTGGTTAAGAGGGTATTATCGCAAGTTTGTTAAGAATTATGGGAGAATAGGAGCACCTCTAACAACATTGTTGAAGAAAGATTCATTTTCATGGATTCCAAAAGCAACAAAGGCCTTTGAACATCTTAAAGAGGCAATGTTCCTAGCACAAATCTTAGCTACACCAGGCTTCACAAAAAACTTTATTGTGGAATGTGATGCCTTAGGAAATGGAATTGGTATTATTTTAATGCAAGAAGGAAGACCCATTGCTTTTGAAATTCGTCTAATCAAAGGAAAATATTTACATAAAGCTATTTATGAGAAGGAAATGTTGGCAATACTACATGCACTTAAGAAATGGCAACCTTACCTAATGGGAAGATACTTCAAGGTAAAAACTGATCATGATAGTCTTAAATACTATTTGGAACAAAGACTATCTTTAGAAGAGAAACAAAAATGGGTCACAAATATGTTGGGTTATGACTTTGAAATCATATACAAAAAAGGGAAGCTAAATGTTGTTGCAGATGCACTCTCAAGAAAGGATGAAGAGGTAGAAGCATTGCTTTGTGCCATTTATATTATCCAACCAAATTGGATAACTGAAGCAAGGGATGAATGGAAAAAGGATGAAGAAGTGTGGACACTCATTCAAAAGTCGCAGCAAGATCGTAGCACATTTGATACATTTAGTTGGAAAAAATATTCCTTATGGTACAAAGATCGCTTATATATTTGTGAGAATTCCCAACTAAAACAAAATATTCTTTTTTAATTTCACACTTCTCCCGTAGGAGGACACTTAGGAATTTTAAGAACTTACCACAGGGTGAAGAAATATATTTTTTGGATTGTCTTAAATCTGATATTCAAAATTTTGCGGTGGAATGTTTGTTTTTCCCAACAAAATAAATTTGAGACAATTAAGACTCCGGGTCTTCTACAACCTTTATCCATTCCAAGTCAACATTGCAAGGATATTTCAATGGATTTTATCACAAGTTTACCTAGTCCGAAGGAAAGAGTGTCATCATGGTGGTAGTTGATATACTTAACAAGTATGCTCACTTTTGTGCATTATCTCATCCATTTAAAGCAAGTACAGTTGCTACTGCATTTATGTAAACAATTAAAAAGCTACATGGAAACCCAAAGATTATTGTAAGCAACAGAGATCCCATTTTTACTGGAAATTTTTGGACGGAATTATTTTCTTGTTTTGGTAATCAACTAGCTCAAATATCATCTTATCATCCTCAATCTGATGGGCAAACTGTGATAGTGAATTTTTTTTTGGAAGGATATCTTCTTTGTTTTGTATCAAATAAACCAACACAATGGGTCAAGTGGTTAGCTATGGCTGAATGGTGGTATAACACTTCCTTCCATACTACAACAAAAATGAACCCATTTATGGTACTTTATGGATATCATACACCATCCATCACATCATATTTAAGAGAAAATTCTAAGGTTAAAGTAGTGGAATATCACATCGAGCATCAACAACAAGTTCTCCAACTCTTAAAGGATAACCTAAATTTGGCACAAAATCGAATGAAACAACAGGAAGATCAACATCACAGTGAGAGAAGTTTTGATGTAGGAGACTCGGTGTTTTTACAGCTACAACCATACAAACAAATTTCCCTCAAGCAAGCTAAGAAGGATAATAAATTATCGCCAAAGTACTATTTTTCTTACAAGGCATTGCAAAAGATTGGTACTATGGCATACAAATTGGAGCTTCCTGCTTCTTCTCTAGTGAATCCAGTTTTCCATGTTTCATGCTTAAAGAATGTTATAGGTGATAAAATTCCAATTCAAACAATATTCCTAGAACTTGATGAGGAAGGAAAAATAAAATTGGAACCTAAAGCAGTCACGGAAACAAGAACTCTACAGCTACGAAATCAATCAATTTAAGAGTATCTCATCAAGTGGAAGAATCTACCCATTGAGGATTCTACATGGGAGGATGAGAATTGTATATAGAAGCATCCATATCTACTCAAGCATTGAGGACAACACATTTTTGAAGGAGAAGGGCATGTTAGGTCCCTATATTACTAGTGTACTCCCTTATTGTTGTTAGTGTAGCCCCCTTATGGTTATTGTTGTACCCATGTAACCCCCATATTGTTATTACTATTCCCTTACGTTATTATTGTTAGGTCGTCTAGGATTATATTGTGACCCCATGCACTCCTATATATATAAAGGAGGTTTTATCATTTTTATCATCCAAGAATTTTTCATTTATGTAATGTAAAGGAGGTTTCCCCCTCGAAGTGGCTTATTTATAAGGTGTTGATATTTATTTTCTTCAATTTTTGGAGTTGGTTTCATAACACTCATTGCATGAACAATGACATCAATGATGGATAGTGTGTGGTATCTGGATAGTGGAGCCTCATTCCATATGACCGACAAGAAAGAATTATTGAGTGACTTGGAGGAGAAGGACTTCGATATGCACATTGATATGGAAGATGATGGAAGGTATAGCACGACTGACATCGGTACTGTTACTTTTCAGAGGGATTTTGGTTGTTCTCTCACATTGAAAGATGTCATTTATGTTCTAGGTCTAAAGAATAATTTCATTTGATTTGCTATGTTGGAAGACAATGGCTACGATGTGATATTTAGTAAAAATAAGGCTTTCCTTTGTCACATAGCCATAGGACAGGCAAAGAGGATCAAGTTTCGGGTGAAGAACCTCTACAAATTGGATGTAGAATATTTTTCTTTTTTGAGCACGAAAGCAGAGATGTTACGGGGCCGAGACATCGATGAATTATGGCATAGGTGACTTGACCATTTTCACCATGGAGATTTGAATATCATGCAGCATATTTCTACAATACTTCCTAAGGGTGCACTAGAGCAATGTGATACATGCAAAGGCTGTACATTATGGAAGTACACCAAGCCACCTTTCATGTTAAGGAAAATCAAGCGCAAGTGGTCCTTGAAAGAGTTCACTCATATGTGTGTGGACCTTTCTCGACAGCCTCCACGACCAAGAACAAGTATTATGTGATATTTGTAGATGATTTCTTATATAAGTGTTGGATATTGTTTGTGCAAAATAAACACGAAATGTTCTCAAAATTTTGTGAATTTAAAGAACTTGTTGATAAATACAGGAAAGAAAGGGAAGGCTCTCAGGATTGATAACACTGAAGAATATGTGTTGAATGAGTTCAATAACTTTAGCACATCAGAATGAATTAAATGAGATTTAATAGCACCCTATAACCCACAACATAATGGTGTTGAAGAAAGGAAGAACACAAGTATTATCAGAGCTCCACGTGTGATGTTGCATGATCAGGGCCTACCGTTGCACTTGTTGGCTGAAGCAGGAAACACAACATTATATGTGTAGAACATGATTCCTCATCGGATTCTTAGGATGAGTGCACTAGAAGAAGCTTTTTCAGGTAAGAAACCAGACACAACACACTTCATGATATTTGGTTCATCAATTTACTCTCATGTTTCCAAGGATGCACGAAAATAGCTAGAACCAATAGCTGAGTTGGCCATATTTTTGTGGTACACTTATACACCTCATGACAATCAAGTGTATCTTCCATCTCACACAATCATAGTTGTTCATAGAGATGTGAATTTCGATGAAAACAAGGCCATGAGATGTTCCCTTGAGAGGGAGCTTCAGCTGCATGTAGATGAGAATATTTTAGCTCCAAAGAAAGAACCTCATAATGTTGTGGAGCAACCACAAGCATAGGACTAGAGAGTGGAAGAGCCTAGTCACGCAGAGACATCAAGAGATGGAAGGAAGCACACTAGAGAGGCTGACAGATTGATGCATGACATTATAGAGAATGTGGGAGCACCCAAATCATAGTGCAGACAGAGGAGGTCATCAGATCAATACACTAGCTACATGGCTCTTATGAGAAAGAGTGTAGAGACCGATCCATCCTCATTCAAGGAAGCAGCGCAACAACCAGTATGTGTTGATGCCATGGTAGAGGAATATGATTCTATTATCAGGAACAGTGCTTGGAACGTTTTCCCAAGGCTAGAGGACAAGTCAGTTGTAGGATTGAGGTGGATCTACAAGGTGAAGCAAGAAGTAGATGGGAGTTTCGAGAAACAAAAGGCCAGATTTGTGGCGAAGGGGTTCTCTTAGGTGGAGGGAACTGATTACGGGGATACATTTTCTCTAGTAGGGAGGTACTCCTCAATCATATATATTCTAGCACTTTCAATGCAGATGGGATGGAAGATACATCAAATGGATGTGAAGACAACTTTCCTCAACAGATTGATTGAGAAAGGGTTGTAAATAAAGCAGCTAGAAGTATTTGATACCTTCGATAGAGATTCGCCTATTTTCAGACTCAATTTAGCATTGTATGGGTTGAAACAATAATTCTGTGCTTGGTACACCACAATCGACAATTATTTCACTTGGTTGGGCTTCATCAAAAGCGAAGCAGATGCAAACCTTTACCATATTTTGGTTCAAGGTAAATTACTGATTATATTATTATGTCAATGATTTAATTTTAAAGGTGATGAGAACTTGATAAAATCTTGCAAAGAGAATTTGAGTTGAAAGACATGGAGCTCGTGCATTATTTCCTTGTTTTGGAAATTTTGCAAGGATATGGGGAGTTGTTTGTCTCTTAGGGAAAGTAGCAAACCCACAGAGAATCTTCTAGCAGGGAATTGGGGGAAGGAATATTCTACTTCATGTGAAGTGGTAGAAGTTACCATTTACAGGAAGCTTGTGGGTTCACTTATGTACTTGGTGAACACATGACCAGACATGTGTTATGTAGCTAACCATATTTATCAAGCAATGGTTAAGCTAACCAAACTCTATGAGAAAGAAGAAAAACATGTGTTGAGATACATAAGAGGCACCACTCATTTTGGTCTTTAGTACAAACACACAGAGGGAGTGAAGTTACAATGATTCACAGATTCATATTGGGCAGGGAGTCCATCAGAGAGGAAGAGCACATCAGGAGGAATCTTAAGTATTGGGTTAACAACAGTTTCTTGGTACATCAGGAAGCAGAGATCAGTTGCACTCAATTTAAAAAGAAGTAGAGTACATGGTTTTTAGTGAAACACCTTGTGAGGCTATGTCCATAAGGATATCCTTGTTCGGTTATTTGGTCAACAGATGGATCCTATAGTGATTTCCTGTGAAAACCATAATTGTATCAAAATATCTATGAATCCATTTTTTCATGATAGGTCCAAGCATATCGACATCTAGTACAACCATCTCAGATATTGTGTGCAAAGGCAGATCATGATGTTGGAGTACATTCCTATAGAAGAATAGGACGCAGACATCTTGACAAAGCCACTATCAAGAGGAAAATTACAGTTCCATAGAGGTAAGATCGAAGTATCTGATAACCCCTTGCTCAGAGGGAATGTTGAAAATGACACCAATAAATATTCCAATTTAGTTTTACCTTGAATTAAATTAGAAGAAAAATTTTAATTCCACATCTCATGACAACTTATACGAGTTAACTAAGTAAGTCTGACTTAGTTGGTTTAGTTAATTTGAGTTGAGAGTCTAACTTGAGTCATGTAGAGTGGCTCCTACCTTTTAGAAGATCTGGTTGAGTTTATTTTGAGTTGTAATTAATTAATTTATCTTATATCTGAGTTAAAGTAATTTTAACTCATTCCAACTGTTGGAGGAACTAGTGGGAGGTTAAGTAGTGGGGTGTGTACTTCATGATCAACAAGTTAACTGATAAATCAGCCATAAATAACTCATGCATGTGCGATCTGAGAGTTAGCCAGCTGTGATTAGAGTTCAAGCGCAGTGTACTATCAATTGTATAATCATCCAAAATGTACAGGTGGTGCATGTCATCAAAGGAATACCTATGATGTATTGCGCAATTCCAATTGAGGGTTTCCCTAATTAATAGGGGCTAATTCCCACAGAAACTGTGCAAGGAAATAAGGACTTGGGAAAGCATAAAATTGGTTAAGTATTTTCCTATACTTGTTTAGGAAGCTGCGAGATAAATAGAGATAATGTAGAGGTTGCTCGACCTTGAGAAAAGCATTGTAATATTCTCATATTTTCTTATTATTTAAATACAAAGATAGTGAGGTTTTTAGGTCTGGCTTTCTCGAGGAAATAAATGTGTGATGTGATTATTGGGTTCTTTCTCCTGTATGCTTCGTGATTTAACGATTGTTTATTTTTTCCGCAATCAGCAGAGTAGATTGAAGTCTAATATTTTATAAAATTACAATTGTTGGTTTGAATCTATAAGAAATTTCTACAAAAACCCCAAGGGATTATGAACCCAAGGGAATAATATTAAACCCAAGGAGTAATATTATAAACCCAAGGTATATACACCCTAAGATAAATATTACAAACACTAAAATAAACATGGTTGATCATGGTTTATTTTCATATTAAGACTATCCTTGTCACAATGTGACGTTGGACCATGGTTTACCATGCTTAACCGTGGTTTATTTTCATATCAAAGACAATATTTTGTCACAATACGACGTTCAACCATGGTTGACCATGATGGACTATGGAAGAACATGGTTGATTTTATAAAACATGGTTGATCGTGGTTTACCAAGGTTGACCATGATTAACCATGGTTGATTATGGTTGACCATGATGATCATGTTGAAACAATCTTTGTCACAATGTGACATTGTACCATGGTTAAGACAAGGAATGATTTTCATATAGAGGAAATATTTGTCACAATGTGACGTAGAAGCATGGCTAACCATTATTAACCACGGTTGACCATGATTGATTTTATAAAATATGGTTGAAGATCTTTGAACATGATTGAATTTACAAAACATGGTTGACCATGGTTGACCATGATCGATATTATAAACCCAAGGAAATAATAAAACCTAAGGATTAATATTAAAAACCTAAGGGATAGATATTATAAACCCAATGGAATAAAACACAAGGGATAAAAATTATAAACCCAAGGTATGTAAATGTTAAGATAAATATTATAAGCCCTAAAATAAACATGGTTAACCATGGTGGATTTGTATATTGAGATAATCCTTATCACAATGCAACATGGGACCATGGTTGACCATGACTGGTTTTCAGATCGAGACATCCTTTATCACCATGCGATGTTGGAGCACGGTTGATTTTCATATTGAGACAATCATTGTCACAATGCGACATTCAACCATGGTTGACCATGGTTGGCTATGATTGATGATTATTGACCATGATTGATATTATAAACCTAAGGGAAGAATAAACCTAACGGATTTATATTATAAAGCTAAGAGAATAATAAACCTAAGGGACAAATACTAAAACCCCAAGGGAATAATATTAAACCCAAGGGACTAATATTATAAACCCAAGTTATATAAACCCTAAGATAAATATTGTAAACACTAAAATAAACATGGTTGATCATGGTTGATTTTCAGATTGAGGCAATCCTTGTCACAATGCGATGTTTGACCATGGTTGACCATGCTTAACCATGGTTGATTTTCTTCTCAAGATAGCCTTTGTGACAATGCCACGTTCCACCATGGTTATCCATGATTGACCATAAATGACCATATTTGATTTTATAAAACATGATTGAACATGGTTGACCATGATTATCATATTGAGATAATCTTTTTTTAATAATGCGACATTGGACAATAGCTAACCAGCATTAACCATGGTTAACCATGATTAATTTTATAAAATATGGTTGACCATGATTGACCATGGTTGACCATAGTTGTTTTTCATATCCACACAATCTTTATCAAAATGCGACGATCGACCATGGTTGACCATTATTGACCATGGTTTACCATGTTTGACTAAGAATGACGATGAGTGAACAATAATGACTATGATTGAGTATGGTAAACATTGACCATGGCTGACTATTTATATATTGATTGCAAAGGTTGACTACAAAAGTTAAATATATTTGCATATATTAGGAATTTGGCTTATGTGTATCTAAAAGTATTTATATGTTTTAACTAGCTCAAAGAAGAAAATTACTATAGCCAAGATTAGAATGAACTCTCATGAGCTCCATAGTGAAACAGGTCGTTGGACAGTTCCTAAAACACCATGGATGGAAAGGATCTGCCATCTCTGTGAGAATATGAACATCGAGGATGAAAATCACTTCCTCTTAGAGTGCCCCGCGTATAACCACATTAGAGCTCAATTTCATAATCTTTGTTGCAATACTGACCTTCCTAACCTTTTAAGATGTCAAAATTATAGTGAGCTCACGAGGCTTCTCTCCAAGATTTTTGAGCATAGGAATAAAATCTTAAATTAAGCTAAATAACTCTTTTCTTTAGGTCTGATAGACCAAAGATTGGTCTCAGTGGACGTTAACCACCACCATCATCATCATCAAAATATTTCGGTGAAAATCACATCAAACTAAATTTTGTTGATGCGTTTCGAACCAGCTAGTGTGGTTCATTATCAGGACAAGATGAGAAATGTGATCACGGAAGCCATTTAAATAGATAAGGAAAGCTCCAACTAGCAGTTTGTAAAATAACAACTAGTTTGACTCGAATAAGAAATCAAATCAAAATTTATTATTTAATTAATTTTTAATGAATAAATTAAATGTTATAAAATTTAATATTTATATTTTACCTAATATTTATAATAATATGTTATATGATTATATGTAATTTGATCTAATCCTAACGATGTGATTAATCCGAAAGTATTTTTATCTAACTTGAATATCATTAAAAAGTAAATATTCAAATTACATAACATATTATTATAAATATTAGGTAAAAAATAAATATATAAAATTCACAATATAAATATTAAATTATATAACATTTAATTTATTCATTAAAAATTAATTAAATAATAAATTTTGATTTGATTTCTTATTCGAGTCAAACTCGCTGTTATTTTACAAACTGCTAGTTGGAGCTTTCCTTATCTATTTAAATGGCTTTCGTGGTCACATTTCTCATCTTGTCCTGATAATGAACCACACTGTCAACAAAATTTACATTAATGTGATTTTCACCGAAAATTTTTATACACAATCTTTATCTATGTTATCATAATAACTCTAGATATATGTTTATGCTTAATTGTAAGCATATTAAACATAATACTTACCGATTATCATGATTCAACATGATATTAATATTCACAATCTTTAAACAAATTAATCATAAGTATAATATGTTAGTGTTTAAATTAATATATTATTAATTTATAAATTTATAGATCAATTAAATAATATATATAGTTATTATTATATTATTATAAATTTATTAAAATTTAAATACTATTAATAATATTCAGTTTGAAATTATATTAATAAAATAATAATAATATACTATTAGTAATTATATTATTCTATTAATAACATTTCCTTCTTCTGCATCGCGAAAAGAGCTCCACACGTAGCGTTAAAATATAAGAGAAGAGTAATTTTAGTTCATTAAATAAATTGAAACTAGAATAGATATAAACTAGCAATTGCGCCAAGAGGCGCAAAGGAACACCAGGGCTATAGATGTGTAAGGGTTAGCGACCTTGATGGGGGCCCGATTGTAAACAGTGGCGTAAGAGTAGCACTGGAGGTGCGAGAGATTGAGGGAGCCAATGGAGGAATAAGGGATCCCGCAGTAGGGCGGGGGCCTTGTGGCTCTGCTCTTCTTGCCAAACCCAACCCAAGAAGGGCAGTCGTAGAAGGCGTCGCAGCCCATCCCTGTAACGTTCCGACAGGGGAGGTGCTTGTCGGGGAAGCCCTCGAAGAGCGGGGAGGCCTTGGAGCAACCCAGCAGCATGAATGCATTGTCAGGCCTGGGCTGCAGGTAGCGAGAGCGGGCTTCTTCGAGGAAAAAGCCGTCGCTCTTGTGCATTGAAGCGCAGGTTGACATCACGCGGTTCGAAAGGCGAAAGCCGTTTACAAGCCATTACGGAGACCACACGTGGCGAGTTATCATTGGTTCCATGTGCCATACTTTGCACACCCCAAGCCCGCAATGGAGAACGCCTCCGACGTAAACATTTACCACAACATGTACAACTCTATTCATTTAAAGTCAACAATTAAACCCTGGTAAATTTCCGTGCAGCACTAGTCGAAAATGAACAAATGACCTCAAGTCGCAGAATTATCTTAAGATGTTAAGATAATGAGCTCAATCGAATACTTATAGGGTTGATAACCATATCATTTGAGACCATGTTATGGAAGACCTGTAAAAACCAATATCGTTAAACTTGGAATTGAACGGAATGGATGATCCGTTGGTCGGATTTTTTGCAAGAGAGTCGCGTTTCCGACCGTTTGTGATATGACCCACCTGTCGAATCGAATTCAGGTTTATTAATTTTGGGTTTACCGACATTTCAAGAACTGACAGGTGGGGTCGACAAATGAGATGTATTACACGGCGAAAATCCATTTGATTATGAATCATGATTTTGAGATTTGACAATTTAAGATATGATGATTCCACCTTTACCATACCTGTAGAAATTATTCTAAAACATGGACTAATTTGAGAAAATTTCGCTTTGAGATCATAAATTTTAACGCTTGAAAAGATAAATCATTTGCCAGACAGCATAAATGTGGGGTCGCTTCAGAAACATATATTAATGTTCCAATTTTAAGCAGACAGTTTAACTTTATTGAAAATATGTTGCAACCTTTTCTTTTAATATATGTTTTATATAATAAATTATTTTGAAAAACACGTAAAAGATAGATAATATATAAGCGAGGAACATCTTTCCTAATTTTACTTACATTTTTATTTTATTTTTTTCAATTTTTTTTCAAGTGCTGAGTCCAGTTATATAAGAAATAGTTTTTTTTTTAAACTGTATTTTTAAGGTTTAGTAAAGTTATAGAAGAAACTGCTTTTTTTTATAGAATATAGGGAAATAATTTCAAGCAAGAATATGATTTTTTGTTATTTAAAACACATTTTTGAATGCACAAATGGATTTAGTACTCTGAAAGAAAATTTGGGCACTTAGATTCTAGAGATTAAACAACTTAAACTCAAGTTTTTAAATATCTTTGCTAGATTTTGGTTAAAATTAATTAGATAAAATGTAGTGAAATTGTTTCACATAAAAGTTAGAATCGTTGATTCCAATGGACTCCTGGCATGAACTTCCACTTAGAGATACAATACTCCTAAGATTCTGTAGGTCAAAATTTTATTTATTTGAGGATGTTGAGCGGAGGTTTTGTTCTACAAATTTAAATGCAATTTTTTCACAAGGGGGTATTTTTTGAAAAACATCATATAGATGATTATGGTTATTATTCTCACATGGGCCTTCACCAAACATAACTCATGAATCTTACCAAAATCATTTTTTCTACTCGATTTGGTTTTTACACCCTAAAAAAAGACATAATGTATGTAAAAGGATTTTGGAGGGGACATGTAACTTGCACTAAGATTAAAATCAAGACTGATATGGGATAATTGTTGATTCCATTGCATGATTTACACAAGGTTACAACTAAGGTCATCCCCCTCCTAGGATTCCATAAGTATAAAATTGATTTATTTGAGGATATTTGGAGCTATGGTTTTTCTTAATAAATATTAAATGTAAATTTTGAACAAGGGAGTCGTTTTCACAAAACATTGGCTCGAGCAATTGTGGGTAGCATACGTACATGGGACATGCCCAAACTCAAATTTTGAATCTTATGGGAATCCTTTTTACTCTCAATTCATTTTTTATACCCCCGAACAAAATTCACAAAATGTCCCTAAATGGATTTTGGAAGTGACTTTTAAGTCACCATAAAGCTCAAATTGGGATTTCAATGGGTGGACCATTGATATTTTTGGACTCTTGACACCAAGTTATAGCTAGGGACACCCCCACCCTAGGATTCCAAAGGAAAAAAATTGATTTATTTGAGGATATTTGGAGCTAGGGTTTTGTTCCATAAACATATGAATGCAAATTTTGCACATGCAAGTCGATTTTACAAGACACTTCCTTAAGTGAATATCGGTAGTGTGCTCACATGGGCCTTAGCCAAACACAAAATTGACATCTTAGAAAGATACTTTTTTCTTCTTGGTTAGGTTAAAATTATAAATCCAAAAATAATAACAATATGTCCCTAAATGGCAAGGGACACCCCCCTCCTAGGAAATACGACATAGTACTGTGGAAATATGCCAATGAAAATGTTGTGGGATGTATCAAGTAAACATATAAGATTGTTGAGAAACTAAGAAAAAGGTCCTCCCTATAAAGGAGTTGGATATTATATGTGCAAGTATCCCTAGGATCTTGAGAGAGATGGAGGGAAATTAGTTACTAATTTAGGTGCACACCTAAAAATTGAGGTTTTCAAAGATATGATGATTCAAGATTATAAACGAGGAATTATATAGAGGAATTGAAGGGCATAAATAGGAAACTATGCTACCTGTGGTTACAAGGGATTATAAAATTAACCATTTTGGTTACCTAGTTGTACACAACCATGATAACTAATATGTTTACTATAAATTGTGATTTTATATAAAAATATCACAATTTTTAAGGCCAAAAATGACCCTCTTTTACACATCTTGTGGATTTACATTCATGGTACCCTTTCACAGAAATTTGCATCATGGTTAGTGCCAAGAGACTAAGAATATTTAGAGTTTTTACCTAAATTGAATTCATAAATACAAACTCTAATTTAGTTTTGGATTACTATGGACACAATTTTATGCATCCGATGTGATCATTGACTCAAATAAAGGGATTAACCATAGTGGGACAAATAGATTTAGAGAATTATTCAAATGTGTAGTTGTTGAAAAATATAGCTAGTGCGTGACAGTACAATTTTATGATGCGAATAAATATGCTATATAATTTTCCAATATGATGGGGGCATTCTTAATTTTCTAAGTCTATTAATAATATGAATATAACATCGGGGACAAGTGGAACATAATTAGAGGAGAATAATATTACATGAGGACCGTTGGATAGTAAACTATGGAAGAGAGTGTGTTAGTGTCAGTCTTTGCATCCTGTTACCATTGATCAAATGGACTCTTATCATGTCTTGTTAGGGTCCCATAGTCAAATTTTTGTCATTTCATTAGGTATTCAAGGAAAAAATTTGGTCACTGGGTATTAGGTTTCCACTCCTTCTAAAAATTTTAAATTATTGGTCCATGTCATCACTCAGCTGAGCGTGTCATCATTCAGAGATTCTCATCATCATTTCAGTCATCATCGCCCTGATTTCATTCAGTTTCGTGTCTCCATTAGGTCATTAGGGTTTCAAGGTCACCAAAACTCTCATTTCATGCATAAAATCCGGCAATTGGATGAGTGGTAATAGCTAATTTTATTCAATAAATTTTGATTTCTAAAACATAATTTTATGATTCTATATGTAATAAGTACTTCATGCTCTTAAAATATGCAGTACAAGGTTTTAAAAAGATTCAATTTTCCAAAGAAACGCCGAAAAGATATTTGCTACACGAGAGTTGCTATACTTCTCGAGTACTCTCGAGAAATTGCCTTTTTCTCTGTCATGGAGTGTCCAAGTGACTTTCTTGATGAGTCAAAGGATAACTAAACAGAACTAGCTTTCCAATGGGCTATCATGAGCTCCATTTGGAGATTAGGAAGGCCTCCCAATGTGACCTGCAACTTCACATTGTGATATTCTTAGGGACACTACGCTTTTTTACCAGTCCAGGGGGAATTGATTTTTGATGGGCTATACTTGATGATTTTCAGTTCTTGAGTGGTCCATTGTGTAATAGATAGAGAGATATTTCCAATTAGCTATCATGAGCTAAATTTTAAGTTCATTAAGGCCTTCAAAAGTGGTCTTCCATCTCACATTGCGCTTTTCTCAAGGGCACGCTCCACTTTTCCTTCAAACGTTGCACTTTTCATTTTGGAGCTGCGCTTTTTGCAGGGAAGCTACACTTGGTCTATAAAAGATTCCAAAAGGGTAGAGAAGGGTCTCCAAACTCAATCCCAATTTTTCTTAAAGATAAAAAAAGTAATTTGAGCCATTTCACAGCTTTTTCACTCAGTGTCTTCATTCCTATGATGATAAATTTGCAATTTCCTCCTATGCTACGATTTTCTAGAAGACTATGCTTTTTAAAATTTAAAAACCCTATACCCTCACTCCTTCCATTACCTAACTTCCTACACACCTAAATACATCCCTAAAACCATAAGCCCCTCCCAAAATTTCATTCCCTAAAACCTATCCCCAAACCCTACCCCTACATTGTGCTTTTCTAGGCAGCTAAACTATACCCCTATAATTAAATTCCCCAGCCCATTTCGATTTTTATTTTAACTTCCATCCAACTCCCTAAGGTCCTAACTCTCCTACACCCTTCCCTAAATTTTCCCACACCTATCCCAACTCCTTAACCCCATCATCCCATTCCCTTTTCCTTTCCCCTCTCCCCTAGGGTTTCTAGTAAACTAAACACCATGGAGGAAGAGAGAAAGACCTACAAAAAAGGAAGGAGAGTCTCAAGGCTTGAGCCATCAGAAACCAAAGAGTTGATGTCATCACCCCTAGCATTCAAATGCTTCCAACGTGTGGGTTGTTATAGTTCTGTGAAATGGTCCAAAGAGTGCAGAGCCATCCTAATTTGACTAGAATCTTCATCACCAACCTACAAAAAGACCAAGTCACTATTTCAGGCATGAAATTCACCATTTCAACATATATTTTTTTATAAGCTATAGGGATACCAAACCATGGTGAGTATTGGTTCAAATGCATATTAAACCTAAACCTTCAGCAGGGCAAACCCTACTTGAAATCACATTGCAAAGGAAATCCTAATTTGTCAAAAGGAGAAGGATAAGTTGGACCTACTTTTTGATACATCCAGGATAGCATAACAAACCTTATTTGGCATCTCTGGAGCAATTTTGAGGAAATTTGGAAAATTTGAAAAATCCTTGAAGGCACATTTTCCAGAAATGTTCTGTTTAGTCATATTTTTGCAGAACATATTGTGGCCAAAAAAAGATGAATTTTAGGTAACTGGAGGAGGTTTTTGTTCCTACGACATCCAAGTAAAAATAACCCATCTCACATTTTACACAATTATTATAGAATGAGAGATCCGTTCACATCTTCACAACCTATTTTTCTACCTGTGCAAACTCCTGTTTTAGACACCTTTTTGTAGAGAATATTGTGGACAATAAGAGAGGAATCTTGGGAAACTGGATGACATTTTCGTTCCTAACATTCCAAAGAACACAAACCTGTCTCATTTGTGCAAAAAAGTTAATGGTTAGTGATATATCGCTCCATCGTTGAGGCCAATCTTTCTAGAAAACCTAGAAATTTGGCAATTTTTGCACAGTCTGACTGTAAAAAGCGCAGCGCGGGCCACACTGCGCTTTTTCTGGAGGCCTATAATTGATGAAAACTCTACATGGTTGGATACAGAATGGTATATAAATCACATTTTTACTATTGGTACTTCAAAATCTAAACTTTTAACAGGTAGAAAAGCCCAAAAACCTCCTAAAAAACACATTTCTACCATCTTTTTCAGTCTTGTGCTGCGTTTTTTGACCAGTCTTGGGAAATTTCGTTTTTGAGGAGCTTAACTCCATCATTTTCAGCACTTGAGGACCGTTTTGACAACTAGATAGGGAAAAATTTCCAATGAGCTATCTTGATATCAATTTTGACTTCAACAAATCATTCAAAATTCAGCTTGAAGGTCACGCTGCACTTTTTCTAGATTGTCTGACATCTTTAGAATTTTGAATTTTTCTGAGTTGGTTGATGAATTCCATGAAATCTAATTATGTTTATTATAGTCACTAGAGGTAAATACATCAAGTAAAATTGTATTTTTGGGTCAAGTGAATCAGTTTCATCAAAGATAGGGATGAATTTGTTGACCTCCCTAGTCATTAGGATTTCAGTTGAGGACTTTGGGGAAAAAATCCACAAGTCATGGATTCGATCCCTAAGAGTGGGAGAGGTTCTTTTTGGTCTATATATTTCATTTTATTTTCAATTCCAATGGTTGGATGTTGTGTAATTGATCTTTGAACACTAGGGTAATCAGACATTTTGGCTGCAACTAATAGACAAAGTTGCAGCTATTTCGATGGGATTCCTGTGGTAATGTGTTTTACAGTTTTTTCTTCTTATGTTTACATCTATTTGAATGTATTATGCTTTCCAAATTCATGCCATCTATTTATGTGAATGATTCCTACGTTAGATAGACATAATTCATTACTTGATGCTTTGTTTTAGAGGAATTATTACAGTTGTGCTTCATTTTATTCTAATTGAAAAGAATTCATGATTTCGACGATCTTTTCTGAAACCCTAGCAGTATAATCCACTTCATCAAGATACTTAAATGTGTTAAAGTACATGCCTATCTTGCCCCATCAGATCTCTGCAATTATGATCCTCTGTGCCCTGACCTAGTTCTTCCCTGACCTATTTAACCATCCATCACCCAAAATCAATCAACCAAAACCTAGAGCCTACTATACCTAGCCTAAAATCTTCATTATCCAGTAAATTTGGCTATGATCTCATGGAGAGAGCCCTCTCCTGCCTAGTAGGGCTAGCTACTAGGTCAAAGTGGTCTATGGTTACCTTTGGTGGTCTCCTTCTCAGCCTTCGAAGATCGATGGAGTTATAATAGAGTTCACCATCCTAGAGGAGGGGTGTTTTTCCCAAGGAAGATCATGTTTGGAGGGTATTTCACTTGCATTTAATTATGGAGTTATGTTAGTCTCTCTTAATTGTTGTATATATAGGAGAGGATCTAGAGTTGTTATGTATTTTGTTGTCATTGTACTCTATTCAGTATATCGTGATACATTTTGAATAATTGTATTATTTTTCATCCATATTGATGCATTCAGAGCGGAAAATGTGGACGAATAAGATCACAGGACCGTTTTTAACAGGAGGACCCAGTTTGAAAAAATGAGGTCTAAAACCTTTCGAGAGTGTATTCTGCCATAAAACAACATTTTTGGGGGGTAAATTTTTTCTACTTTGGCATGACACATTTTCATGCTATTTTACACACAAAGAGATTTCCAATGGAATAAGAAGAACATTAATCAGAGTCTGTATGCAAAAGTTATGCCACTCAGAAGTTGACCTTCCTGTTTTCACCACCATGGTTTGAGGGGATTCCATGTCAGACCCTATTATTCATGGAAAAATGGGCTAGCCACATGATTTTGGTGTAAATTACTCTAGAAGAGTATATATTATAAGTCTGGTTAAGAGTTAATGTAGTCAAAATTAACCATTAGTAGGCTATCAGATTGTGTTATAACCGGGCCACTAGGAAGAGGATGATTCCATTATTTTGAGTGCATCAGTTCCATAGCTGAGAAAAAATAGCCAAGAGGTATAGGAAGTAGCGCACATAGAGAGGATTTGTGCACTGTAGTAACCCACGGGCAACAGGCCATACTTTTTTTTACCTGGAGTCGTATTTCTAGATAGAGAAAGAGAACGGAGCAACCTCACCTTCCAGTTGAGTTTTATCCTCAAAGGATTTCCCATAGCATATATTGTGCCTTATATGTATGCTATTTTTATTTTTTTGTTGTAAATTTTCTGCATAATTCCATTCCCATGCGTGCACTAATCACAATCAAATATATAGACCTAAAAATTTAATAAAAATTGTAATAGTCTAAAATTTCATATTTTTAATATAATATTATTATATATGTTGTGATGAAATGCCTAATGGAATATCCACGAAATTTTACAGCGCACCTTGGTATCATATCAGGTTTATTTTGGTATTTTGTGGAGTTTTTTAGGGGATCTACATTAGGGGGGCCAAAAATTGTAAAACCCTGATAATTACTAATGAATATGTAAATGGCCCTCGTGATATTGTAGAGGTGAGGTTTTCATGGTTGGAGCAACAAGTGGTAAATACAAATTACAATTTAAACTTCCTCATGGCGGCCCTAATCAATAATCTTGGGATATTTTGAGAATATGGGGGTTCAAATGCATAACACAAATCATAAGGGGGATCAAGAGATCAAGAAGAAAAAAGAACCAGTCTATGAAAGAATCCAGAAAAGATAAACATGTTTCAAGTGTCATGAATCAATACCTGTTTGAAATAATAATAAAATGATATCAAGCCATACCCCAACGAGATTGATGCTCTAAATATAAATCACTGGTTGCAGCAACTAGAATTTTATTTCATCATCCATCAAATTGAGGAAGGATATAAGATCTTATTTGCGCAACTAAAATTAGAGGGCCATGCTCTGAATTGGTGGGAGAACCACACAGAGACCCTGAGATTGGAGGGAGAACCTCCAGTGACTATGTGGTAGGAATTCAAAACACTCATTAATTCATAGTTCTATCCTATTGGGTACATACAAGACCAGTTGATCTCGTGGCACTACTTCACGAAAAAATTGGGCCAAATTGTGGAAGAGTACACCATGGAGTTCAAAAAGATGGAAATAATGTTGGGTATCTCTCTAAAGAACCGAGATGTACTCATCAAGTATTTGTGGGGTCTGAAACAACATCTTGGTGAGCGAGTGATGTTATTAAAGAAAAAATTAGTGGACGAGGCTTGTGTACAAGCGTAGTTCATGGAGAACATAGGCCTAAAGAGAGCACAATGAAGTGGATAAAAGGAGAATTAGAAACAAGATGCTTCTAAGCAGGGGAAGAAGAAAAGTGGAGGAAAATATAAAAATATGGAAGCCACAACATATCGTTGGAAATATACAAGAACCCACTACAACCAGTGCAATATTGATGGCCATACAAAGGAGAAGTGTTGGAAGTTGCATCTATAATTGGACCCAAAGAACAAGAAGAAATATAACAAGAAGAGGAATATCATGGCCACTGATTCAAGCAACCAAGTTGAAAGAATATCATATGTGGATGAGAATATCGTATGTAAGTCAATGCAGAAGGAGGTGAATATGAGTAGCCTTTAGCAATAGGAAAAGAAAGAAATTACCAAACTCTTCCAAACAAAGATAGAGGTCAAAAAGAAAAATATTGATTCTCTGTTTGACTAAGGATCTATTATGAAACCAACTCCAAAAATATAAGAAAATAGATATCAATTCCTTAGAAATCAACCACTTCGAGGGGGAAACCTCCTTTACATTACATAAATGAAAATTTCTTGGATGATCAAATGACAAAACCTCCTTTCTATATATAGGAGTCCATGGGGCCACGATATAGTCCTAACTGACCTAACAATAATAATGTAAGGGCACAATAATGACAATATGGGGGTTACAGGGGTACAATAATAACAATAAGGGGGCTACACTAACAACAATAAGGGACTGCACTAGTAATATAGGGACCTAACATACCCCTCTCCTTAAAAAATGTGTTGTCCTCAATGATTGAGTTGCTCTGGATGCTTCTGTATAGAATTATCATCCTCCCATGTAGATTCCTCAATGGGTAAGTTCTTCCACTTGACAAGATACTCTGAAATTGATTGATTTCATAGCTGTCAAGTTCTTCTTTCCGTGACTGCTTCAGGTTCCAATATGATTTTTCCTTCCTTATGAAGTTCTGGCAATATTGTTTGAAATGGAAGTTTTTCACCTATAACCTTCTTTAAGCATGAAACATGGAAAACTGGATGCACTCGAGAAGAAGCAGGAAGCTCCAATGTGTATGCCATATTACCAATCTTTTGCAACACCTTCTAAGGACCATAGTACTTTGGAGATAATTTATTATCATTCTTAGCTTGCTTGAAAGAAATTTGCTTGTATGGTTGTAGCCGTAAAAATACCTAGTATCCTACCTCAAAAATTCTCTCGATGTGATGTTGATCTGCCTATTGTTTCATTCGATTTTGTGCCAAATTTAGGTTATCCTTTAAGATTTGGAGAACTTATTGTTGATGATCGATGTGATCTTCCACTACTTGAACCTTAGAATTTTCTCTTAAAAATGATGTGATGGACGGTGGATGATATCCATAAAGTGCCATAAATGGGGCCATTTTTGCTGCAGTATGGAAGGAAGTGTTATACCACCATTTAGCCAGAGCTAACCACTTGACCCATTGTGTTTTCTTATCAGATACAAAACAATGAAGATATCCTTCCAAACATTTGTTCACAATATCAGTTTTACCATCATATTTAGGATGATAAGATGAGCTATGAGCTAGTTAAGTAACCAAACAAGAAAATAGTTCCATCCAAAAATTTCCTATAAAATTGGGATCTCTTTCGCTTACAATCATGTTTCGGTTTCCATGTAGTTTTTGAATTGTTTCCATAAATGCAGTAGAAAATGTACTTGCTTTAAATGGATGAGATAATGCAAAAAAGTGTGCATACTTGGTAATTTTATCAACTAACACCATGAGGACACTCTTTCCTTTGGAATTACATAAAGATTTGATAAAATCCATTGAAATCTCCTCCCAATATTGACTTGTAATGGACAAAGGTTGTAGAAGACCCGAGGTCTTAATTTTCTCAACTTTATTTCTCTCTAAAACCAAACATTCTGCCACAAACTTTTGAATATCAAATTTAAGGCCATCCCAAAAAAAATCTTTCTTCACCCTATGGTAAGTTTTTAAAAATCTCGAGTGTCCTCCTAAGGGAGAAGTGTGAAATTTTAAAAGAATATTTTTTTTTAGTTGGTAATTCTTACAAATATATAACCAATATTTATACCATAAAGAATCATTTTTCCAACTAAATGTATCAAATGTACTAGGATCTTGTTGCAACTTTTGAATGACTGTCCACACATCTTCGTCCTTCTTCCATTCATCCTTTATTTTGGTTATCTAACCTGGTTGGATAATGGAAATGGAACAAAGCAATGCTTCCACCTCATCGTCCTTTCTTGAGAGTGCATCTGCAACAACATTTAGCTTCCATTTTTTGTAGATGATTTCAAAGACATAACCGAAGATCTTTGTGACCCATTTTTTATTCTCTTTTGAAGATAGTCTTTCTTCCAAAAAGTATTTAAAACTATCATGATCATTTTTTACCTTGAAGTGTCTTACCATTAGGTAAGGTCGTCATTTCTTTAGTGCATATACTATTGCCCACATTTCCTTCTCATAAATATCTTTCAGTAAATACTTTCCTTTGATTAGACGACTTTAAAACACAATAGTTTTTCCTTCTTGCATTAAAACAACACCAATTATGTTTCCTGATGCATCACATTCCACAATAAAGGTTTTTGTGAAGTCTAGCGTAGTTAAGACCGATGCTAGGCACATTGCCTCTTTAAGATGTTCAAAGGCCTTAGTTGCTTCAAGGGTCCATGAAAATGCATCTTTCTTCAATAATGTTATTAGAGGTGATTCTATTCTCCCATAAGTCTTAACAAACTTGCGATAATGCCGTGTTAACCCCAGAAACCCTCGCAACTACTTTATCGTTGTGGGGACTTTCCATTCCATAATGGCTTTAATTATGTTAAGGTCTAACTTAACACCCTCATGAAATACAATATGACCCAGATATTCCACCTCTTGTGCTCTAAAGAAACATTTGGAGGTTTTTGCATATAATTGTTTCTCCTCCAATGGTTTGAGCACCTTGTCAACATGTTGAACATGGTCCTTCCAAGACCTGCTATAGATTAGTATAACATCAAAAAATACTAACAAACATTTTCTAAGGAAGGGTTTCAAAATGGAATTCATCAACACTTGAAATGTAGAAGGTGCTTTGGTAAGGCCAAAAGGCATGAGCAAAAATTCATAATGACCCTCATGATTTCGAAATGTTGTTTTCGGAATATATTCAGTCTTCATTATAATTTGGTGATATCCTGAACGAAGATCCAACTTGGTAAAATAAATTTCTCCATGCAATTCATCAAATAATTCATCAATCACGGGAATGGGAAATTTATCTTTAATAGTAACCTTATTGAGCTCCCTATAAGCCAGACACATTCGCCATGATCCATCCTTATTGTGTACCAATGTTGTTGGAGCAAAGAAATAACTTTGACTCAGTTGAATTATACCAGCCTATAATATTTCTGCAATCATACGTTCAATTTTTCTCTTTTGGACATAAGGATATCTATAAGGCCTCATGTTTGGAGGAACATTTCCTGGAATCAAATGAATAGCATGATCATGATCACGAATAGGTGGGATTCTTTTGGAAGTTTCAAACACCTTGGAATGATTGTCTAAGACTTTTTGGAGATCGAGAGAAATAGATGATTTTTATGTTGGAACTTCTAGTGAGCATAATTGTGTAATTATGCCTCATTGTTATTTCTTCATAAGATTTGTCATGAAATTAAGGCTTATTATCTTTCTCGGCTTCCCTGTGATGCCCTGTAATTCAACTTCTTTTCCTTCAAAATAAAATTTAAGAACGTTCTTGAAAATTAAAAGCTAACGTCCCCAAATATTATAACCATTGTACTCCTAGTACAACATCAACACCTCCCATTAGAATGGAAAGAATTGGACTATTCAATACATATACCCCCATGGTTAGCTTGATATTATTACATTTTCCAGAGCAACTTATAGTTCCTCCATTTGCAACCATCACTTGACATTCTGGTGTTGGGTATTCAAAGCAATTCAATTCCTTGGCTACCTTACAGTGAATATAATTACGGGTACTACAAAAGTCAATAAACACTATTACCTTTTTATTATTTATATGTCCTTCTATCTTCAGAGTTTCAGGAGTGGTAATTCTGGCCAATGCATTATAGGATATGGTCGGACTCATTTCTTCTTTCTCTAGGGTTGGTTCTTGGTATATATCCTCTTCTATTGAAGTTTCTTGTTCATTTTCTTCCTCCTCTTCACAATCTATGTAAAATAATTTCTTCTTAACACACTTATGACCTTTAGTGTATTTTCTATCACAACTGTATGAAAGCCCTTTTTCTCTTTTTTCTTCCAATTGTTGTGGTGTCAACCTTGTAGGTTGTGGAATTCTAGGAGTAGCAACACTTCCATATTTATAGATTTGAGTGGTAGGCTTTCTTGTCTCCATAATTTTACCTTCAAATTTTCTTGCCAACTTGAATGCCTTCTCCAATGAATCGGGTTCCCGAAGGTGAACCTCATGTTGGATGTTATCCTTTAAATTTCCTATGAAGACATCAATCCTATGTTCCTTTGGAATATCAATTACCCTTATATTCAATTTTTGAAAGTCCTCAATGTTCTCCACGATTGTACTCTTTTGTTTGAGATTTATCAATTGGATAAATAAGGTGTTTCTCTTTGTATCCTTATAATGTGCTATCATTTCCTCCATAAAAATTGACCAAGGGAAAAAAATTTTACGAGAGAAAAGTAATCGATACCGTAAAAATGTATTTTGTTCTAAATGTAAAGTTGCAATGCGTACCTTTCATGTGTTTTTCACATTATGGAGATCAAAATATTTCTCCATCTATAGTATCCATGTTATGAGATCCTTGCCATAAAAATTCCTCATATCTATCTTTAGAATATGGTGGGTCTTACATCCAACATTAGAGTTTATGAAATTGTGATTAACATTTATTTTTTTCTCATCATCAGTTTCCTGTACTACCTTTTCACCATTAGGAATCATTTCTTGTATCAACTTTGTCAAACCTTCCTTCAAGACTTCCATGTCTGCTTTTATATCATTCTTCATGTCTTTCATGTTAGCTTCCATGTCATCCATCTTAGCTTCCATGCCATTCTTCAAACCATCCATCTTAGCTTCCACGTCTTTCTTCAAACCATCCATATTAGCTTCCACGTCTTTCTTCAAACCATCCATCTTAGCTTCCATGCCTTTCTTCAAAACTTCCATTTCATTTTTTCTTTCTCTTTGCGAGAGTGAAATTTGATGCACTTGCTCTTGTAATTTTGATATATCATGTTGCTCTTCTTCCTCTTCATGAGTCATAGTAGAGCCTTTTGAGGGCTTAATGGGTGTTGAATTCTTTTTAGGGGGGATTTTAGAACCAAATACTGATATCTATGCTTCAACATGCCCTTGGAATCACTTCAAACGGATTTTTCAAACAAAACTTACGCAATTTGAAAAAACAATACACACTTTTTTCTTTCTTTTGAGGGGCTCGATATTGAAACTGAATTATCTCTGTGCTTTCAGATCTTCAATATCCAAAATAGGTCTTGCAGTATCCCTATGAATATTCTTTTGAATGCCACAAGTCAAACTTGATTTGGATTCTTCAAGACAAATTTATCCCCAATTTCCCACAATGACGTAATTATGGACTGGTTCAGTAGAGAAAACTTGTACGGCATGCCACATGTCACTGTTTCCTCCTTCGGATCTGAAATGGATACATAGGAAAGTACAATCCGTGTAATTTTGGCCACTTTTTACAGAATTCCAATTTGATGCTCAGAGAGAGAGTTATGACGATTTTCCCAAGGTCACCTCTTTTAGATGAAATTCGGGAGCTTGCACAAACCCTAACATAGAGAGATCATATATATGAAAATATTGCGAACCAAGATCTAAATTTTTTACATGAAGTTCCGCAGGAGTTCTTCGAAATGGGTGTTTTTTTTTAGCATCTGAACCTTCATATAAAAAAAATTATATCGAAAATTCCACGATGACCTACTTGAAGCAGCGAAACCCTAAAATCCAAATCTCAGATACCAAATGTTATGTAACCATCTCAAAAAATAGAAGAAAAGAGAGATCAACGCCTTAGAAATTAGCCACTTGGAGGTGGAAACCTCCTTTAAATTACATAGATAATAAATTATTGGATGATCAAATGACAAAACCTCCTTTCTATATATAGGAGTCCATTGGGTCACAATATAATCCTAGCTGACCTAACCATAATAATGTAAGGGCACAATAATAACAATATGGGAGCTAAAAGAGTAAATAATTGGTAAAGAGGGAGCGTTGAGTACATGAAGGGGAGTACATGTATGGAATCTCAAACATGACTCCATATACATCAAGGGGAACCACATGTAGATCTACTTCATCAGTGAGATCAACACTAATAGAAAATCTAATTTGAAACTATTTTATTACCTTCAACCTAGCATCCTTATTTACCAAACCGAGTGGATATGGGATTGGATGATCATGAACTACCCACCATAAATTATTGATGAGCTCTAATACAATGATATTTTCCTGTGATCCTCAGTCAAACATAGAATCAATATTTGTCTTTTGACCTGTATCTTTATATGGAAGAGTTTGGTAATTTCTTTCTCTTCCTATTGTTGAAGGCTACTCATATTCACCTCCTTCTGCATTGACATAGATATGATATTCTCATCCACATCTGATATTATTTCAACTCAGATGCTTGAGTCAATGGCCATGATATTCTTCTTCTTATTATCTTTCGTCTTGTTCTTTGGGTTCAACTATAGATGCACCTTTCAACACTTATCCTCTGTATGGCCATCAATGTTTCACTGGTTGTAGTGGTTTCTTGTATCTTTCCATTGGTATGTTGTGGCTGCCACATTTTTATATTTTCTTCAATTTTTCTTCTTCTTCCCATCCTTAGAAGCATCTTGTTTCTCATTTTTCTTTTATCCACTTCATGCGCTCTCTTTAGGCCTATGTTCTCCAGGAACTACGCTTGTACACAAGGCTCATCCACTGATTTTTTCTTTAACACCATCACTGGCTCACCGATATGTTGTTGCAGACCCCACAAATACTTAATGAGTACATATGGGTTCTTTATATAAATACCCAACATTATTTCCATCTTTTTGAACTCCATGGCGTACTCTTGCACAATTTGGCCCGATTTTTTCCGGAGGTAGTGCCACCAGATCAACTCGTCTTGTACGTACCCAATGAAATAAAACTATGAATTAATGAGGGTTTTGAATTCCTACCACATAGTCACTGGAGGTTCTACCTCCAACCTCAAGGTCTCTATGTGGCTCTCCCAAGAAGTTAGTGCATGGCCCTCTAATTTTAGTCATCCAAATAAGATTTTATATCCTTCCTCAATTTGATGGATGATGAAATAAACTTCCAGTTGCTACAACCAGTGATTTAGATTCAGAGCATCGATCTTGCCATGGTATGGATTGATACCAAATTTTGTTTCCATTTCAAACATGTATTGATTTATGAAACTTGAAATAGGTTGATATTTTCTAGATTCTTTCTTAGACTGGTTCTTTGTTTCTTCTCGATCTCTTGATCCCCCTTATGATTTTTCCTATGCATTTGAACCCCCATCTTCTCCAAATAACCCAACCTTATTGATCAGGGCTGCCATGAGGAGGTTTACATTGTAATTTATATTTACCACTTGTTGTGCCAACCTCCTTCTTTACCACTTCTTTACCAAATACTTGGAAATCCCCATATGTTTAAAACCTTATCTTAATTCTTCATCAAGCAACATGATTGAGAAGTTTAAATATAAATTTGATAAATGGGAAGCCCATTGGTTGAATCTAGTAGGAAGGTTAATCCTAATAAAATTTGTACTCAACGTTCCCTCTTTACCAATTCTTTACTCTTATAGCTCCCATGGCTATTAGACAACAAATGGGTTAGGAAGTTGGAAAATTCCTCTTAAACGGTGGGAATTTGTTTTTTCAAAAAATTCAATTTTATTATTTGGAAGAAAATTATCCTCCTGAATAATCTCAGAGGATTGGGAGTTAGATATCCTACCCTTATGAACATTGTGATGGGAGAGACACTTGTCTAGTGCCTTATAACTAGAAATCAATATTGGTGGTGTTGTTATGACATCCCTCACCAAACCTGAATGTCTAATGATAAGGGGCCCTATACTACAAAGAAAAAATCATAATGACCACATGGGCTGTCAAAGCCCCTTGTTCACCTATCAGAACCTTTAAAAGGGCTTAAAATCCACCTTTTAGCTTTAAAAGCGCTCATTTTAACATATCTGGCCTCTAAGCGCCTTTCGGCTTAAGCCCTCAACCCTCATTTCTCATATAACCCCGTTTTATGACCGGCGGCTAAAGGTCCTTAAGCCCTCTTTGGCCATCAGACTTAGCTGATTCCCAAATCCATTCATTTTCTCTTTTGATTCACTGCCGAGGTCCATCTATGCTGAAGAGATCCTGCCCGTTGATCTCTGCAGATCCGACGTCCATTACGCATCACCTTCCCGTCGCACATCACACTTCACTTCATCCAAATTTCTAGTCCCTGAGCTCTTTTTCCGCCGATGTGCGAAACTCTGACGCGATCTAAACCGTTGATCTCCTTCCGAAGATCCAACGATCATCGCTCCATCGCGTGGCCCCCATCCATCACACATCGCACATCGATGTTTCCATCCACCTTTTATATTTCTCCTCCGATGTGCGATAGCCTGATGCGATCTTGACCGTTGATCTTTTTTTGTAGATCCAACGGTCATCGCTCCTTCGCACATCGCGCATCGCTCTTACCCATTTCCACTCTATTTTTCACCGTCGATGTTCATTCTCCGCTGATGTATTTTGGACCGTTAATCTGGCTCCCCCAGATCCAACAATCGGTGTTGTATCGTTGTTTCACTTTCCTCCACCTAGTCCATTCATTTATGCAAAGACGTGATATGATTTGGACCATCGATCCTCCTGATCGGACGGTCATCGCTTCATCGCCACATCGCGGTTTATCCCTCCCCGCGCACCATTCATGCCCTGGTCCGATTCTGCGATGCATTCTGGACCGTTGATTATCCTGATCCAACAGTCAGCGCACCATTGCCTTTCACCCCACTCCTTTCTTCTCCAACATTATATCCACCCCTGATCTCATTGATCCAATGGCCATCGCCAATCTTCTGCTCTACTCGAGGGCACTATCAGCGCACGAGTTAACACTTCAAGTGCCTCTGCAGTTGACCTATTTGACTTCGGAAGATCTCAGATCAATGGCTGAGATTTACTGTGGAGGCACAGGCCAAGAATTTGTTTCGTACCCCCAAGCGGCCCCGCAGTTTTTCTCCACCGTTGATGTCCATCATGATCCAACGGTCACTATTTCATCACCCAATCGCTACCTTCTCGATCACTCAACCAATATTACACTCCCCTGCTCCGATCTGAAACGTTGATCTCTCTCATTCAATGGCTTACATCACTCTCGCTTGTATAACCCCACCGTTGATCATCCTGCTACATGACAGGATTTCTGACATCATCCGGCTGGTCCCACCTGACCGTGCATAGGCTTTTATCGTATTTCCGTTCAATCTCCACCATTGTTTTCCCCAAATCGGACAACTCTTATTCATCTTCACGCCCAAATCACCATTTCTCCCCGAAGTGCAATTCTAAAGTGAAATGGGTGGTTTTAGAGGGACAGGTGTCAACACCTGAGCCCTATTGCGTTCTCCCAGGTTAATACCGCTTACGACCCAAATCTTGCGCGAATATCACCCCCGGTTTCCCGAAAACTGCTATTACACCTCTTCATGCCAAATTTAGTTTTGAACCCTCGTTTTTGTGGTTTTTTGCGATGAGGTCCTTTTCCGCTGCATCCACTACCTCCGCACTATTCTTTTTCCTTCACCCGAGCCTTCTGAAGCAGTCTGCCACTCATCGCAAGATTTATCTAACTAGTTTGCTATTTGTGCAGGTTTTTCATGGCATTATAAGTGCACCAACCATCTCATAGTCAATCATAACGACTAGAGGCCGAGGATGATGATCCTCCATGCCGAGGAAGTAGAGAGAAAAAGATGAAAAGGGTCAGTTTCATGTCTTAGTCAATGGATCATGACCATTGGCCATTATATAAGACCCTCCAGCACAGAAGGCATGCTCATCCATTACTAGCAGTATCGCACCCTCTAGCGCAGAAGGCCAGTCTTTCCGACGACTAACGGTATCTCCTTCGCCTGTAGCAGCAGTGGCTCCACCTCATCAAACAACAATGATTATTCATGACAGGGCTTGTTTGGTCTTTTTACT
The DNA here is from genome assembly GCA_034641835.2 of Pinus albicaulis. Lineage (NCBI taxonomy): Eukaryota > Viridiplantae > Streptophyta > Pinopsida > Pinales > Pinaceae > Pinus > Pinus albicaulis. Next base: position 506,637,523 of record CM076581.1, on the reverse strand, counting down.
TTATGTTCTTTTCACTTTGTCATCACTGGTGAAATCCTTATTTCACTCTTGCATTTTTTACTTCTAGTTAGCATATTGTTCACATTTCGGTTAGAAATGGCTTTAGGCCTTCATTGTAAGATGATGAGAGGCAGTTTACCTCATCATCATTTCAGTTTTTGATTTAGACCTGAAACAACATGCAAGAACGCGTGGAAGATATTTTCCCAAAATATCTTCTCTCGCATAGGAATCAGAGGTTATAAAAACAGAAAGACAACACTAACAAAAGGTTCCAGATCTTCCAAAGGACTCACTAGATCGAGCGTTCTGTATGTATTTTGTATGAACTTTTATAGTAGATGTTTGAATATCCCATTGGGACTCAGTAATAAGAAGCTTTGTTGGAATTGGGGATTCCGCTCTGGATGATTCACAGTTTGTAACTCTTCTTCATGTTTTTTAATACAAAGGTTCATTTAATATCTCTCCACATTTCTTGTATCTAATGTTATGGAATGCGAGTGCTCCCATGTTTGAATATGAATTTATCATAGCAGATACTCATATTTACTCATCCATAGAACTTTAAATATGGTTCAGGCATGATACTTTGTTTCATTTCCTATCTCTTCTGCCTTTCTTCAAGTATTAACTACGATGGATTCTTATCTTTGAATGAGTCTAGATATATGGATTCTTATCTTTGCATAGGCCTAGTATATATGGATTCTTATCCTTGAATAAGACTGGTTATAGTTGATATATTACTCCATCTTCTGTCATAGTCATTGCTCATATATAACTTGATATCTATGTGTTCATTTTAGAAGTCGAACCCTTTACAGCATTCTGTCTTAAAGCTATCTAATGAATTTACTATTTGCAGCTTGTACTCAGTTTCTGCATTTTTCCTAATTGTTGCATTTAACTTTGGAGTCTTGGTTCCACCCTTATTAAAACCATTCATCTGAGTCATAGTTGAATGAGAGCCTAACCTTGTCAACTGTAATTAGTTGAGTCATATGCTCCTTGCATTTATGATGTCCTAGGCACTGGTATTTATACAACTCAAGGCTGTCTCTAGGAGCTACAACATATTTCTGGCACCGTTGCCGGGGAAAGAATTTGAAGAGCTAAATCCCTGGGCCTCGAAAAATATTAATCCACCCTTGAGAATAGGTGAGCAGGAAGGGTTGGGAGTTGTAGATCTCTCACCTTGGCGACTCCACTGTCATTCAAAGGATAAATCTATTTGTAGTCCTGGCTTCCCAAAAGTCACACCTGAGGTCAGATACATCCCAGTTGAGAACACCTTCAATGTCTGACCCTGAGAATATTTTGCACAAGAGAGGTTGGAGAGAAAGAAAATCAACCTATACAGATATTCCCAGATTCTCCCTGGAAGACTCTCCATCCTCCTCTCAATTAGCTCAATATCAAGGTCTTGATTCTACTACAAGAACCCTTGATTATACTTCTGGTAGCTCCTCCCTTGAAAATATTGAAGTAAAAGATGAGGTTGAGTCGGTAGACACCACGAGCTTCTTTCTGCATCCCACTCCCGAAGTCGAAGAATTTAAAGAAGTCACAGAGGTTTTCGCTACTCATATTCCAACATTTCAATTAGCCCCTCAAGCCCATGTTCAATATATCCCCATTGTCATACATACTTCTCTTCCACCACCTCCTTTTACACATTAGACTCTCTCACCACCTCCACAAACTTCGATGGTTGTTCCTGGCTTCCTACTGAACAAATATCCCCCCCTGGCATTGCCTCAGATCCTCAACAACATGCCTTAGGATTATTTAAAGATCCTACCTCGTTTTAATGGAGAAAATGATACTGAAGCTCAGAAACACATGGAATTTTTCTGTGCCTTCGCAGAGAATTTCAATGTTGAACATATGGATGTGGTGTTGATATTGTTTGTCCAGTCTCTAGATGGAGAGGCCAAAAAATGGTTCAAGACCTTGGGGGACCACTCCATTAATAACTGGGAGGAGATGGAAAATGCCTTCATCAAGAAGTGGGGAGAGAAGAAGGATCATGGATACTTTCTTACAGAATTTAACACGCTTAGAAAGAGGCATAATGAAGATGTGTCCGATTTCATTAAGAGGTTTAATAAGTTATATACCAGTCTCCCAGCCAAAATGAAGCCTCACCAGACAACTAATAAAGTTGTTTTTGTAGTTGCCTTTGAGTCAGATTTTGGATTCTCTTTAAGAGAAAGGAAGTCTGCTACCCTGGAAAAAGCCCAGACTAATGCATTGGAAGTGGAAGCTAACTTTGCTTCTACAGGTAAATCAAAAGGGAGGTCAGATCATGATGTTAGACGTAGAGGGAAATAAGAAGCATCTACCTCAAGTTAAGATAGAGAGGTAGCAGATTACAAAATAGAGGAGATGAATAAAATGATAAAAAACCTTTCGAGAAAGCCGGTGAAGCTTGAGCTCGAAGCCAAGAACTCTTCCTCTAGGCCACTCCAAGCTGCTTCGAATAGAGGTTATAATCCCTAATACAGAAAGCCTCCGTTGCAAATATTACAAAGAGATCAGAAGGAGCAACAAGACCACATACAGCCCCCACTGTATCTGGAAGGGCAAATGGATGGCCTTGCTGAAGACATCCCCAATGGGCAAGACAATCAATATTTCGCATACTCAAATAGCGATGAAGTTGAGTCTTCTTTGCAAGAAAGTGAAGGAGTGGAGCTTTCCTTGCAAGAAGAAGAAGAAAAAATATGTGATGTTGAAGATCCAGAGATCGATGACTATTGTAAACAATTTGTAGACTTCATGCCAGCATAGTTTCATAGAAAATATGATCTTAGGTCCTCTAGAAAGAGAACCCACACGCAAGAAACAGAATAAGAGATGCCTCAGAAGGAGACAACTATTCAGAAAGTCGAAGATAAAGGTAAGAGACCTATAACTGAACCTTTACATTCTAATGACTCCATTCCTTCCTCTTCTAAGTTGGCCTCTAATCCAAATGAAAATGTTAAACCCATCCCAAAGGAAGAAAAACTCCCAGCCAATAGTAAAGAGCCAAAGGAAAGTCTCGTAGAGAAGCCTCCTCCTGTGTTTAGCCTTCAGAAAGAGCTAGAAAAAGTAAAAATCCCCGTCCCTTTGACTGAACTCCTGAAGAAACTAGCCTATCAGGCTCAAGTGTCATCATTCATGCTTCCTCAAGGAGTTGATCCAATCCCAGACAACTTAAACCTCCAAGAAGAAAGGCCCATGGTGGTGTTTGGTCCCCATGTTGAGTAATTAGATTCTTCAACTCCCCCTTTCTATGTCTCCTTAGTAATTCATGACCTGTTATTGCATAACTGTATGATGGATTCTGGAGTGTCTCATAACCTCCTGCCCCTGTCAGTGATGGAAAAATTCGGGCTGCAAATCACTCGCCCATATAAATATCTCTACTCTCTTTATTCTAAAAGATTCAAATTTTTGGGAATGATTAAGGATTTGGTGGTAAATCTAGCCCAAATCCTAGCTAAGAGCGTGGTAATGGACATAGTAGTGGCTGACATCCCAGCTTGATTTGGGATGCTGTTATCAAGATCATGGGGTACAAAAATTGGAGGATCTATAAAGCTGGACCTAACCTATGCGACCATCCCTGTGTTTGGAGGCCAAGAAAGGAGATTATACCGGGAAACAAGGTTTGTAAATATGGTCACTAAAGCTGATAATTCAGTGAATTCACCAGTGTACAACAATCAGGGTGAGTTTTCTTGTCTAATGCTTGAAGAAGACCAAGATTATTTGCAGGAGCCATCTTTCTGTCAAGTAAAGACAGAGCAGTCTTCAAGTAATGAAGAAAGTGGGGTTTGGACCTTGCACTTTTATGGAGCCAACTCAAAGGAAGGGAATGGAGCTGGGATTCTCCTTATCTCCCCTACTGGACAACTCATCCCTTTATCTTTCAAATTGGAGTATGAAGCCATGAACAACGTGGCTGAATATGAAGCATTGCTCCTGGGTCTACAAACAGCAAAGAATATGAATATTAAGAGCTTGAAGGTTCTAGGAGATTCAGAACTGGTGGTGAGACAAGTAAGAAATCAATGTCGAGCTACGCACCCAATACTGAAAGCTTACAGAAATGAGGTATGGGACTTGGTAGAGAATTTATTCTTAGCATTTAATATTCAATTCATGCCAAGAGACCAGAACAGAATGACAGGCTCTCTTGCAGTAGCTGCAAGTACTTTTCGACCACCTCAGAACCCCTTCCTGAGGTATGAAATAGAGGTTCAATACCGTCCTTCCATTCCTGACAATGTCAAACACTGGAAAGTGTTTGAAGATGAAGAGAAAGTGAAAATATTCATGGAGACTGTTGGGGAATTCTCTAATATTGACATAGATGTCGGCGAGGAGGGGACTGTAAACCTTCCTCATAATAAATGGCAAGATACCGTAGCTGGGCACAAGGTGCTGCAGCTCAAAGGGAATGTAATACCCAGAGGACTGGTCCCTCTGGAGAGATTATTTGATAAGAATGATGTCCCAATACGGCCAAGTAAGTTTTTTGAAGAAAATTAGGTAGATGACCTTAACCTCGGCACTGAGGCTGATCCAAAAATTGTGGAATTGTCTAATAAGGTACCCGAAGAATACAAAGAGCAATATCAGAAGCTATTTCAGACATACAAAGATGTCTTTGCCTGGTCCTATCAAGATTTGAAGACCTTTTATATTAGCATTATTGATATGGATTTATGCAGGAACACAACAAAATAAACATATAACCATAAATACAAAGATGCAGCGGAAATAACACTTCATTTCATTAATATCAAAGAACTGAAATTTTCTTACAGACAGAACAGAAATAAAACTAGCTAGGGCGCTGGTAGCTATCTCTGAGAAGAGATGTGGTGGCTATAGGCCTCTAAACTGAGTTACAATGAGGCTTGAGGGCCTATTTATCAATGGGAAATCCTAAACAGCCAAAACCCTAACCCTAGGAGATGAAGAGCCAAAACTATGGGCCCTGTTTGGGTAAATTGGTGTTTCAACTTCCCGGGGACGTAACTTTGGCATACGATCTCCGTTTGACGCATACCATACCTCATTAGAAATATCTATCTGAGGACTACAAAATTTGAGTGAGAAACATCGGTCCATGGACCCATGTTTCTCCCTGTTTTCCCAAAAAAATTCGTTTAGGGCCTCAAAACGGCTCTGGAAGTTCACGACCCGAAAAAACGCTAAAAATAGTAAGTTGTGCCGAAACTCAAAAACTGAAAGAGACAATTGTGGGGCCCCAAGTGGAATAGGTGGGTGACCACCAATATCCACCTGGATCATTCCTCCCCACTTAG
>CM076581.1:506485388-506632096 GCA_034641835.2 Pinus albicaulis | reverse complement strand
CTGTACCTGTACCTATGCTGTTGATGACGGCAACGAGACCCCTTCCACCCCAGGTGGAGATAGTACTCGTCGGGCTGTTGCAAATAATCCTATAGTGCCTCTCTGATAAGTAACATACATCGGCACACTAGTCTCTGTCTCTTGACCTCCATGCTGATATGAAGGTTTTCCTGCATCATGAACAACTTTCGGAGGAGCCTGAGGAGCTATGAAGGAATCATTGGAAATGAAATCTTCCCATGAAATACCCTGCAAGCCAAGCTAATGTACAACCACGATTTTAATGAGTGCATAGTGATAAATATTGTTGTACTGCTGCTCGGGAGTCTTTCTCTGCACAAGAGTGGTAATTCTCTCGATGTTCCATCACATGAAATAAGGTATGTTCATCATCCTCACCCTTGTAAAATGCATCAATAACCTGATATGGTAGGCATAGAGGCATGAAAATCGACCCTCACAACTGAAATATCTGATAATGAGTTTCATCAGAGGCGCATAGGACTCCTTTAGGAATTGAAATGGGAACACTCTGCTAATCTGTCTCACAAAGCTAGGCTTGATATATGGTTCATAATGCACTCTGTCCACCTGCTGTCTTTTGTTCCACTGTTCACCCACATTCTGTATTCCGGTTGCTTGAGAGATATTTTCCGGTGTGAAAGTGAAATTTACACCAGCAAGAGTTACCTGACCATCATGTAAATGCAATACAAACAAACGAGCCAACTCCTGATGATAATGGATCCTAGCAATCATTTCACAAAACTGATAGCATGACTACTCTCGAAAACATGCTATGGCAAGTGGACAAGCCTGCAATTCAGCCAATGAGGTGGGCTCTTCTCTCACATGTATAGCACTTTTATGAGGCCTTCTAGGTGCATGTAACTCAGTGGTAGAATCACCATCTCAACCATATGATGTATCAGTATCAGTCTCCATGATGTCCAAGATCTATGCAAGATGTATGTTGGCTTGTATGAGATGAAAATGAGAATTTGGGTGCTTTTGTTTTAATTGCCAAATATATGTTTGTGTGGGAGGGACTGTGGGGAAATAGGGCAGTGGGGACAATGAAGTTTTTTCAAGTGGAATTTTCCTTTTGAAAACTTGTGATTTGACAAATTTAGGGACAAGGGACAACCACTTGATTTTTTTTGGATTTGGGGAAATTTTGCATATGGAATAGGGATAATGGGAGTGAGATGAGTATGAGTGGCTTTAGGGATGTAAGGAATAGGGGATGGAATGTAGTGATAGGATAACAGTGAGAGGGAGGAATGAACAAGGTGAGGGATGAAAAAGTTTGGCAAAAAACCAATTTTAAAACTCCAACTTCAAAACCCTAGGGAGCAACTCTCAACAAGATGATAGGGTTTGATTTTTTGTGTATCAAATTCTCATAATAAATCATATAATAAACACCAAGCATGAGTTTATGGACAGTATAAGATCACATGAACTTACTTGAGCTAAAAAAATCGAGTCTATTTGGAGTTTTTGGAAGCAATGGAAAAAATTGGTGTCTCAGTTCAATGCGCCGCGACCACTGCCCAGTGCGTCGCTCCCCTTCAATGCACCGCGCTGGTTCAAATTTGCATAGAGAAGCGCGGCCCTATGCACCGCGACCACCCTATGCGCCGCAACCACCGCCCAGTGCGCCGCGCTCTGGAATTTCTAAACAATCTACCCCCAAATCACAATTTTGCCCTCTAGATTTCTTTGCTCCTCAATGCTATCTCTTGACATGCAAATGGAGTTTTGAAATTTGGAAATATCTTATGTATACCAAGGATTTCGATTTTTGATTTGAAAACCCACTTTATTATGTTTGAAAACTTTGGCACTTTTTCAAAAGAGCTCTGTCTTACTTGGTTTTTATTTTTGAACTGAATGATGAGTTTCTTGTCTGTTTTGCAGGGATGGATGGCATGAAGTTTTGGAAAAGGCGACCAGGGCTGCGAATGGAGCATTATTACAACTGAAGAATTTTTGAAAATTGCATTAGATTTGGTACAAAAGGATAAAATAGATAATTTTTCTTCAAAATAGAGTTTTGAAGAAAAATCATTTTTGAACATATGATAATGAAATTTTTTGCAATGAAAACTTATTTCGAACCTCCCTCATGTGCCTGCTGACATTATTAGACATTTTGAGACCAGATTGATAAAACCCTCGACCTAATGATACTAAACCCTAAAATGACTGTTTGCCAACCAAGAGACCAAAAATGACTGTAAATGATTTTGATGAATAGAACTAGACCAGCAGGTACATGACATGAGGGATATGAGTGACAAGACCCTACTGTCAGATGATCCATGCTCCTAAGGGAATGCAGCTGACTGAACTGAGTGAGACACCTAAAATGAAATGCAACAAGAAAGTCCCAGTCTCAGGTCGAGGGATGAAGATACCAACTCTAACATTGGCTCCAATGGGGATGGTAGCTCCTTGGAGGTGCCAAGAACTACATATTTCTGGGAGAGTAGGCAGTGCCTTCGTCCATTGGGATATGGAGTCCATAACTTTGACAAATCAAGACAAGACTCTTGACTCATTTTATTAACTAAAAATTGACTCAAAATGACTCAAATTTGAACCAAAAATGACTGAAAGACGTGACTCGATAAACTCAAACCAAAGCTGAAATCAATCTTCAGAATTATAGCCTTCACCTCGGGCCCCAAACTGAAGAAAAGATCACAGCACTCACTTGAAATGAAACTGAAATAAACCGGTATGTACAGTGACAATGTAAAATAGCAGAAAACATTTCAGAAATGATACCTCTTGAGCAGCCGACCATTGACCGGCCCTCCTGGACAATCTTCCCCGTTCATCTCTTTCAGAAGAAAATCATTCTGACCCCGATATGCAACAATTTTAAAAGGTCCTTTCCAGAGATTTTCAAACTTACCATGCTTTCCCTTTTCCTCGTTCCTTGCATCCTATTTCAACACCACTTCTTCTAATTGAAACTTGTTCGCTTTCGCTTTTCTATCATATATCTTCTTAATTCTCTCTTGCAGCTTGAACGTGTTTTGGAAAACTTCTTCTCTAGTCTCCTGCAAATGGATCATCTGATTTATTCTCCTTTGCATATGATCATCTTCACTGCCAGCTTCCTGCAGAATTTTTACCACTAGAACTGTGAGAGAGGTAGGAAATACTGTGTCAACTCCATATACTAACTCAAAGGGGGACATACCTATGGATTTCTTCTGACTCACTCGATCTGCCCAAAGTGCATTGACTAACTTCTTATGCCAACTTTTCTTGTTTATTTCTAGCAACTTTTTAATAATGTTGACCAAAGATTTGTTCGAAGACTCCGCCAATCCGTTGCCTTGTGGATGATAAGCGATTGAGTGTCCCAAAGTGATGTGATACTTGTTACAAAACTCAACCATTATTTTTTATTTGAAAGCTGCTGCGTTATTAGTAATTAACTTATTCAGGCAACCAAAATGAGATAAAATTTTATTCTCAAGAAATAAAATTATTATCGAATCCGTAGCTTGCCTGGTGGGAATTTCTTCGATCCATTTCGTGAAATAATCTGTCGCTGTGAGGATCCACTTGTGCTGAGCTGAAGATGCGGGAGGGATCTCGCCAATAAAATCCAAACCCCGTTGCTGAAAAGGAGCACTAACCTCAATGGGCTTAAGCGGCAAAGGCTGTGATTTCTTCCTCCCTTCAAAAATTTGACATTCATGACAGCATTTAACAATTTTGTATGCATCAGCGAAAAGAGTCGGCCAATAATATCCCGCTCTCAAAATTTTTTTTGCCATCATTTTCCATAAAAGGTGACCTCCGCAATCTCCCTTATGAAAATCCTCCATCACCTGCTTTACTTCTTCTTCCACCAAACAATTTAGCAAAACACCACCGAGATATTTCCAATAGAGTGCATTGTTCAAAATATAAAACTTGGCAGCCTTCAATTTCAGAGTTCTAATTTTGTTTTTAGCCATGCCTGGCAGTGGTGACAAATTTTGAAGCACATATACAATATCTGAATACCAAGGAGAATGAAAAAACATTTTTGATACCTGCATTAGCGAACTTTCTTCGTTTTCCTCAGACATAACAGCAATGAGATTAATGTCCAAGGCATGTAAATTTGACCCAGCCATTAGCTTAGCCAGACCTTGTCCTTTAATAGGATTTGTAGGCTTTATCTCCACATCATACTCCAACAAGGTAGCGATCCATATGCCTCGTCTCCCCTCCGGATCTGTTTGCACTAAAACATCCTTAACAGCAGCATTAGGAACATAAGCAAGAATATGAGAATGCAGGATATATACTCGGAAATATTTCAACGTTTTCACTAAAGCAAGAGCTTGCTTTTCAATAATGTTATACTTTAAGGCTGCATCTCTTATGGTTCGGCTGAAAAAAGCAATTGGTTTTTCATGCTGATCTCTTTTCTGCATCAATACGACTGCCATAGAATGCTCCAAGGCAAATGAAAACAAAATAAAATCCTGAGTATAGTCCGAGCTGATCAAAATCGGAGCTGAAGAAAGAGCCAACTTCACTAAATTGAAAGAATTTACAGATTCCTCAGTCCACTTCACTACACTATCTTTCTTAAGCATGTTTTTAATCTCCCTTAAATGTTCTACAAGATTAGGCACAAAGCAGCGCAAGAAATTCATCTTACCATTAAATGATTGGATCTCCTTTTTGCTTCGGGGAAGATCAATTTGCTGAATAGCTTCTACTCGAGCTAGGTAAATGTGGATTCCATCCTTTGGGATAATATGACCAAGAAGTTTGCCCTCATCCATGGCAAACAAACTCTTCTTCAGATTGAGTGACACACCATACTCTCTACACCGCTGAAAAACAATCTTCAAATGGTAAAGGTACTCTTCATCTGAATTAGAAAAGACTGTCAAATCATCAAGATATACAACTAGAAAAACATCTTTCTCATTTGCAAATGCCATATCCATTGCTCGCTGAAAGGTCGCACCAACATTCTTCAAACCGAAAGGCATTTTAGCATAATGGAAAGTTCCCCACGGAGTGGTGAACACTATTTTTTCTCTATCATCCTCATGGACCAGAATTTGGTTATAACCAGAATAACCATCGAGTAGCGACATAAGAGATGCTCCAACTACTCACTGAAGTATGTGATCCATTTTGGGCAATGGATAATTATCTTTCAAAGAAACCTTATTCAGATTCCTAAAATCAATGCACAAACGAATCTCACCTGTTTTCTTGCGGATGGGCACCAAATTAGAAATCCAATCTGAAAACCTTATAGGAACAATGATACCAACCTTGTACAATCAATTCACTTCCTTCTCAAATTGAGGGCAGCAACTTCGGATTTATTCTTCTCGACTTCTGCCTGAAGGGCTTTTGATTTGGCTTGATCGGAATGGTGTGTTGAATTATGTTTGTATCATATGTCTTTAAATCTGAATAGTCCCAAGCAAATACGTCAGCATAAGATGAAAACAAACTAATATACTTTGATTTTACCTCTGGTGGCAATGCTTTGGACAATTTCACCATCTTTGTATTTTCAGCTGATCCAATGTTCACATCTTCAACTCCCTTTTCGGTTGGCCGCAAGGTTGGTTTTCGGGCTACGTCATCTTGATCAAAAAGCTCCTCTAAAGGTATTAGACCTTTAGGAATGACATTATCCTTCAGCTGCAATACTTCCATCTGATTTACTTGCACATCAGCCCCACCATCATCATGCTCCACATAAATTGAAGTGTCTCTGAATTTTCCTTCATTTTGCAGAAATTCATCAATCTCTTCGTCATCTTGAAACACTTGCCAATACCTTTGATTGTCTGGGACAGTCGGATGATGCTTCACATGAATTTCAAATTTGTTACTTGAGTTCATCAGAATTTTTAAGTTACTTGCTGCCTTTGCAAGTGCATCTGCAATACCATTCTGAATACGAGGGACACAAGTCAAAGTATAGTCTAAAAACAATTTCAAGATATCAAGAACACCTTTTCGGTAAGCCCACTTTCGAGGATGCTTAGCTTGGTATTCACCGTTCACTTGCTTGATTACCAACTCGGAGTCACCATACACTGCAATCCTCTTAGCATTTAACTTTCTAAGAATTTTCAGACCAGCAATTAAAGCTTCGTATTCAGCCTCATTATTTGAACAATCAAAAGCCAATTTATAAGAATAGACCCTTACATTACTCGGTACCTTGTTTGGGGCGGAAAAAGGGCTGCGTACCCAAATGCTAATTCCAGCACCATCACTTCCTACTGCACCATCAAAATCTATGGTCAACAAACCATCTTCATCTTCTTCTAGGTGCTAAAATTCTGTTTTCTCTGTTATTTCTGCTTGCTGCCCATCAATTTTTTGTTGCTGTCGGAAGGCTGATTACTCAGCGGAACTTTCAAGTTTTTGTCTCTCTTTCTTTAAAACTTCTCTGAAATTCTCGGTGATTTCCATAATGTCTTCTACTTCAACTAATTGGCTATTTACATCATTAAAACCATCTGAATAAAAAACAAATGAATCTCAATATGTATGTACATAATTGATTGGATGATTTATCGATTTCTCCTTGCTGGTGATCATATACTTCATCTTTTTCTCCCGATATAATTTTCTCATCTGACCAAACACAAGAATAGTAGCATAGGAGAAATCAAGCTGCAATTTTCCCTTTAGTTTTGCTCCCCAATATCTGGAAAGAAGCATGCCAAATCTAGGAGGAATGTCTGCCACAACTACATCCATCAAAACATTTTTAGTGGGAATCTGATCCAAGCTGACCACCAAATCTTTGATAATCCCAATGCATATTACTCTACTGGAATAAAAAGAATAAAGATCATGATACTTTATAGTGATGTTAAATCCCAATTTCTCCATGATTTCCCTCGGCATGAGATTATGAGAGGCTCCGGAATCAAACATAGCATTGTGCAACACAAAATCATGCAATCTAAGGCTGATATAAAAAGGAGGCACGTCACTATCTGGAGACTCACCATCCAATGCTGGACCAAAAATCAACTCAGGTTGATCATCTTCCACATTCACCATATCATACAATGGATCTAAATTCAAAATTTTAGACACCTGACCCTTATAGCTACTGTTCTTCATCAACTCAGTCAAAGGAATGGAAACTTTCAACTTAGCAATTTCATTTTCTAAGTTAAAAACTGAAACTTTCTCTACCTCTTTAGCTGAAACATCCTTCTTTTAATTTTTCTCCTTTGATACAATTAGCTGATTGGATCTTTCATTTTTTGATGGGAAATTACTAGTAGTGGGATCAACTATCTCTTTTCCCTTCTTTTGCACCACGGGTGAATCATTCTTTGGTGTTGAAACTTCCTTTCTCTTTTGAATTGGATTAATAGGGACATCTATGTTTCTGAGTGAACATTGTTGCTTCTGGGCTGTCAAGGCATTCATATATCCCCTCTGATACTCATCCGACTCTTCTTCAAGAGCTGTGTCATTTTCCAAGATGAAATCCTTGTCTTTTTGTACAGCTGAGTTTTCTGCATACTCCTCATCTTCAGTGATGTAAATTGGCATATCATCATGTGTAAAGAATTGATTCTCTTCTCCTATTGCATTCTCTTCATCATATGATTCCGGACCAACAAAATTCTGCTGTAAGGGTGTCTTCACTTGCTGTTGTACTGTCGGTTCTTGTCCTAGCTGCTCTCTTTGCTTGATTCTGAATTGCGGTTGCTGCTGGCCACAGAAGTTAGGATTTCTGATCTGCGGTTCAGGCTTATCAAGTGTTAATCTTTCAAACATATTTTCCATCTTCCAAAGCATTTGATCTGACGTAGAAACTTCTTCCTTTATTGCTACTTTCTTTTCAGCTCTCATTCTAGCTCTCCTGGCATTCAAATTAGCTTCAACACTGACTGCAATTTTCTGCATATCTTCTAATGTAGCCGGACTTCTTTCTCTCAATTGATAAGCCATGTCAGGATCGAAACCATCCAGAAAATTAATCAAATAAGATCCCCTAGGTGGCTTTATATCATCAGGAATTGCATTATAAATAGAATTGAATCTAATACAATAGTCTTGAACTGACTCACCAACATCTCTCTTGATATTGTCATATTCAGAAAGGATTGAAAGAGGATCTTTCTGCACTTCCCATCGATCCAAGAATTGTCCTTGAAGATTAGCCAATGTAGCAATACTTCTAGCCGGCAAAGCTCTGAACCACTTTCTGAGTTCTCCTCCAAAGGTTTGAACAAAAAATCTCATTGTCACATTTTCCGCATCAACCTCATGAAGGTCAAAGAAATCTGCCATTCTATCCACATGTTGCTGAGCAATGACACTTTGAGGAGTGCCATCAAACAATGGAATTTTTCTTTGATAATCTGCGAGCATGTCATCTAAGTTTTTAGGCAACACAAGAGGTGCAAATCAGGCAGCCATTGCTCTGGGTGGATTTACAATCGAATTTGGAGATATAGGAGGAGTCGGAGCAGTTGATGTATGAGGTGTATGAGGTGTGGATGGAGGCGAGACTACTGCAGATTGTCGATCAGAAATAGATGGTTGCACGGGAATGGTAGGAATGAAAGGAGACTCGGTATGAACTTGTGAACCAGATGTAACTGCTGATGACCCAAGAGTTGCGGATGTAGACTCTATGAACTCAGGGATATTTGTTGCCATAATGGAATTTTGAATATTCAAAATGTAATTGTCAATGGATCTATTAGTCTGTTCAATTTCAAGGTACTTAATAAACTCTGGATTTATGATAGTAGAATCAATAGCACTTTCAGACTTAGTCTCAAACAACGACAACTCAAATTGTTCGTCAAACTCAAGATCTTCAAGGTACTCAAAAACCGTGGGACATGAATGAGATTTAAACAGAGGAATCACAGGACTTTCTCGACGAAGGATTATCGAAATAAGATTGGGATTTTCATACACTGGAGGTGGATCGGGATTCTGATTTGCTCTGGTATGTCGTCTGGAAGCGAGTGTGTTGAATTATTTTCAAAAATCAAAGGGATAAAACCAACTTGTTTAGCCTATAAAATTCTAAAATCATCATCCAAAAGTCTAGAACGATCTAATGTACTGGGGCAATTTAGAAGTCAAGTGTCATGTTTACAAACTAGACCGGAGATTGACTGAAGCAGCGTTTATCTACTTTTTCTAATGCAAAGCAAGAGCATTTCGAAGGCTACCTGGCATAATTTCAGGCTCTGTCTGTAGCTTATAAAACAAATAACACTAACAAGCAAACCATTTGTCCCCAGTGGAGTCGCCACTATGTTATTTCCTAATCTACCCTAGGCTGAAAGAAGGCAGAGTTCAGGGTAACATCAAACCACGCTTAATCTGGTAGCTAGCCCTACCAGATCAGGAGAGGGCTCTCTCTGGGTCAATCTCAGCAAAGATAATCAATAAGGCTTGAGTTGACTTGAAATAAAAGCTAATTTTAGGTTAGGTATATATGTGAAAGGGTTTGATTTTGATTTTTGGGGGTTTTGTTGGAATCAAAGGGAAAGGTAGTTTTGGGTCCGGGGATGAGGCCTATTTTTTGCAGAGTTCTGAATGGGGCAAGGAAGGTAGTTGTTTTGATGCTTTGGGTTGAGTGAATGGATAGTTCAAACCAGTGAGGAGCTAAAGAGGGCAAGAGGCTTTCAAGAATCCTCTTCAAACAGATGAAAACATGGAAAATTAAACAAAACTCAAGGCAGAGCAAAGAAATCTAATGAATTCCACCTTTATAACCTGTTTGTTTAATTTTAGAAGAAAGGAGAAGGAAAATGATACACATGAAACATCAGTAAAATTAATATCATAGAGAGAAACACACCATCAAAACATAGAGCCACATGGATCCCAAAGAGTGCTGCAAACCACCAGTGCAAGAGATACATAAATTGCGGAAGATGGAAATGTGCAATGGAAATTGCCAAGCAATCCCAGTACCAACCCTAAAAATGGTGAGAAATACAAGATATGAGCAAGCTAACTCAACACTTGTGCTACGGTGGATTTGCCAACAAGATCTAAACTAAGAACTGGAAAATAGGGAGTGGAATAGCTTGCCTCTATAAGATAGGAAACTGATTCATTCAGTTACAATTCACCTTTTGATGAATGAATCTACTTACATGAGTAAAAATTTGTCAAAATTACATCAAAGCCATGAAATTACAACAAGTTACATCAAGAGTTTCACATTTGAAGATGAAAAATTCAAACTGGCCAAAACTAGGCGAAAAAATAAGTTACTGAGTGAAAACTAGGCCAAAATTCCCAATGCACCGCCCCTGAAATCTCTATGCATCACGCCACTTTGGAGCTGATTTTGAGGGCCTTCCTGAAGTCCAAATTGAGTGCAGGATAGCTCGTTGGAAATCTCTGCCTGTCTAAGTTCCAACCCAAGTGGAATTTATGAATTTGGTTGCTGTTCCTCGAATCAAATCTCCCAACAACATTTCATGTGTGTCCAAAAAGTGGCAGAAAGGCCATTTTTAAGGTGTTTTTGACCCTTCAGGCAACCCAAAACTTGTCAAAATCCTTAGGCAATGGGTAGGCATGCATAAATTTTGATGAAAAATCCAGAAATGCAAATTTTTCTTCAAGAGGAGCTGCCAATTATAAGCGCGCCCCAAGTGGCGCAATGCGTCAGGCAGGAAAATCTGTTTTAAGGCCAAAAAATTCAAAATTGACAAAAAGTTTCCCAAATTTCTTGAAATTTGGGTTGAATGTCCACCATCAAGCACTATACGGAGAAAAAGAAGCTTCGGCCAAAATTTGGAGTCTATCATGCCTTTTGCGACGCTTTAGTGCCCTCCTTAGCTTTGCCTTCAGGATCTTGATTCTCGCCTTGCAAACATGATTTCGCACCCAATAATGGTTCTTCATGTGCCTGAGCATGTTCTTTTCCTTTTTGGCCTTCTCCAATAGCTTCTCAAGATGAATATTAACCCTCTCAAGCAAAGTCTCTCTATCAGCCTCAATCTCCCGCTCAATGGATGTCATCTCGGTTTGGCTTCTTTGGGCATCTTGCCGGTTCTCACGAATGTTTTGCAACTCCATGATTGTTTTTTGATCTTCCAACTGTTTGTTTCACTACTCTAGGTAGTGTATGATCCATTGGGCTCTTTTCAATTTGACGGTCAATGTGTCTATCTCCGCCTTCTGATCCTGAATAGTCTCTCTCAACTTTGAGCTTGGAGAGCTCAAATCCTCATCAATCAGTATGAAACCTGTATCTTGGCCTCCTGAAGGCCCCTCATCCTGCATGGGCCTCTTACCTCTGTCCTGTACCTGTACATGTGCTGTTGATGACGGCAACGAGACCCCTTCCACCCCAGGTGGAGATAGTACTCGTCGGGCTGTTGCAAATAATCCTCTAGTGCCTCTCTGATAAGTAACATACATTGGCACACTAGTCTCTGTCTCCTGAACTCCATGTTGATATGAAGGTTTGCTTGCATCATGAACAACTTCCAAAGGAGCCTGAGGAGCTGTGAAGGAATCATTGGAAATGAAATCTTCCCATGAAATACCCTGCAAGCCAAGCTAATGTACAACCACAATTTTAATGAGTGTATAGTGATAAATACTGTTGTACTGCTGCTTGGGAGTCTTTCTCTACACAAGAGTGGTAATTCTCTCGATGTTCCGGCACATGAAATAAGGGATGTTCATCATCCTCACCCTTGTGAAATGCATCAATAACCTGATAATGAGTTTCATCAGAGGCACATAAGACTCCTTTAGGAATCGAAATGGGAACACTCTGCTGAGCTGTCTCACAAAGCTAGGCCTGATATATGGTTCATAATGCACTATGTCCACCTGCTGTCTTTTGTTCCACTGTTCACCCACATTCGGTATTCCGGTTGCTTGAGAGATATTTTCCAGTGTCAAAGTGAAATTTACACCAGCAAGAGTTACCTGACCATCATGTAAATGCAATACAAACAAACGAGCCAACTCCTGATGATAATGTATCCTAGCAATCATTTCACAAAACTGATAGCATGACTGCTATCGAAAACATGCCATGGCAAGTGGACAAGCCTGCAATTCAGCCAATGATGTGGGATATTCTCTCACATGTCTACCACTTTTATGAGGCCTTCTAGGTGCATGTAACTCAGTGGTAGAATCACTATCTCGGTCATATGATGTATCAGAATCAGTCTCCATGATGTCCAAGATCTATGCAAGATGTATGTTGGCTTGTATGAGATGAAAATGAGAATTTGGGTGCTTTTGTTTTAATTGCCAAATATATGGTAGTGTGGGACGGACTGTGGGGAAATAGGGAAGTGGGGACAATGAAGTTTTGTCAAATGGAATTTTCCTTTTAAAAACTTGTGATTTGACAAATTTAGGGACAAGGGACAACCACTTGATTTTTTTTGGATTTGGGGAAATTTTTCAAATGGAATAGGGAAAATGGGAGTGAGATGAGTATGAGTGACTTTAGGGATGTAAGAGAGTAGGGTATGGACTGTAGTGATAGGATAATAGTGAGAGGGAGGAATGAAAAAGTTTGGCACAAAACCAATTTTAAAACTCCAACTTCAAAACCCTAGTGAGCAACTCTCAACAAGATGAGAGGGTTTGATTTTTTGTGTATCAAATTCTCATAATCAATCATATAATCAACACCAAGCATGATTTTATCGATAGTAGAAGATCACATGAACTTAATTGAGAAAAAAAAACCGACTCGATTTGGAGTTTTTGGAAGCAATGGCAAAAATTGGTGTTTTAGTTCAATGCGCCGCGACCACTGCCCAGTGCGTCGCGCCCCTTGAATGTGCCGCGCTGGTTAAAATTTGCACAGAGAAGAGTGGCCCTATGAGCCGCGACCACCCTATGCGCCGCAACCACTGCCTAGTGCGCCGTGCTATGGAATTTCTAAACAATCTGCCCCCAAATCACAGTTTCACCCTCCACGTTTTCTTTGCTCCTCAATGATATCTCTTGACATGCAAATGGAGTTTTGAAATTTGGAAATATCTTATGTATACCAAGGATTTCGATTTTTGATTTGAAAACCCACTTTATTATGTTTGAAAACTTTGGCACTTTTTCAAAAGAGCTCTATCTTACTTGGTTTTGATTTTTGAACTGAATGATGAGTTTCTTGTCTGTTTTGCAGGGATGGATGGCATGAATTTTTGGTAAAGCCGACCAGGGCTGTGAATGGAGCATTATTAAAACTGAAGAATTTTTGAAAATTTGGTACAAAATGATAAAATAGACAATTTTTCTTCAAAACAAAGTTTTGAAGATAAATCATTTTTGAACATATGATAATGAAACTTTTTGCAATGAAAACTTATTTCGAACCTCCCTCATGTGCCTGCTGAAATTGTTGGGAAAAATACTGAGAGGGGGGGTGAATCAGTATTTACTGCATATTCAAAACTTTTACTTTTTCTTGCTTCTAAAACCCATATGCTACTTTCCTGATACAGATTCGCGTATATACGCGGATACCCTTTATGAAACTCGCGTATACACAGAGATCTAATTATGTTATTAATTCTTCACTTATATCATTCCATCATTCATTCATCATATGTTTAATAAAAAATAAACATGTGCAGTAAGAACAGAATAAACCATCACACAAAGCATCACACATGAACACCAGGATTTTTAGGTGGAAACCCAAGTCGGGAGAAAACCACCGCTGCCGTTGCTCAGCCTTCAATATTTTATTATAGAGAAAACATCTTACAACATATGTGCTGGTGCAGACTCCTACCAGCACGCAGGCACCCACCTGCGCTCGTTTACCAGCCTCTCCTAGAAGGGAGCTCCAACCTTTGAAAAGCTCGTTCCCGTGCCTCTCTGGGAAAGGGATCTCCCGACCCCCGATCCGTTTACCGACCTCTCCCACCAGGAAGGAGCACAACCCACGACTGAAGGCTGCAACCCTCGACGCCTCTGGACACGTTTGTCAATTTTCCCACCTTTTGGATCCAAAGCTTCCTTTAGGATAAAGGGTATGGAACCACGTTTCATCATGTTTGCAGACTGGACCACTCCATACATTTAAGCTCAATCATACATCAACGAAAACTTATCAATTCGGACAACCTGCTTTGTGGGAATACATCATTCACGGATAAACGGTATATGACAGACAGATCAGACATTTCATACCCCTTGCTTCAGCAAACCCTAGTTTTCATACGCGCTTTCCTTTCACTGATACCGCGTATATATGCGCTTCCAATCACATCAACCCGCGTATACTTCTGTACACATTACAGAGCTGATTTCACTGCGCATACGCGCTTTCTCTTCAGCAAAGCCGCATATATACGCGCTTCTTCTGCGGTGAACTAGCGTATGGTTCTTCAGACATTTAGGTCATTGCAATTCTTCAGAACAGATACATTACTCAGATTTTACCCTTTACTTCAGACAGATGTTCGCCTCTTCTCAGATCTAATCATCCCCTAAACAGATCTAGCAAATACAAGTACATTTCAGATCTAGATACCCTTCATCATTGGTGCATCATGCAATCAGATCTATCATTCAACTGTAACCCTTTCCATTCAGATATACTTCAGAGAGAAGTATTCATTCAAGCTCAGACATCTTGCACCCACACTCATGATTTGCACAATGAATTTCTTCTATTTATATAGGTTTACCCTTTTTCAATACCATGAGCCAAAACCACATTACATCCGATGGTATTCCTGGATGGGGTCATTTAGACGAATCATTACCCAATACAATGGGTCAATACTATGGTGGTTACCCTTGGTTTTGCACTTTTTGAGTGCTTTTGCCCATACGCGACTTGGCACGTACTTTACCGCGTGCATACGCAACTTCTCCTAGACAAATCCGCGTATTCCTTGAAACATACTCTTTTCATCATGGATCTAGCACATATTGAATTCCTTTCTTCATTACCTTCTGTACTCTCTGTAGATACATCAGATTTACATCTTTAAATAGGTTCATCAAGACATATTCTATCAAGCACAACTCCATCAGGTGGGTTGCCATTCAAGGACAACACTCTATCAAGTGGGTACTCAGCATCATATTGTCAACACACATCATATCACATCAGATTTACATCATTTACCAAATTCATCAAGTCAAGAATAACTTCATCAGGTGGATTGCCATCAAGGACAACACAAGTCAACAATCTCATGTCTTCATCTTCATTCAGTGGGTTGCCATCAAGGACAACACTCTGCATCATATTGCCAACAATCTCCCCCTTTGGACTTGATGGCAACCACGATGGTGTTTGGTTACCACAACCGATAGGTACATTAAGAATACAATGACACCATGTCACTCTCCCCATTTTTGACACCATTCTTTCTCTTCATTCAAACACCATGTCACTCTCCCCCTTTGACATCAAGGGCAAAGGGCGGATCAAAACCAACACTCTCTCCCTCTTTTCTCCTCATGTAGAAGAAGCGTTCTGCAGATCTGATGTATACTAAAGTGACCAAGCTCCCCCTGAGTTCATGCTGAATATTCAAACATATTTTTCAATGAAGTACATGACTCTATGAACTTCCTATCACCAAAGACTCATACTTACATCAAAGATCCAACCAAGTGGATTTACATATGAGACTCAAATGCCCAACCAAGTGGGTTTACATATCTCAACTCAACTACCCAACCAAGTGGGTTTACAATTTTGACTCAGCTACCCAACCAAGTGGGTTTACAAAATTTGACTCAGCTACCCAACCAAGTGGGTTTACAAAATTTGACTCAGCTACCCAATCAAGTGGGTTTACAAATTTGTCAAGTCCTTACATGACTAAATATTACAATTTTCATCATGGGTCTCAACAAGACCTTTTCATCAAATTACAAATATGACCATTTATGACCAATACCAGAAAGACTTCAAAGAACATATTTCAGAATCATCATAATGCCAACAATGCATTATACTTAGCAAAGCTAATTCTCCCCCTGAATCTGTGCATCCAAGCATCCTTTCCATATGACTAAGGCTCCCCCTTAGTTTGTGCATCCTGAACACTTTCACCAACAAATCATCAAGGCATTTTTATCAAAACATTAGAAATAGAATTATGAGAACTGGAACACCACCAGAGGTACCAAACAGTATCAGAGATACCAAACAACATTGCAGCTGTGCTGAAGAAACCTGACCCCAAACAGAAAATGTCAGCAACCAGACATACGCGGTTTTATGTGCATGAACTCGCGTATATACGCGACTGTGTTTCAGGAAACCCGCGTATCCAATACCATCTTCTATATTTTAACCAGATATGATCCTCTGTGAGAAAAAGACAGTGTTCAACTTCTTTCTGAGATAATTGAATGCTTCCCTGGACTACAGATAGATAGAACAGTGTAGTTGAGTCTTCAAGCGTCATCCAACGGTTGTAGCATAAGCACATTAGTAACCAAGCCTTCAGATTCTTTGCAGCATCAATACAATCTTTCCAAGAGAAATTATCATACCAGCACAACATCTTCAAATATGTGTCAATCATCGATGTGGTCCAATATCACCATGATCTTTAAGATTTAACATGAAGTAACATATGTAGGGAAAATATCTCAACCATAGTAACAAACTCTGCATGATCTATTCTTATCTCTAAATCATAAGACTTCCAATTCATCCATGTGTGAGCACAAAAGATACTTTTCAGCAAACAAGGCTCAAAATCTCATCATAATAAACCATGTACCAAGTCATCATCATTTAAGCATGAGTATCACAGAATAAGCACTCATAGTGCCAACAATGCAATTATTAGTATTCAACCTGCTACTCCCCCTGAACCAGTGCTCCTCCTTAACTTGTGCAACCTGAATACATTCATCAGCAAGTCACCAGCAACAATCTCTGCATGAACTGTCCTTATCTTCGAATTATAAGACTTTCATCTCAGCAACGAATACTCTTCATCAAAAAGAAAACATGACTCATCCATAATTTTCAACATCAGAAACCAAGTATCATATCATCATAATTTAGAACTGAGCAACTAAGCTGATATTGAGTTAATAATACAGTTATTAACAATCAGACTGATGCTCTCCCTGAACCTCTGCTCCAGATCTTCAGCTATCATATAAATTCTCTTATCATTAATGCATCCGCGACTGTGTCTGCTGGAAATCGCGTGTATACGCAACTTTTGTTCATAGAACCCGCGTATGGAAAGTGAAGAGTAGAAATTTTTCACATTCCTTCATCTCCCCTTGAACTCCTGTACCTGTCGTCTTCATACCAGATGCTCTGTCAGAAATACATATAACCAGAAAAATCAAATCAACCATGAGAGTCATCATACATTTCTCCCCCTATGATGATACATTACTAAATCTCATAATGTATCCCACATCATTCCTGTAGCCAATAAGAGAAGTAAGCTTCAGAAGCGGATGACTGCAGTAGGGTCAGAATTCCCTACGTTTCTGATTGGTCCTCCTTCTTTTTCCAAATTTGCTTGAACTTCCTATTTGTGTGCTGGAAGTTATCCAATTTCTCATATCTGTTCAACCTGCATTCCTTTTCTACATGTCCATACTTGTTACAAGAATAACATCTCATGTGTCCAGAGAAATAAGCATAAGAATCATAATGAGTATTTCTAATATTCTTCCTTTTACAATCAGCTGCTTTATGTCCATACTTGTTACATGAAAAACAATATCCCTTGAAGAAACCAGAGTACCTTTCTATGTAGGAACTGTTTGATTGAGGCTGAAATGATCTGCTCCTGCAATTTGCTGCAACATGCCCATAGTTATGACATTTAAAGCATTCAACATTATTGACTGATTTCCTTTGAGTTTTCATCATTGTTGGTTGAATTTTTGTTTCTTTCAACACTTCAGGTTTTGCATTGACATCCTCTGAATTTTTAGCACTTCCTTGTGAGCTAGATTCTCCTTTAACAATTTCATGGAAACCAAGACCAAGTTTGACAGCAGGAGACCTTTGATTACTTAGAATATTGTCCAAGATATTAGTACTATCTTGAAACCTCAAAATTTTAACCTTTTCTTCTAATTTACCTTTGAGAATGTTTACCTCAACCTCCAAGACTTGACATTGCTTTGTCATGCTTCCTTCTTTCCTTCTTCCATCTTCTACTTGATCTTTCATATTTAGAATCTCTTCTTTCAACCAATTTTCGTTTTCTTCACAGGTTTGTTGCAGCTCTTCATTCCTCTTATTTGATGTTTCGAGATTTGCTTTCAGAGAGATGATTTCTGCTTCAATTTTTTCACCTTGATTAGTTGCATAAGCGTACAACCCTTGATACTTGTCTATCTGTCCATTTAGTGTTTCTATCTTTTCATTCATCCTAGAGATCACATCTTTGTAGATAGATTCCTTCCTTTCAAATTGATACCAATCATTACTTTCATCATTTGCTTCTAGACTTTCACTCTTTTTAGATGATTTCTGCTGATCTTCAACTTTAACCTTGACAGCTTCTTCTAGATCCATACTGTTACTTTCACTATCTTTTCCTTTGCATATACAGGTAAGTGAAATACAAGAACAACGATCAATACCTGTTTCATCTTCTTCAACTTCTGCTATACATGATTTCTGAGGTGTCTCCTTTCCTTGAGTAACCTTCTTCTTTTGCTTCTTTGCCATGAGCACTTGTAGAGCTTGGTCAGAATCTTCTTCATCTTCACTGGACACTTCATCATCATCTTCATTTGTATAATAACTCTTCCTCTTTTCAAATTGTTTCCCTTTACCATGTTTTTCTCTATAAGGACATTTAGCAACATAGTGACCAACTTTTCCACACTCAAAACATTTGAAGGGAAGCTTACCTTTGAATCTTCCAGTACCTAGTTGGAGTTTTCTCACAAAATTCGCTTCTTCTTCTTCGGATATATAGCTGGATTCCTTGACAACTTCCTTTTATTTTCCTTTTGCAGACGCCTTAAAAGCAGCTTCTTTGATTTGAGAAGGACCTCCTTGTCTCATTTCAAAAGCAGTCATAATACCATGTAATTGAACAATAGTAAGAGTTTGCAGATCTTGCCTTTCTTCAATAGCTGAAACTTTAGAGTCAAATTTTGAAGTCAAGGATCTTAAGAATTTTTCCACCAGAGTAGTATCGGTTATGGTTTCACCCAAATTTCTCATCCGATTTACAATATCATCTAGATGAAGAAAGAAACTGGCAACACTTTCATCACTATGCATCTTCAAATTTTCATATTCAATTCTAAGAGTTTTGAGTTTTGCACTTTTTACCTTTGTGTCTCCTTCATAGCTTAGAATGATTTTGTCCCATATTTCTTTTGCTGAATGTAGCTGCATCACTTTAGCAAATTCTGATTCATACATGCTTCCTAATAAGACATTCACTGCTTTGGCATTGATTTCATACTTCTTTCTTTCAGCTGCATCAGTAGGAATACTTGTCGGGTATTGATAACCTTCTTCCACGATGGCCCATACATCTGCACCAAGACTTTGCAGATATGCTTTTGTTCGTACCTTCCAGAATATCAGATTGCTTCCATTGAATAAAGGTGGCTTTATAGACATTACTCCTTCTTGACTTCCCATTGTGACGGATCTCCTTCAAGCGATCAAGCTTCTGCAGAAGGACCTGCTCTGATACCAATTGTTGGGAAAAATACTGAGAGGGGGGGTGAATCAGTATTTACTGCATATTCAAAACTTTCACTTTTTCTGCTTCTAAAACGCATACGCTACTTTCCTGAACCAGACTTGCGTATATACGCGGATACCCTTTACGAAACTAGCGTATACACAGATATCTATATATGTCATTAATTCATCACTCAAATCATTCCTTCATTTATTCATCAGATATTCAATAAGCAGTAAACATGAGCAGTAAGAACAGAATAAATCATGACACAAAGCATCACACATGAACACCAGGATTTTTAGGTGGAAACCCAAGTCGGGAGAAAACCACCGCTGCAGTTGCTCAGCCTTCAATATTTTATTATAGAGAAAATATCTTACAACATATGTGCTGGTGCAGACTCTACCAGCATGCAGGCACCCACCTGCACTCGTTTACCAGCCTCACCTAGAAGGGAGCTCCAACCCCCTGACTCGTTTACCAGCCTCTCCTGGAAGGGAGCTACGACCCCCTGATCTCGTTTACCAGCCTCACCTGGAAGGGAGCTACAACCCCCTGACTGAAGGCTACAACCCTCAGCACCTCTATGGACCACGTCTCATCAATTTTCACACTGGATCCAAAGCTCCCTTTAGGACACCACTTGCAGACCATGTTTCATTATATTTTCAGACTGGACCCACTCCATACATTTAAGCTCAATCATACATCAAACTGAAACTTATCAATTCAGACAACCTAGAACTGTAGAATACATCATTGACAGATAGCAGTAACACAACAGAACAGATCAGACATTTCATACCCCTTGCTTCAGCAAACCCTAGTTTGCATACGCGCTTTCCTTTCACTGATACCGCGTATATATGCGCTTCCAATCACATCAACCCGCGTATACTTCTGTACAAATTACAGAGCTGATTTCACTGCGCATACGCGATTTCTCTTCAGCAAAGCCGCGTATATACGCGCTTCTTCTGCGGCGAACTAGCGTATGGTTCTTCAGACATTTAGGTCATTGCAATTCTTTAGAACAGATACATTACTCAGATTTTACCCTTTACTTTAGACAGATGTTCGCCTCTTCTCAGATCTAATCATCCCCTAAACAGATCTAGCAAATACAAGTACATTTCAGATCTAGATACCCTTCTTCATCATTGGTGCATCATGCAATCAGATCTATCATTCAACTGTAACCCTTTCCATTCAGATATACTTCAGAGAGAGGTATTCATTCAAGCTCAGACATCTTGCACCCACACTCATGATTTGCACAATGAATTTCTTCTCTTTATATAGGTTTACCCTTTTTCAATACCATGAGCCAAAACCACATTACTTCCGATGGTATTCCTGGACGGGGTCATTTAGACAAATCATTACCCAATACAATGGGTCAATACCATGGTGGTTACCCCTGGTTTTGCACTTTTTGAGTGCTTTTTCCCATACGCGACTTGGCACGTACTTTATCGCGTGCATACGCGACTTCTCCTAGACAAATCCGCGTATTCCTTGAAACATACTCTTTTCATCATGGATCTAGCACATATTGAATTCCTTTCTTCATTACCTTCTGTACTCTCTGTAGATACATCAGATTTACATCTTTAAACATGTTCATCAAGACATATTCTATCAAGCACAACTCCATCAGGTGGGTTGCCATTCAAGGACAACACTTTATCAAGTGGGTACTCAGCATCATATTGTCAACACACATCATATCACATCAGATTTACATCATTTACCAAGTTCATCAAGTCAAGAATAACTTCATCAGGTGGATTGCCATCAAGGACAACACAAGTCAACAATCTCATGTCTTCATCTTCATTCAGTGGGTTGCCATCAAGGACAACACTCTGCATCATATTGCCAACAGAAATTATTATACATTTTGAGACCATATTGATAAAACCCTAGACCTAATGAGACTAAACCCTAAAATGACTGTTTGCCAACCAGGAGACCAAAAATGACTGTAAATGATTTTGATGAATAGAACTAGACCAACAGGTACATGACATGAGGGATATGAGTGACAAGACCCTACCGTCAGATGATCCATGCTACTAATGGAATGCAGCTGACTGAACTGAGTGAGAGACATAAAATGAAGTGCAACAAGAGGAATTTGATCTCTGATGGAGGGATGAAGATACCGACTCTAACAGGGTGGAGATGGAGTATTCTCTGGACATGCTGTTTCAGTTGACAACATTGGTTAACTCTGTGAAAGCATTCCCCTCAATCTTTGAATTTTCCTCAAGGGTGATTGGCTGCAAGAAAGCATATAATGAAGGCCAATTTGAGGTTGGGTGGAGAGTTTAAATCCCAATCTCAGTTGGAAAATTCCTTATAATATGTGTTTAATTATTCTCTTATATATATTTTAATGTTATGTACATGTTCATTGTAGTGCTTGAATTACTATGCTAATGCGAACGAGTGAGATTTCTTGTAGCTATATGGAATTTTCATTCCTTATGTAAAGTTTACGATGAATGGTTTATTCCTAAATTTTCTTCATGAGCTTGAATCTCATTAATTTCTATTCCTTAGAAATATGTGAATATTTATGTTTGTATGAGCTTGAAAAATAATCTATGTTGATTTTTTGAAGTTGATGGACATGGTATTTTTGTATGTATTTATGTGCTATGTGTTATTAATATGGTCTTAATGAGTGAAATATATATATGCTCACGTGTTTGTGAACAAGCTAACTTTCGTTGTGGCTATGTTGTTTATGTGAAATATGTATGAGATCTGCGTATTTCAATGTCCTATGTTTATTGTTGGCCTGGAAAATATGGTAATTGACTATTATGATGCAGTTCAAAACATTTAGATAATAGTGTGGGTGCATCGATTAATGGAATTCATGGCTAAGGTATGCCTAGAGGGGTGTGGAAGATCCTACATTTTTATCCTTGATTTTATGGGAAGTAAGATTCATTCCTCAAGACGCAGATAGAATGTGAAGAATTAGAGTCTACACAACCTAAGAGAAATTATAATTCAAAAAGTTAAGGCAGATCCCCTTAGTCAAAATTTGGGCAAGTCATCTCAAAGGTAGCTTCTGAAAGAAGTTCGAGCTCAAGCTAGTCAGGGCCCAGATGAGCAGGAAGTCTATTTCATGCGAGGTCGATATTTGGGGCCTGGTAAGGTGGTTCGTCGATTATGGTGATGGGGACTGACCCCGACTACACTAAAGCCTCTATATGTGTTTTTTTCCTTCCACGTGGACTTATATAGGACTGGTGGAGTGATCATGTGGGATGCCATGCAGGTGCCATGTGGTGGACCCTGATGAATTAGTAGAGTTTATTGGGACAAAATTAAAATGGCCATAACTCTTTATTCGTAAGTATAATTGAAGTAATTTAATATCACCAGAAAGATCTCAACAAGCCTGATATAATGTTGATGCTTATTTTTGTTTTTGAGGAGTTTGGAAAAGGAAAAATATTATAACCCCATTTCCATAATAATACATTGGAGGTCCAGTCAATGATAGTAACACCCTCTTATAACCTTAGTATTGGTTATGGGATAAATGGGGGTATTTTATAAAATTGATGCAACAACATAAACCCCTAGGAAATTCATTTTCTTTTTCTAGACGTTAAGTGGGGCATGTGATTCCCAAAGGGAAAGGAATTTCCCTTAGCTTTATTTATACTTTTGGAATAATATATTTTTAGTCTTAATAAAAGTGTCCAAATTCGAACATAATATGGGTTGGTAGTTCTTTTTCTTAGTTCATATTATTGGCCAAATAGACCTTTGTAATAATGCCAAGTGCTAGCCTGGGATATTAGGTGGCTTTGAGTTGATGGATGAATGTCCCATTTTTTATTTTTGCTAAGATATTTTTATGATCATGTATAGAGAGAATCTCTTGAGAGAGTGTGAAGGGTCAACTTGAAGAGAATACAACTCAAAGAGAAGGAGCTTAGAAATTAGAGACAAAAGGCGTATATATTTGATAATTCTGAGAGGGTGTTGAAGAAACATTCCCACCGTAATCCTATGTACATGTTTCTTTTTAGAATAATAGAAACCAAATTTTACTAATTTTTTTTTAATTCCATTTTCTGAACATGTTTCAACATCTTGTTTTAGAGAGTGGGTGTCTCAATGTTAGTAAGGAATGGAAAATGAATTTGTCGTTCCTGAAATTGCACTTGGTTGGGTGAAATTCAATGAATGCACATCTCCACTACTCTACAAGATAGACAACGCTTGAAGGAAGGTGTAAGGTGTTATCATGGGTGGAATTAAATTTTCTATAAGCACAAGTGTATTAAACCAAAACTAAGGAACCCACCGTTATTGTTGACAAAGGTGATAAGAATGACATCGGGGGTTGAAATTTTTGAATGGGGTTAAGCAGTAGGTAGGATATTGGAATATAGCAAAAAAGGGTTGAATCAAAGCTTGCAAGCCTTTGACCAGATTTATATTTGAGGGTGACGACCCCTTTAGCTCTCACACATTTTTGAATGGAATCATTGAAGCAATGAAGAGCGAAAACCATGGAATTCACCCCGTCTATTGATTTTCTTCATTCAAAATGAATCCTGCCCAAATCAATGATGATGATATCAATATCCAAAGTTTGTTCCATCCACGAGTGTACCATCATATACCGAGTTATATTGTAAAGCATTTAGTCGTGCCTACAATTTTTAGAGATAGACAGATTGGTGAATGGTGGAAAGTATTCATGTCGAATCTATTCTATACAAGAAAAAGATCCATTGGAGAGACAAATATTAAGGCTAAACATTTGATAAAATAGAAAAATAGAATAAAGGAGAGAAATAATTTATATCGAAATATAGTTAAATCAAAAGTTTGGGCCTGAAGAAATTTTTAACAATTAAAGAGGCTTGAACCCTCGAAGTAGGTCGAGACCTGAATAGGCTTTTACTTCCAAAGTTAGATTAGATCCTTGAACAATTGAATTGATCGATTGAGACTGAACAAGGGGTGGTCCCATATATATTACATAATATCGAGGCCACATCATCAAATAATTACAATGCACCTTGGGCGTTGATTTTGTGGGCGAGGACCCATGTCTATTACTGAGGTTATTTTGGTGTAGGCTGGTAAGGTCGTAGCTCCCCAAACGAAGTAATCAAAAGGATTTAAGGGTTACCACTAGTGGTTAATTTTAAAAGCATGAGCTGAGATAAATGACCCCTGTTGGGGTTAATACCCAAAAAAGGGAGCTTTGAATACATAAGAGAAGCTACAGATACAGATATTGTGTTGACCAATGTAACTCTTAGAGGACTATGCAAGTATGGGACACACTCACGGGGTGTGGATGGAGAAAATAAGGGGGTGAACGAGAAAAACCTATGAGGTTTCATCACAAAAATTACCCCTACTTGGCTATCAGGTTATATTAAGTAATAGGACAATAGGAGGAGTAGGGGTTCCATTCAATGCTATTTTATTTTATTCCATTTATGAGGAAAACAACTTGGAGTTGGTACGTAGAGAGAAAAAAATGGGGTTAAGATTTCACAGCAAATTTACAAGCCATAGATCTTAGGTAACTCCATGGAGAGTCCTTATCTATGTGTATCCACACATTTTCCCATAGTAGAGAAAAGACAACAAAGAAACCTCACATTATATCTAGGCTTTCTCTAGAACGTGTTTCCCATGGAAAATATTGTTCGTATTTTTGTTGTTGTGTGTATTTATTTTCATTCCATATCGCTCACATTTCAACAAATTTATTTTTAAGCATAAAAAATTAAATAAAAAAATGAGACCTAAAAAGAATTAACATTCATAATAAATATTTTGGTATTTTATCATATCTATTGTGATGAATTGTTCCAATAAAATATCCACAACAATTTACTGATCATCTCTACCTAAATGGATAATGTATTTGTTACTTCTGCACATTATGTCGATTAATTTAGCATATTATGTGATGTATGTTACTTGATATCTGATGGTATTTTTTTAATGCTCATAGTTAGGATTTTTTTAGCATTCTTCCCATCTTCAAGATGCAACATCCTCAAAGAAATACAATCAAAAAATCATTAATTAGGATTTTTTTGGCACTATGGCTCAGTTTTTGGTTGGAATTGATGTCATCCTAGTAGTATTGGTGTGTTGTTGGTTGGAATTGATGTCAACGTGGTAACATGAGTTTCTAGTAGCATGTGATGCAAAGCCTTGTTTATGCACATGGTTGATTGTTATAGGTATTGGGCTTGATGATTAGTTGCAGGTGCTAGTGATATGGTACTTTGTTTTTGCATTGGTTGCACACCTTAGCTTAGTGGTTGTAGTTGTTAGTTCAGTTATTTCGCTTGTGTGTAGATGCCTTGATATCTTGAGGAGATTCTATGCCTAGTTGATATTGGTGGAGACTATCAAGTAATGTTTATGGTGCTTCGTGTGTGTGTGTGGTTATATTTTAGCCTGCATGTTCAGTTTCAGGGCCTATCATTAATGATTTTAAGCTTATGCAGGTGTTGGAGAAGTTGTGTAGCACTTTGATGGCTCAAGTGTTTGTCAAAATGATGGATGGAATTCAAGTAAACCTACCTTGAATTTTTATGATGATGGAATTGTGAAAGAAATTTGTTGGAGTATTGCAATGGCTAAAAAGGGTCCTTCAACTTTTACAAAAGGTTTTTAAGTAGAGGAGAAAGTATGGGAAGGTTCTAAGCTAAGGAAAATTGTTTTTGACCACCCTCTACTAGAACCGCATGGAACTAAGCTTGTGAATGTTTTTGAAGGGATCCAACCGCATGGAAGAAGGCTTATCCATGTGGTTGCAATTGAAATTAAGTAGAATTGTGCATGAATTGGAAATTTCACTGGATTCCTCGTGCACTTTGTGAATTTCTCTGATTTCGTCGCGCATATTGAAGTGTTAATTCATATTTTAATTGTTTTAGGTGTAATATATCTTATAGAATATGGTTAAAAATAATAATATTCATTTCTAAGTGAATTTAGTGGCTAGATTAAGTAAGGGAACAATGACCTAGAGCACTTCAAACATATGAAAAAAGCTCCACTACAGAATGGTAATTATTGAATTAACCACTATAAAAAATTACAAGTAGTTGTATATCATGAGGTTATTTGTTAATTCTCTTGAGAAGAAAATGTGATGGTTTTGTGATCTTGGATAGTTTGTGAGAGAGCAGATTGTTGTGTGCAAGATGTGTAGGGAATTCTATAGAAAATATTTATCTGTTCATAACAGTAGGGGACGATAGCAAGAGTATGGCTTAGCTACGATTTTATGCATTAGTATGGCGATGGAGTAAGGAATGATTGTATATCATTTCTTATATTATTTCTCATTTCATCATATTATATTTTGTGTATGGAGGTTGTATTATTGATGGGATTATGTAGTGATTGAGTGAGTTTATGTAGAATTTTTTAGTGTGATATTTGTGTTTAATTTTGATCATACATTACTAGAGGTTTTTGTGTTGTTCTAATTGAGAAGTTAAAATTGACTCCAATATGAAAATGAATGAAATAAGGGTCACATAGAAGAGTGGAGTGGGGGCTAGACAAATCCAATACATAGAAAATATTTCTTCATGAGTCCAATCAGATTTGGGGAAGGCTCATTGGTCATGGTGGCTTCTAGCAGATCGGATTAATAGAGTCATGAGTTGAGGATCAAATTTCATCATGAGTCCAATAAAAGTGGGGCGAGGCTCATTGCTCGTGGTGGCTTCCAGTAGATGGATGTATATAGAGTCATGAGATGAGGATCAAATTTATTTGCTAATAGTTTCCATTTATATAGTCTATGT
The DNA here is from genome assembly GCA_034641835.2 of Pinus albicaulis. Lineage (NCBI taxonomy): Eukaryota > Viridiplantae > Streptophyta > Pinopsida > Pinales > Pinaceae > Pinus > Pinus albicaulis. The sequence goes on along the minus strand of CM076581.1, from coordinate 506,604,600 downwards.
AGTTGAATTTCTTTACGATTAATATAATTATTTGAGCAGCGCAACAATATCAAGTGTGGTTTTTGAATTGGAGGGGGTTTTCCACTAGAAATATATTATGTTCTCTTATGAATGTTTCCTTTGTTGTTTCTTATGGCTCTCTTGTGTTTTTCTATTTGTTTTAAACTACTTATGGGTTAATTAATGTTGTGTTTCAATAATTTGAAAAATGATTTAAAAGTTAATAAAAACAATCACTACCGATTCAACCTCCCCTTAATAGTGAGCACATTTCAAATAGAGTTAGGATTCATAGTAATCTTGAATCCATTTTACATTTAAACCCATCATTCATATCCAAGTTGTTACTTTCATTAACCATATCAAAAGATTCCATTTGAGCACAAGTATAAAAGAGAAATAATGTATAAAATAATTACTAAAATGCATTTTCCCACACACTGTTACTATTTATTGGTGATATGTATATTTCCTTGCCATTGTAGGTTCCATACTCCTTTATGCTTCCTTCCTTAACAATATAAATCTCATCATATTTAAAATGTAATAGTTAAACCTTTAAATTCACATAAATTTCCTCATATATGATTTGATTAATGAAGTCATATAATTTCATAATTAGTGCATACATATAGATTAAATGGCTAGTAAATACATCAAAACATTAAAACATTTTACCATACAACTCACATTGAAAAAAAAAAATCATAAAACTAACTAGCTTATAAATTTTATTATTATTATTATTAAAATAATTAATATATAAATTAAAAATAGATATATATATATATATATATATATATATATATATATATATATATATATATATATATATATATAGATATATATATATATATATATATAAACATGGAACACCATTCTTAACCATGGATATTTATCCCTAATTTACCATGGCGATTCTTAATCTCTAAATAAGATTTGTTACATTACCATGACTTATTAATACCACATGCCCAACAAACCATAACTCACTTCATATGACACTTGTTCAAATGACATATTTTCAATTAATCAATTTAATTAAATGAGAAAAAATGACATAACTACTTTGGTGTTAAATCTCAACCTTTGATTTTTGTATACTGATAAGAATATTCTAGAATATTCCATGGAAGTTAATTCCCTACTCTCTACCTAATAATTATTGATAATTAAATCAAAATTCTAGAAGCCATTTTCCAAAATATACATGCATATTCCCATAATTATGAAAAATTTATTATTAGTTTTTTTAAAGTTATAGACATTTATCAATAACCAAACTATCCCCAATATAACTTAATCCACAAGATTAACTTTGCAATCCATACAAAGGTATAAATTACAATAAAGATAAACATAAAAGTCTTTCCCATAAATTCCATATGAAATCATTAACTCATTACATACTAACTTAAATTACATATCCTACTTTTTGAACATGTTATAAGATATTTGAATTCATTTAGATCTTTATTCCAAGCTGTAGAATATGTAATTTTCCCACTTTAAAAAGTTGTTAAATCTCTTACACTTAATTATATCTTATCAAATATCATACAAAAACATTGCTAATTAATAAAATTTTTGACTTTAAAATATTGTCAAAAGCACTACAGTACTAAAATATATCTTAGGAGATATCATACAAAGACATTACCAATTAAATATAACTAGCAATTGCACCACATGTTGCAAAAGAAACGCCATAAGGCAATATCATAGGAAAGAGTAGCCTAGAAGGAATAAGTTGTTGTAGAGAAGGAGCCAACTTGAAGGAATGAAAGGGAATTTTTGCTTCCATGGAAGCAGGTCATGGAGGTTTCAAAGATATTGATGATAAGAGTTTTCAACCATAAAATTTTGTTATAGATATTGAAATAGGCAATTGTGGGTGAAAACATATATATAAACCAACATAATTTGTTCACATATATAAAAAATTTGTTATAGATATTGAAATAGGAAATTGGGGTTGAAAATCCTTTGGTGATTAATAATCCTCTAAAACAAGCATGTAACTCAAATAAGATATTTTAAATACATTCAAGTACAATCTATCTAGCATAGATGTAAATAAAGAGATTGTTTATTAATATAAATAGAGTTTACTCCAATTTCATCTACATATCCGAGCGCTAATTGCATGCTTGTCAGAAATTGTATATTTTATATGAATAACAATAGTCTTGGTATACAAGAAAGTGAATGTCATTTTAATATGGAGACATTTTTGGAAGGAGATATTGTTCTTTATGTTATGGTTTATTTTATTAACTCCAAACTTGGTTAATTCTTTCTCTATATACATAAGAGACAAAAAATACAAAGTAATTTAATAGTTTTAAGTTATAGTTTTATATTTTATAATTACAAATCTAGTTTCCTGTTAAAGTATTTTACACACATCTATTTATTCAAATAAATTGTATTGTGAATATGTTTTCTCCTATTATTTTATTACAAAATTATAGTACTCCCTACTAAGTAAAATAACTTTATTAATAAAGAATTGAATGCCAAATTGAACATGGGAGCCAACTTTAGGTAAATAAACATTCACATTGTCAACTTGGAAAAAGTAAATTATAATCCTAAAATTCTCTTACCTAATCATTTTTTTAAATATATAATTGAGTTCCATTTACTAAAAATAAAGGCAATATTAAGAACCTCCTAGAGTTATAAAAGGTAATTGACATGAAAAATAAAAAATCTCCTCATGAAAACATACAAATGTTAACCTTAATTGAATAATTAACAAACTAAAAAGGATAATAGGCAATATCACAATTTTCTTATCAGAACTAAATGCTCCTATATGAAACAATGATGGCTTTCATCAGTTCAAGAGCAATAAAAACAATTTTAGTGAGAAAACCACTCTAGCACTTAGAAAGATTTGGAGAACTTATTGAATTGGTGAACATGTCTTGCTCTATGGTGCTAGACATTGGGCATAGGCAACTGTTATATTGGTGAACATGTATTACTCTATGGTGTTGGATATTGGACATAGGAAACTGTTGAATTGGTGAACATGTCTTGCTCTATGGTGTTGGATATTGGGAGTAATTTTCTTGATCTTGTATACAAGACTGTAAATTTGCATGTAGCTTATAGTACATTAACCATGAAATTGTCAACATTTAGAGCACACTAGCCATCACATTTGTAGAGAAAATTACAATAGAGTATCACATTTTTCGTATCATATATAAATGTTCCTATATGCAACAACAACCTTGTGCCTCATAGTTTAAATTTGTTCAGGGAGGGGGAGAGGAGTGTCAAGGTGCAAGCTATAATAAGAAGATAAAGAAGAATCTTGTTTGGGGCATGAGAATTTTGTTTGGGGCTTGAGATCGATTCATTTTCTGCACATCTAGACTCAAAGCTTAATAAAATAAAACTCACCATACTTTGAATATTTTAATTAAATATATAAAAACTTAGAATATCAATTTAATACATTTTAATCAATTACACATTTAGCAATATTCATTATAAAAAATAAAAAATATAAATTACTATTTTAAATAAAAATATTAGAACATTTAACAATATTCATTTAAAAAAAATACAAATACAAATTACTATTCTAAACAAAAATAGTACAAAGCATCACATTAATTACCATGACCCTGGTGTACCTTCCACTTATTACTTTTTAAATACCTAATGTTTGTAACTTATTCTTAATCACATAGTGTCAATTTTGTAAAACTATAATCTACAAGTCTCACTTTTTATAGTTTTGGTGGAAGGATAGAGTATCTAAATTCCCTTACCCTTTAAGGTGCATTCTCAATTATTGTACCACCCACCTCGGCATCCAATTTAGACATCTTAGGTTATTCTAAATTGATCAAGAGTATAGAAATTTTAGGGTGGTGTTCTATGTTCACTAAAATTCCCATGATGTGCATCCCTATGTATGGGGTTCATCGGAACCTTGGATATATTTTTTGAGTTGTTGTGATTTTTTTTTTCTTGTGGCTAAAACTTATTTTTGGTTGTCACCTAGTTATGATGATTCAAAACATTTTTATCATCTCAGATCCTTATAGCATTAGATATATTCTATGAACTAATGTGATGTGTTGTTTGTCTGAGTGATTCAAAAACCAGTTATTATACCACAATATTGACTTTATCATTGTCTGTTTTGTTTACGAACCCTTTAAAAAAACCACAGGAACATTTGATTTTACACGATCTCCCCAGCACGGGTGGGGGTTTAAAAAATTGGAGAGTAAATTGAGCGGTTATTGTTTGAAATTGTTATATAAAATGGGAAATTTGGATGGTTTGTAGAGAATATGGATATCATAACAGATATCTATTTTGAATTTTTAGTGTCTCTAGCCGCCATGCATCTAATATGATCCATTTCAACTGAGAACGTCAATAGATCATTGTGTGAATAATAACTTGTGACATCCCTGGCCATTTTATTTGATTGTGAATTATGTACACTTTGTGAAATACCTAGCCATTTTATTACATTGTGGATTAGGTTATAAACTAGAATACACTCTCTCTTCAAAAGACTCTACAATATATATTGGATGGAGGGAAATGTTATGATAAAACTTGTAAAAGAACCCCTTAGGGTTATCTCAACTTACTCTATTGTTAATCACATAGTGTCAATTTTGTAAAACTATAATTTACAGTAAGGACTGAGTGAGTTTTTTCTTTTGTAATTTTTGTTTGAATTGAAAAATCAAAAAATTATAAAAGATAAAATTATGTAGTGAAAAACTTTGTTTAAAATTTCAGAATAAAATATTGAGTAAGTTTGACATCATATAATATGAAATTTGTTTATGATTATAAAGTAAAAACATATAATACTTTTGAGCTACAATTACGTATTAAAATTTTTCATTATTAATTTAATTTTTTATATATTAAGAAATACTACTCATGAATAATAAAACAATTGTAACAACTATGTATATTTGGATGTATGAAAATTTAGATACATTTTATTGAGTAAAATTTTAAGAGAATAATGGTTATAAACAAATAAAATTAATTTTATTAAGTAGTTAGTTTAGATCTATATTATTTATGAGAGGGATCAATTCTCTTTTCACTCTAAAAGAGGTTTGCACGTGAAGACATTTGATCCATCTTGGCTCTTGGTAGATCCAGAGTCAAGATTGATCTAGGCCACCTTAATTTGGCACTTTAAATAAACTATATTCGACATGAATAGCATGGGTCAATACCATGGGATGTTTTATAATTTATTCTTATTCTTGTTTTATTATTTTTATTTTTTATTGTATTTTGACCTAGTTAAAATGTTCATTACATTATGTCAAACTTTTTATTTAATTTACTTTTATTTTTATTTTTGTGTAATTTGACTTAATCAAACTTTAAATAAACTATATTCCACATGAGTACCATGGTTTATTATTATTTTATTTCATTATTTTTATTTTTTATTGTATTTTGACCTAGTTAAAATGTTCATTACATTATGTCAATATTTTTATTTAATTTACTTTTATTTTTATTTTTGTGTAATTTGACATAGTCAAACTTTAAATAAACTATATTCCACATGAATACGATGGGTTTTTTTTATAGTTTATTATTATTTTATTTTGACCTAGTTAAAATGTTCATTACATTATGTCAAAAATTTAATTTAATTTACTTTTATTTTTATTTCTGTGTAATTTTACATAGTCAATATGTTAAACATGACATTACAACATTTCTATTATACACATAAAATGAATATATCTTTTTAAAAAGAAAAAAAATATACATATAAAATTGTTTACTTGTGGATCTAATGGCCTAAAACATTTCAATTGTCTAACATTTGATCCAATTTCATCCAATGGCTCAGACATGGACACATTGGTAGCTAGGGAAGTTGTTTTCAAATAAAAACGCCTTACAGTGTAAATATAAATAAAAAAAATCTCATACAAACACATTACTAGTTATAAGAAAATAAAAATAAAACATAGAAAACATTATCAATTATACTTTCATACATACCACGTGAAAACATGTAAATCATATTTGGGAAATCTCAAAATAGACATTACCAAGTGAAAAGGTAGTGCAAGAGAACCCATGAGGTGTAAACCAACTAGTAATCTTCACAAATACCACATAAAAAATATAAATCACACTTAGAAATTCTCAAAATAAATATTATCAAGTGAAAAGGTAGTTGGTCTCAATGGAATTTAGTCCCATGACGTCTAGGGTTCAAACCTCATGGGGAAGAGTCGATAATGGAAGCAACTTTGGAGGAACTAAACTATCATAAAGTGTGTCTTCATCCAATTTCTATTCCATCTAATAAAAAGGTTAGCCTAACCCAAAATTTACCTAGTCAAAAAAATAATATGGCAAAAGATCAATAAAAATACTAATAAAAAAAAATACACACAAACACACACATATATAGACTATCTCTTAATATATAATGACTATTTCTTAATGTTACTATTATAATACTATAAATTTTTATTTTATATATAAAGATTTCAAATATATATAATTAAGTTATTATTTTAAAATATTATGTTATTTTTAATTTATCCTTATGTTATGAATTTAATAATAATACTTATTAATTTATAACAAATTTAATTAATTTTTAAATTATGGAAAAGAATCGATAAAAATACTAATAAAAAAAAATACACACACACACACACATATATAGACTATCTCTTAATATATAATGACTATTTCTTAATGTTACTATTATAATACTATAAATTTTTATTTTATATATAAAGATTTCAAATATATATAATTAAGTTATTATTTTAAATATTATGTTATTTTTTAATTTATCATATGTTATGAATTTAATAATACTTATTAATTTATAACAAATTTAATTAATTTTTAAATTCTCGATTAATACTTGGGTCTGCGGTGAATTTTCTGGATTAATACTTGGGTTTGCGGTGAAATTCGGCAGTGAATTTTCTAGATTAATACTTGGGTCTATGGGGAAATTCTGCAGTGAATTTTCTCCATTAATACTTGGGTTTCTCTATTAATACTTGGGTCTGTGGTGAATTTTTTGGATTAATACTTGGGTTTGCGGTGAAAGGTGAAATTATGCGGTGAATTTTCTCCATTACTACTTGGGTCTGCGGTGATTTTTTCTTGATAAATTTTCAGAACTATGCACTTGAGGTTTGCTGTCCAGTTTGCTGATATTCAGGTGCACACATTCCTTATCTTTTTTCTAATACATATCTGCTCATATATTCTCAAGTATGAATAATTCACCACAACTACCAAAGATTACCAAAGGTAGACCTAGCACAGTTACTCTACAGAGCCTTTATGAGTATATAGAGTCTTTAGAGAAACATAGAGAAGAAAGAGAAGTCAAGCTACAAACTGAGTTAGAAGCCATGCTGGAAAAAAAATTCACATCTCTTGAAGACAAGATCCAAAAACAAATAGAAAATAAAATAGAACTATTGGAGAATAAAATGGAGGCAATGGAAAATAGGTTGCAAGTCATAGAAAAGCAAAACCAAGATACGAACCAAACATCCCAGCAAGGAGATGTTGATAATATAGAGAGTATTAAAATGAAGGACATGATTAAAGAACTAGAAGAAAATTTTAACAACAATATCACCCTAAATAGTGGGGTAGGTAAATTAGATATCAAACCAATTAAAGATGAAATGAAAAAATTGATCGAATTAGACCATGAGCGTAATAAAAGGGCCTTCAACCTTATAATCTTCAGTTTGAAAGAGGAGGTAGACGAGGATACTTTAGCCATAGCCCAGACAGAATTACATAATAAATTAAAAATTGAAACCACGTGTCTCACAGGAGCAACAAGGTTAGGCAAATTAACTGAGAATAAAGGAAGGCTGATCCTAATAAAGGTGAGCTCTACTGACCATAAGTATGACATACTTAGTAAAACCTGAATTCTAAAAGGAACGAGAATATTTATAAATGAATATATCTTTCTAGAAGATCAAGTAGAATTAAGAAAGGAGGCTCAAAAGGTTAAAAAATCTAGGAATGAAGGAAAATGGGCAATAATAAAAAATAGAAAAGACGTTATTCGAGATAGAAACCAAAAAGATAGTAATAAATAACAATTCAACATGCTTCGAATTCTTTCTTGGAACTGTCGGGGCTTTCCATGGAACAAAGGCCCCAAGCTAAGTTGGATCTCAAATGATGTTGATATTATATTGCTTGTTGAAACTTGGGAGCATGAAGAATCTAAGGTCCCTAACATAGATGGCTTTGCACTATGGTCTACCTGGAACAAGCGATCCTCCAGTAGAGGCATTGGGGGCATAGCTTGCTACATTAAGAAGAACATCTCCCCCCATGCTAGGATTTATAAAAATGACCCTTACAACCAATATAGTTGGATTGAGATTACTAACATTAATGATAAAAATACCTACATAGCAATCTGTTATTTTCCCCCCATTAATTCTAACTTCTATAAGAAAAAGAATCTAGATAAAAATAGTCCTTACAATGGTTTAGAGAATGATATTTCTAGCCTAAGGAATGAAGGTAATATCCTTTTAATGGGTGACTTTAATGCTCAAACTTCAAGAAACCAAGCTATTCTTCTAAGCAATCATTCCAACCCCAATCCTCTTTGGTTAGACGAAGACCTTACAATGGCTAGCTAGTACAAAAGGAGCTCTGAAGACCTCGGGGATAATTTGTTTGGGTCAGAGCTAGTCAAGCTCTGTAGTGCTCAGGATCTCATAATTTGCAACGGTCTAAAGAAGCGACCCAATTCTAGCAAGATGACCTGCATCCATGGGCCTGGTAGGAGTGTGGTAGACTATGTTATTTCTGATCTCCCTTTATACAACGAAATAATAAATTTTGACATCTTAGACGACCATGAGCCTGACTCTCATCATAGGCCTTTACTCATGACTCTCAATTTTTTAATGCATAGAGATCCCATAGAAGACAATCCTTATAGTAAAAATAACTTAATCTTTGATAGAAATAAAAACAATCTCTTTCCAAATGAATTAAAAACTAATTTGATTCCTTTATCTAGTATAGACAACATAGACGACCTCTATCATAATTTTACTACAACCCTCTCATATTCTATTAACAAGTTCTCAATTTAAGTCTTAAGTAATAAAAGAAATATAAAAACCAACCCATGGTATGACAAAGATTGTAAAAGTGCGAGGAGAGAAATTAAGGAAGATGTTGACGAATCTCTCAAAATTAACAGGACAAAAATCTACAAAGCCCTACCTAAAAGGAAAAAAAGGCAATATATTCGTAAAAGACAAGAGAATCTCTTACACCTCTCTAAGGTGGCTCCTAAGAAATTTTGGAGGCAGATTCTAACCAGGAAAACTAAATATAATAATAAAATTGCTTTACACGACTGGAATTCCTATCTTAAAAAGCTTTATGAATCTCCAAATGCCAGGGATTTTGAAACCCTGCTCACAACGAAAGAAGTTTTCTCATTAGAAGACATTGATTTTGGGGTTAAACGCCTGGCAAATGGGAAATCTAAATATAATGAAGGTTACTAGGTGGAAATCTTAAAAATTGGAGGTCCTGTCCTCATCCCCCGCATCCACAAGATTTTGAACCAAGCGGTCAAGCAAGGGTTCCCTAAACCTTGGACTCAGAGCCTCATTATCCCTATTTTTAAAATTGGGGATACAAATAACCCCTCTAATTATCAAACAATTATGATCAGCCCTCTCTTAGCCAAGTTATATGGTATTATTTTGGAAAAGAAGTTGAGCATTTGGCTTGAAAGTGAAGGTAAGCGGGGTAAAGGCCAAGGGGGTTTTAGAAGGTAGTACTCAACAATGGACCACCTCGTTATGCTTAGGATCATTGTGGAGGAATTCTGCAATAATAAATCCAATATCTTATGTTTCTTTGTGGAGTTTAGAAAGGCTTTCGATACGGTTCCAATAAATAACCTATGGAATAGATTAGAAGAACTAAACATTCCTTTCGAGCTAAGAGCAGTCTCTATAAGGTTATACGAAAATGTAATTTACAAGTTAAAGAGAAATGAGGGGTGGTCGAAAGATATTAAGTGTAATATCGGATTTAAACAAGGTTGCCCCCTCTCCCCTACCCTATTTGGCATTTTTATCGACAAGCTAGAAGGTTGTTTAGAGGAAGCAGGATGTGCTGGCACGATCTTATTTGGGATAGTCATCATCCTTCTTCTCTATGCTGACGATATTTTTCTTCTCACAAGGTGCCCATCTAATCTTGATAAGAAACTTAGAATTCTTAAGGATTTCTGCTCTACCATGGATATGTATGTTAACATTGACAAAACAAAATTTATGATTATCAAATCCAATAAGGACACTTACGCTAATTTTACGTATGAAAATAGTAACTCGAAGGAAGTATCTCCTTACAAGTACCTAGGAATTGATATTCATCACAAGCTCAACTGGAACTATAGCACTTAGAAAAGGATTAATGGGGGGTGGAAAGCTTAGTTTGGTCTTGAAAATAATTGTAAAATGGCAAACCTCGTAATGTGGGATAGAAAGAAGTTCCTCTTTGAAACTTTAGTCACTCCTATTATCTTATATGGATGTGAGGTTTGGGGTTGTAGCATCTCTAGAGAATCCTAGAGAAAGATTGAGCAAATCCAGAAGCGTTTTATAATGTATAACCTTAAAATTAAAAGCAATACACCCTATCCTATTCTCCTTATAGAAGTGGGTCTTTCCCCTATCGAGAGCCTAGCTATGACTAGGTTTCTATTGTACAAGTAGAAGCTCAATATCATAGGAGACAATAGACTTCCTAAGCTAGCTTTAAATTCCAGCCAAAACCACCTAAGGCTTAAACGAGGTTGGTATAAAGACACCAGGGCCTGGTTAAACCATTGGGAGATCGACGAGAATGTTGCATTGCAAAACATCAATACATTAAAAAAATTGTTACTTCTAAGTTCAAAGAAAAAATGTGGTGTGAGAAAGATGTAGCAGCTAAAAGAACATTAAGGTATTATAAGGAGTTCATCAACCCCACCTTAAAAGATCAAAAGTATATCTCTGTTTTAACTAGCTCAAAGAAGAAAATTAATATAGCCAAGATTAGAACGAACTCTCATGAGCTCCATACTGAAACAGGTTGTTGGACAGTTCCTAAAACACCATGGATGGAAAGGATCTGCCATCTCTGTGAGAATATGAACATCAAGGATGAAGATCACTACCTCTTAGAGTGCCTCGCGAACAACCACATTAGAGCTCAATTTCATAATATTTGTTGTAATACTGACCTTCCTAGCCTTTTAAGATGTCAAAATTATAGTGAGCTCGGGAGGCTTCTTTCCAAGCTTTTTGAGCATAGGAATAAAATCTTAAATCAAATTAAATAACTATTTTCTTTAGGTCCAATAGACCAAAGATTGGTCTCAGTGGACGTTAACCACCATCATCATCATCATCATCATCAATAATTACATAATATTTTAATGTCATTATTATAATAAAGTAAAAATATTATTATAATAACATAAAAAAATTTCTTTTATATGTAATAAGTCACAAAAACGTATAAGTAATTTATTATTTTTTAAATTAAATTACTTATAATTTACTTTTATATTTTTAATTTAATAATAATAATAATAAATTTATAATAAAATTTATTAATTTTAAATTTAATTTTTTAAAAAATAAAAAATTTATAGTTTAGTTATTAACCAATAATAATTACATAATATGTATAATTTATTAATTTTTTTTTTAGATTCTTTTTAAATATTTTAAAAATTATAATTGATATTGTAACATACATCTTTTCCACTAATTTTTTTTTTTTCTAGTATTATCTCACTCTTTTATTTTCATTTTGGTAATTTTCAAGTTAATAATATTCTCTTCTAGCTATAGATTACTTTCAACAAGAGTTATACCTTACCCTCTATTTACATTTGATTCCACTAGTATCGCCATTACAACACTCAATTTATAACTATAGTGTAACTATTATTTTTCCTCTTAATAAATGTTATACATTTTTCATCTATATCTTATACCAATAGTATAAGCACTACTACACAAATCCTATCATTAATAATTTTAATACTTACTTGACCTAAATTAATTTTATATTGAACTTTCACTTTAATCCATTTACTGACCTCCCCCTTCATCATATATTCGAATAGCTCTTACGTCCTTCAAATTTAATTGTCAAACGCTTTGTATTGTATGTTTTTCTTTTATTCTTATGGACCCACAATCCTAACCACGATAATTGGAGAAATAGTAATGACAATATATGGGATTTTAAAGTCATCTACATTATGAGTTTCGATTTGATATGCTTCTTACCTTAGAGTGATCCTTCGTATTGATATTTCGTGTTCAATAGGGAGATAATTATCATGCCTACTGATATACGCTACTTCCTTACTTCTCATCGATTTGATTTGTACGTCGGCATTTATTGTCAACTACTGCTATTTTCCTCTAGCCACAAAATCAATATTTGTTTTTTTGTTGATATTATTTAACAATGATTCATTTTAATGACTACAATATGCCATGGTACATCAACGTTTAATGAAATTAGGTTTTGAATTTGCCTTTCGGCTAGTCTCAATCTACGAGAGAGAAAGCCGATAGATCTTTGCCATGTGTAGCGTGGGATGGGCTTAGGGTTTTAAGCTGTCCTTCTCTATTAAACACAACAGAGTCACTGTTTTAATCTTCTTCGGGGTTTTTCCACCAAGCTAAGCCATCTCTACTCTCCCCAAGCTGATACGTTGTCAATTTCTCATTACGTATAGTGCTCTACTCCTCTGGTGCGAGGACCTTCGTTATGCTACATGTAAGGAAATTCATTTCCTATCCCTTTTATTGTCATTCCGTTTGCAATTTGAGTATACGATGTTCGCTAAAATTTTAAATCGTTTTGTTTAGGGAATTGACAGAGAAGCTCTCCCTTACATTTCGTTTTTCATTTGAAGTAATAGCCTTCCTTTTAATTCGGTTTAGCTCGTATGAGAGCGCAATCCCATGCTTTATGGTGGTCTATCTCTTGTCAGGTTCGTTTATTTTTTTTTTCTCAGACTTGTCTATGCATCTTTTAATGGTTTCACTGTCAATAAATTTGTTTTCATAACGCATAGTTGGGTACTGATTGTGGAGAAAAAACCACTAGTATTCAATTATTATATGCCTTGGTTTTAGGCTCTTCAAATCGGTTGCATTTTGGACCCTATGAATTTAACTTGGGTTCTTTCCTCTTACTATTAGTATGAGCACAACGTGGTTCCCTCCGTCTTTGCGAATCGGTTCAGGGATGAGGTTCTACCACGATTTTCCCATAGGTAACTCGTGGTGCTTTTTTTTTTTCGTTTGTAAGAAAATGATTCCCAAAAATTTTAACTTATTATCTTCTATGAAATTTAATTAGTTTCATATGTATTTGTGACTGCAGGTACTCTCTCTCTTTCCTCGACCTTACCTATAACGTCTGGCTCCATTCATTAACATATTTCAACTAAACGAATTTTTTATTACTCCATCTACATGTTGGTCATGCTACACTTCCAATACTTGTCGACCTTGAAGACCAAACTATATTTGATTTAGATTCAATTTTAGCATAAACTCTAGCATTCTCTCAGATGTATTTGGACTATAAAGATACTCTCAGAATTTATTGAGAGTTTATTTTCTTGTGTCCAGACTGTTAAATACATATAAATTTTTTTTTTTTGAATCTTTTCAACTGAAATTTCTCAGTGCTTTTCAGACGTTTCTGATATATATATATATATATATTCAACCCTTTGTTACGTGTCTTTTATTTTTCGCGAGTATTTTGTTTGAATTCCTACCTATAAATAGAGAGGAACATTACTTCTATTTAATTTATGTTGCTTTGTTATAAATGTTTATAAACAATTCAATTTAACCATATGTTTATGGTAGTTAGGATATATATATATATATATATATATATATATATATATATATATATATATATATATATATATATATATATATATATATATATATATATATATATATATACCAGTGTTTTTATCTTCTGCAATATTTATGGAAACTCTCTTACCGAGTTAATGTATGTAAATGCGTTTAAGATTTCTCCATGGTTTCAAACCATTATCTACTCAAATAATTCTTCTTACTTTCCACATAATTGTTATCTTACTCAGAATTTACATGTTTTTCAATGTAATATGTTATGAACTATCTCACCCATAATGAATGTAAAAATCAAGATATATGTTAACTTATCCGTAGAGTGTTTATGTTTAAACTCAATAGTTTAATAATGACATATCAGATTTTTGAACACCACTGTTCCAACAGATTTTTAACCTTTACAATATTTTATAATTTAGTATCAATTTAATGCTACAGTTTGGGCAATTTGCATGAAATGGTTTCTTCTTCATATTTCAGATAGTATCTTTCAATTAACATTTTTATAACAGAGAATGGTTTAATCAATTGAATATTCCATACTCCATATAATGTCTTATTTTTCATGCCATCAATTATGTCCTCATAATTTCTGTATGCAACAAAATATATATATATAATTTATAAATTTGCAATTTATGATATTCTAGTTACTATAACTAGAAATCCAGTTTTCTATTTACTTAATATTAATCTTAAGTTAAGTAACCAGTTTCAGTTGGCTTTATGAAATTCTGTTGTTTTCTTTCTTGAAATATTTATGCATAATTTAACATTTCCCACTTCATAAATTCAATTCAATTGTTTTCTAGTCTATAAGATCTATTTTATTCTGTATAGTTTTATATTATAGAAGCAAATTAAAGTTATAAAAATTATTTGTCTAGGGAGTAAGAAATATCTCCAGATCTAGACCAATATCATGTTTAGAGATTCTAGTTGATATTCTCCCATTAGACTATCTTCCTACAACTATACAGATTTTAGAGAATTATTTATTCTAACAAAATCTGTTAAATGTAAGGAAACTAAATTCTGTAGCATACCATTTTTCTATTTCTTTCAATCCACATAACCAGTAAAACTTTATAATATCCTTTAGATCAATAATCTGAAACTTAAGTGTGCATACCTCTGCTTCCTTTGACCAGTCCTCCCAACCATAGAATTCTTGTATCTCCAGAATTCACCCCTGAGCTGAGATCTCCTCCCTAGGACATACCAACCCCAATCTGTTCTGAAGTAGCTTACTTAAGCTATGCTTTCCCCAAAGCCTGTTTCTAATTCTGTGTCTAGAATTCAGGATGCTTTTCTTCCTGTTTTCCTAGGCTTCCCTTAATGAGGGACTTTAAAGCTGCTATCTACTTTTCCAACTTTTTACTTCTTCTCAACTACTTTCCTGATCATTAGGGAATTTATATTTTTCCTCTTAAATCTAAATTAGAAATAATTCCTTTCAAGGCTTTTTGAAAGGTTTTGGGAAAGTCTTAGCCTTATCCATAACCTCATGGATCAGGCTGATGATCTCCAATCTCATCTGGTCATAGTGCACACATAAATATTCCATTTATTTTCATTAATGATTATTTTAAGTAAAATCCACACCATAATTATCCATTGGGGTCCACTCCCCTTTGGAGTTTGTTCAAATGTCTATCTAAAAAAAAAAACATAGAGACTAGGGGTGTTACACATTCCCCCTCTGAAAACAAACATCGTCCTCGGTGTTACAGACTATCTACTATAGTTCATTTTGAAAACAAATATGGATAGTTTTCCATCATCTCAACCTCTATTTCCCATGTAGCCTCTTCCGCAGTAAAGTGTTTCCACTGCACCTTTACTCTGGCTACTGTTCGATTTCTCAATTCAATTTCTTCCCACTCCAATATTTGAAGCGGCTCTAGAAGGAACTCCCCTTCTGGTTCCACCTGTATCACATTGCAATCAACAATATGAGAAACATCATGTACATATCTTTTTAATAACGAAACATGAAACACATCATGAACTTTAACATGGGGGGGTAAGGCCAGTTTATAAGCCACTGGTCCCACCCTTTCTAACACCTTAAAAGGCCCATAGTATCTAGGAGCCAATTTTTCACAGCTTCTAGCATAAAGAGTTCTCTTTTTGGGTTTAATACGTAAATACACATGGTCACCCACTTTGAACTCTAGGTGCACTCTTTTCTTATCGGCATAGCTTTTCTGTCGATCTTGGGCTGTCTTGATGTTTCTTTTTATTTGCTTAACAATCCTTTCCATTTCTTGTAGAGAATATGGCCCAAGTACTAACTTATCTTTAGGCTGGCTCCAGCTTAAAGGAGTACGACACTTTCTTCCATAGAGTGCCTCAAATGGACTCATTTTGATGGAATATTGGTAGTTGTTATTAATTGAAAATTTGACTAAATGTAAGTAGTCTTCCCATTGAGTTGGCCTATTCATCACATACATTCTGAGCATATCCTCCAAAATTTGAATTGTTCTCTTTGTTTGACCATCTGTCTGAGGGTGATAAGCAGTGCTAAAATTCAATTTAGTGCCCATGCCCCCAAACAGAATTTTCCAGAAGGCTGCTGTGAACTTAGCGTCTCTATCTGAAATAATCATGTTGGGAACCCCGTGTAGCCTTACAATTTCTTTTAGGAACACATTTGCTACTTGGGTTGTCCCAAAAGTAGATTTTACAGGTATGAAATGTGCAGCCTTTGTTAAGGTATCTACCACTACCATCACTGAGTCATGCTGGTACTTTGTTCTGGGTAACCCGGTTATAAAATCTATAGAAACATTGTCCCATTTCCATTCGGAAATTTGTAAGGGATTTAGAAGACCAGCTGGATGCTGATGTTCCACTTTGACCAATTGACATTACATGCATCTGGCTAAGTATTTGGCCACGTCCTTTTTCATTCCTGTCCAAAATAACTTCTTTTTCAAGGCTGTAAGCATTTTCTGATATTTAGGATGTCCTGATTATGGTGGTTTATGGTATTCATCTAGGATTTCTTTTTTTAACGAATCCACATTGGGGATGTACAATCTGTTTTTATAACAGATCAACCCTTTCTGGTTTTGGGTGTATTCAGCCATTTCCTTTTTCAACATTTTCACTTGTAGATTATCATAGTTGGGATCTTGATCTACTACCTTTTTCACTAATTCTTCTAAGTCCCAACTGGTACTACTCCCAATGTTACTTATGTTTTGGAAGACATTTCTGCTTAGGGCATCAACAATTTTGTTTTCTTTCCCTTTTATATGTTTTATGTCCATATCAAATTCACTCAGAAAAGATAGCCATATGGCTTGTCGAGCATTCAAATCTGTTTGAGAAAAGAAATACTTGACACTAATATGATCCGTCATCAATGTAAATTTTTTTCGTGGAATATAGTGTCGCCACATCTTCAAGGCATGAATTACAACAACCAATTCCAGATCATATACACTGTAATTATTTTCATGTTTCTTAAGTTTTCTAGATTCATATGAAATAACATAATTCTCTTGCAACAGAACTCCTCCCAATCCCTCTCTACATGCATTCATACACACGACAAACTCTTTGTCAGGATCTGCAATATTCAGTATGGGTGTTGTAGTAAGTTTTAATTTTAGTTGTTCAAAGTTGTTTTGGCATTTTTCAGTCCACTCAAATTTGGTGCCTTTTCTCTGTAGTGAAGTTATGGGATATGCTATTGCAGAAAATATTTCTACAAACTGTCGATAATATCCTGCAATCCCCATAAATGATCTCACTGCTGAAACATCAGTCGGCACTGGCCATTCTCTAATAGCCTTTATTTTCTCAGGGTCAACAGCCAATCCTTGTTCAGAAATGATATGGCCCAGATATTAAATTTTATCCTTATAAAATTCACATTTGCTAAACTTGGCATATAACTGATTCTCCTTAAGAGTCTGCAACACAATTCTAAGGTGTTCTTTATGTTTTGCCTCACTTTTTGAATAGACTAGAGTATCGTCTATAAATACTAGTACGATTTTGTCTAAGTATTTGTTCAGAACATTGTTCATCAAGCACATAAAAGTGGCAGGGGCATTTGTTAAACCAAAAGGTAGAACTACAAATTCATAGTGACCATACCTAGTTAGAAAAGATGTTTTACTGATATCTTCCTCCTTAATTCTGAGTTGGTGATAACTAGTCCTCAAGTCAATATTAGAGAATACTAAAGCTCCTCTCACCTGATCAAAAAGATCATCTATTCTGGGCAAGTGATACCTGTTTTTGATTGTCAACTTATTCAGTTGACGAGAGTCAATGCACATTCTGAATGTTCCATCCTTCTTTTTCACGAACAGCACCGGTGCTCCCCAAGGAGATACACTTGGTGTGATGTAACCTTTATCCAGCAATTCTTGTAATTGCATTTTTAACTCCATGAGTTCACGGGGGGCTCATCCGGTAAGGGGCTCTAGAAAGTGGTGTTGCTTCTGGCACCAAATCGACTGAAAAATCAATCTCTCTCTTGGGGGGAAGATGAGGAATCTCATCCGGAAAAACTTCCTTAAATTCTCTTATCACCGGTAAGGTATCTAACAAGTTTTCTTCGGGTTGTTGTCCTAAGTCTTCAACATGTACATCATATACTTGATATCCCTTCCTAGCTATTCTTTTTAGTTGAAGGGCTGAGATCTGCCTTACAGTAATAGGTTTCAGTTTCCCTTTTAACATGAACGGTTTTCCTTCATCATCTATACAATGCACAGTTTTGTCCCAACAATTCAGCATGGTTTTCTTCTTTTCTAACCAATCCATTCCTATAAATAAATCATAGGAACCTAATGGAAAAATGTTTAAATCTACCTCTGTTTGATATTCATTCAAGTTAATTACTGTTTTAGGTAGCTTATGAGTTACTTTGTGTTTAGTTCCGGTAGCTAACTGTACCAACTAAGGCTGTTGGAACTTTTCTGTTTTGAGTTTACATTTCTCTACAACTTGTGGACTAATATAACTCAAGGAAGCACCTAGATCAATTAAGATAGTAACAGATTGATCAGAAATTTTACCTTCCATCTCGACCATAGTAGACTGATGTTCTGCTTGTCGGTTCTCCAAGGCTGCACTGATAGTGGGGATGTTCCTTGCTATTTCATTCAATGTGGTAGCTTATCTATCTCTCAGAACCATATGAATATTTCTGTGTGGACAATCCCTCAACAAATGAGGTTCTCCGCAACCCCAACATTTCAAAGGCTCCCGCATTTTAACAGTCCCTTCTTTCTTATTTTCCCCATCTATTTGCTTAGAACCCACTTGGGATTGAGTAGTTTGACTTTCTTTCGGTTTGTTAAATTTCTTTCGCTGATGATCCCTACCAAAGTTATTCAAATAAGTTGGTTTCTATTTATTTCCTTTGAATTCACCATTGTTTGTCCAGCTTCTCCCTTGTTCACTCTTTCCTTTAAAATTCTCGTAGCATAATATAGCTTTCCTCACCACTTCGTCCATGGTTTTTGGATTATCGAACTCTATTTTCTCCTTGTACACAGCAGGAAAACAGTTCAAAAACGTTTGCACCTTTGCTTTCTCATCACGAATATAAGGAACATATCTTAACAGATTTGTAAACTTGGTGACAAACTCATCTATGGTGATTTGTCCCAATCTGAGTTCGTGAAACTCTTTTGCTTTATCATCATAATAGCGTTGGTTCAAATAACGGTTTTTAAACTTGACTTGGAAATCTTCCCAACTCACAGTTTTTTCATCAATGGCATGAACCATTTTTATCTCGTCCCACCACAAACAGGGAAAATTTTAGGGGCGAATTTTAGCCCGAAGGCGAAATTTAAGGGGTTTTAGATTTTAGAGGGGAGAATTTTTATATAAAACCTCTTTTGTAAAGTTCGTATAATTAGCCCCAAAATTATTTAAAAAAAAATAATTATTATGCTTTAACCCAAAAAAAGAAAGAGCGCATAAAACATAAAATGTTGGATTCACCTCCGCATTTACTGGTCTGGACAGTTTTGGTTGGTATTCGCCCTGATTTTCTAGGCTGGAGGATTTTGGAACTTTTTTTGCCCCCAATATCTAGTATGGCTATAGGGTAAAGCTTGCATCTGGACTGGAGTCGACAATGGAGTCTTCTTCTGGGTCTGATAAGAGGCGTCTGGTGAATAGGGCTACTAGGGCTTCGTTTTTTTGGAGGTGCTTGGTCATATGGGTGGAATTTTCCAAACCCAACATGGAATGTCGTTGTTTCTTCTCTTGCCCCTGGTTTGCCCTCAGTTGGCCCAGTTTTTCTTGGCCCATGGCTCTTGGATCTTGCTTTCCTCCTCCTCCTGTCGGATGGGGGCCTGGACCATGGGTTTCAAGACCCTGGGCCGCCGTCGCTACCACCACTGCTTCTAATAACTCCGCTGCTGCGAATTATTGTTCTCCTACTCTGATTCAGACATGGTGTGAAGACAGTAGCGGTGTTGACATTTAGATCTTTCCATTTATATTTTTTACTACTTCTAATAACCTCGCTGCTGCGGATTCTGGTTCTCCTACTCTGATTCAGACATGGTGTGAAGATAGTAATGGGTTTGAAGTTTATAAATTTTTCTTGTTACATCCTATTGAAACGGTGTATTTTAATTTTCATTTATACATTCTTTTCCTTTGTTAACTGAAGTTTCCTTTTTCCATTTGTCTATCCAAATGCAAAAAAATCTGATGGTGTTTTCTAGTTGGAAGGTTTAATTGCTTTCTCTGTAACGCAATTCCAAAATGGAATATGGTAGTGCTCATTTTAAGAGCTCGAATACCATTATTTTTCCCCTGACTTCGTCTTTTCTTTTGCTTTTATGTTGCAACTCACAACTTACCTCACCTCATCGCAGCCGACAACTGCGACTGCTAAATTTACCAACACATGAAGAGAGGTTTTCAAATCAAGCTGTCAACCTTATATCTTGTGTCGGGCCAAGTCGTTGTGTACCATTGTCTGATTATGTTCTTGTAGGGATTTGTTACCTTTGTCTGAAATGGCATGTTTGGCCAGAATTGGTTTCGCTATGTATTTGATGAAACTAGAGGTGTTCCTATATTACTGCTAGTTGTTATCCTATTTTACTGCAGTGACGTATTATGTTAGAGATTTTGTTCCCAAATCTAACAACTCCTCTGTTTAGTTAGCCCAAAGCACAGGGTGTGAGGCAATATTTTGAGAAATTTACTAAATAGACCTAGTTCTTAGTCTAATAGATTGCTTTCTTTTAGATAAGTGATGGGTTTCTCCTGATATCAGACTCTAAATAGATAATCAGTTTTCTCTGAAATCCACATCAAAATGATTGTTTACTACAGTGACATTATCCTATGGTAGATATTTTGTTCCACATCTAACAATACTCCCCTCTGTTCAGTAGCCCAAAGCACTGGGTGTAAGACAAGATTTCGAAAAATTTACTAAGTATATCTGGGTCTTTGTCTAACAGATTGTTGTCTTTAGATGGGTGAAGGGTTTCTCCTGACATCGAGACCCTAAAAACTAGCAGTTTTCTCTGAATCCACATGAACAAAATTGTTTACTTGTTCACATCAATATTTGTTTGTGCTCATGGCCTTCTGTGTGGTTTACATGACTACTTACCTTTTGTAGTAGCCATTTGGTGTTGATTGCATGTGTTCATTTGTACAATGGGAACTAATGGTTGCATGCCCTTGTTCTTCTAATTGCTAAGTTCGTGTTCACTTTGAGCAAATGATGGACTCTGATTCCCCAACATATATAAGTAATCGGATGTTTCGATAATTTGCATCTCTATTGAGTCCAACTCCCTGTTATCTGAGAGTGAAAAAAATACATATTGATCCAAACTCACTGAAAACATTTCTTAGAATGGACCAATGAGTTCCATATCATAATCAAATAAGGGATTGATTTTGGCATGATTGTATTTCTGCAAAATAAAATTGACTTTAGTACGAAAGCTACCTTTCCAGTTTCATGATTTGATACCAAATTCAATTTTTCCAACATGGTACGGAAACAAATTTACATGTTGTCCATTTATGGTAAATAAAATTGGAGCTAAGAGAAAATATTTCAACTACCATCACAAAATAAAATCCTCTGCATCTGCTGAGTAAGTTGGTTTATGCTTTAGAGTACATGTCCCTATCATTTAATGTAAATTCCTACTATATATATTTTATGTTGCAACTCACAACTTACCTCACCTCATCGCAATTGCTTCAAAGGACATGTCCCTATCATTTAATTTAAATTCCTATGATATATGTACTTGTAGATATAATCAATGTTTTTACAGTAATGGCAGGAATCGATTTTGGATACCATTGGGTCAAACACAGAATGTAAGCATTTTAGTTCTAATTTCAGTATGGTGTTTATGTAATAAATATAATCAAAAGCTTTTGGCATTAGTCAGCCTAAAATCTATCATATCTAATCATATTTATCATTATGCCCATAGAAAATATAAAACAACATTTGCGATCTGCAAGCATAAGTAACATATGCAACATACTATAGAGTTTGCATGTGTTGATACACATCTTTAATAATTAGACATTGAATAATTCAGCTGCTGGATGCCTTTGGTTATTTTGTTTAAGAAATGTGTTATGTATGGTCATTCTCAATCCTCTCAGAGCATATACACACTATGCACAAACTGCATAATGGCTATATTGGCAAATCAATGTTAACATATTTTTATAGGAAACTCAAACCTCTCAGAGCATATACAAACTATGCACAAACTGCATAATGATTATACTGGAAAATCAATGTTTACATCTTTTTATAGGAAACTCAAAGCTCTCTAATAATTGAGGTTGCATAAATCAATTTATGTTTTGTGTTCTGTTTTTATCATATAAGAAAAGATAAGACTAGATAGATTATTTTTCCCATGTCCACAAATGATGGAAAAAGTGGGTCAGTGGGACTGAAATGTACAACTGGTAACAATATATTGTGGGAATTCCATGTTGAAAACTAAAGAATAAAGATATCAGCAAGAAATTACAGTTTAATAACAAAAATAAAAATTACTATTCATCATTAGGTAATACATTAGAATTAGAGGAGATGGAAGAAGGTTCTACTGCCATTTCACTTGCTGAGGTGCAATTGCACTACTTGACAATGTCATTGGGGGAGTACCCACGGCTGAGACGGCCTGGCTGTGTGATCCTCAGAGGAAATTGGAAGTAATTAGTGGAAGTTATAACATTTGATGTTTCCAAGAAGAAGCTAGTAATACAAGTTTTGTGCCAGATGAGGGTTGGTTTTCCAATTGGCACTGGAAACTGGAAATCATCTGTGGCTAGCTTTTTGTATACGATCATTTCCAATCCCCTCTGAGCACATGAAAAAAAGTAGACAGACTTATTTCAAATGCTTTTGGACTAGAAGTGGATTTTTTTTTGGATAGCTTTAGACATATTCTAGCCTAGTATGTTGCAGGTGCAACTAGGCATGGTCATCCCCTTGTGCGTTATGCCCATATCTGCTTTTGGTTGTTTGGTGTAAAGCATATCTACAGAGGTTTTGATGTGTAAACTCGCACATTCTGCTGGAATATTTGGGATAGGTTCTTTCCTCCACTGAAATATATTTCTATTACATCAAAGGATGACAAGATGCAAGTCACTTTTGTCCAGCCATAGTTAAGCATTACACTCAAATTTAAAACTAGATTATCAGATAGCACTTTGGCTAACCAGTGCTATGCAAAATCAAAACAGAGCTGATAATCGTATCAAACAACAAAAACAACAAAATCAAACCTGCTTGGGTCTGGTTGCTTAGGGAAGAGTTGTCCATGCTCCAAAGTCCAGATTTTTAGATAGGTCCTAAAGCCTAGATTTTTTAATTGATATGCAACTTCTACTTGGACTCTGCCATACTCTATATTCATATTTGAGGGCAGTTAAGGTTTCCACCTCTCTAATTTAATGCAATATACAACTTAATGAACTGGGCTCTGGCTATCTATGGTCTTACTCTTTGTCTACACTCTAGTGTCTTCAGCCATCTTCCTCTGTCCTCGTCATCTACAAGAAGAAGCTTGTTGTGATAAAAAAAATGAACTGTTAATTTTGTAATTGGTAAATGCAAACATAAAAGAAGAGAAGAAACGTTTGTATAAAAATCATTAATATTAGAAGGCTTTGTGTAATGGAAAAAAGGGATATTATATTTGCAACTTGTAGAGAAGGGAAAAAAGAGCACCACAGAATCAACTGGGGAATTCTTAGATGGTTAAACCATTTTGCAAGTACCATAGTTTTAAAAATTGGCTCAGACTAAACTGGAATCAATCAAACTGCCCAGTTGGATAGGGCCAGGGGTCAAATTGGCCACCAACCTGGAATGGTGGACTGGTTTGGTACCAAACTAGTATAAACTAGTCCAATGTGGTCTGAACCGGTCAGTTCCATCTTAAACCGATCATGTCGTAAAATTATAACTTCTAAACCCTAAATGAGAAACCTAACTCCTAAACCATATAAATTATGGCAATCAATTATAATCTTTCCTTTTTATCCTTTTTATCCTTTCTATCCCCACCAATTCATATAAGCTCACACAATCTCATCAATCCAAAGCAAATAAAATTTCTAAGCATGTCCATTGTAACCCTAATAAGTTATTGTGGAATAACCATCTAAAAGTTCAAGAATTCATATGGAGGAGGGATAATCTTTCTGTATCTAAAACAGTATGAAATGTCAACACTCAAAACTACTGAAGTAGAACTATACTTTTAATACGATTATTTTGTGTGGTCTTTGTAAGGTTAGCAACAGGTCTAAGGTGTTAATGGAATACTAAAATTCAATATTTGGGTCAAATGGATATGTGTGCATGATTAATTTAACATTGTTATATTTCCACTATGCAAAGTGCTTGTAATTGAGTAACTTCAGTGTGTTTCTGATCTGGTATATACATAGACTAGATCTGGGATATAAGGAAAATTAAACAATATGGAAGATAACACTAAAATCAAGAACAGATGGATCATTGAACCCATTCATTTGACCTTGGGACTAATGTAGTTGGTCACATTTCCATATATGCAGCAGGAAAACACTATTATTGAATGCTTCAAGATCAAAAAATAAATGCACAACAATAACTGAGTGTTGAAGATGTGTTGAATGACAAGAAAATGTTTAGGATGGGCACAGTTTACATTATCAAAAAACAAGAAGAAATACTCTGCCGAGATTTTCTAGAAAACATGTGTAGCAGGATATTTGAAAGGAAGTGTCACAGATTTGGAGCACATGATTTTTCTCTCATCAGTAGAAGTTTATTATTTTGTGTGGTCTTTGTAAGTTTAGCAACAGGTCCAAGGAAAACATTCTAGAAAAATATATAATAAGCCTAATAATGAATCATTTTTTTGCTTAGCTATGGCTTTATGAACCTTTTTCCTATACTTGTTATAACCAAATCAATGTTCCCCTGACCCTGGAATATTTGGGATTGCTTTAGCTTGAGAATTTTCATATCTCCTTAGTATCCTTTCCTCTCAGATTAACTACCACTTAATACCATTTCTGACCCTTCTCTGTAACGTCCTGTACAGTCCCATCAATGGCCTTTTGATGGATCTCATTTATCATATAAAATAGGTTCTTCAAGTTTGGTAACTTAGTGACAGGTTTCTTTGGAGTCACTCCTCTCATTTAGCATATAAAACAGGTTCTTTGAGTCTGTTAACTCTTAATAACATGTTTTTTCTGAGTTTCTTACCTTTTTCTCTCTACTCAGTTTTGATCCACAATTGTGGTGATGATATGTAAAATATCTGCACTAGATCATCAAACAGTTACTGTTCCAAACTTCTTTAGGGGGGAAATCAGAGTGTTAGCCACCTATAAAATTTGTCATATCAAATGGTGGCTAAAACATTTTTGGAGTCTTCAAGAAAGAATTTTTATTGATAAAAGATGTTATCTCTTGAATACTCTTGAAGGCATTATGCCTCTGTCCAAATCTTCACTACGGTTTCCATTTAGAAATCAGAAATTTTACTGATTCCATGAGAGAAAGGCTACTGCAAAAAACCCCTTTTTCCCCCTCTTCCACTCAAAAACTAACCTTCATTTTGCTCCCCTTTTTCTCCATAAAATTCCTCTATTTTTCATTTTTCCCCTTCTTCCATTCATGAAAATCATTTTTAGATAGTTTAAAACTCATTTTTAAACTATAACGAAACCCCCAAATCCACTGAAAAATCTTGAAAATATCATTAAAAATAAGTATTTTGACTATGGACTTAAGCCCCCTTGGGCTAATTCCTTAACCACTTCCCCACATGTGCCCCAACACTGGAACTAAGTGCTAAAGGTCCCAAGCACTTATCGCATCGGAGGAAATTACAAAGCACTGTTGTTTGTGTTAAACAAAAAACTCCGATTGTGATGGCCCGATCGCATAATCGCATCGACCTTCCCCGATCACGCAATCGCATCACCCCACCTTCATTTGCGATGGCCCGATCGCATGATCACATCGGCCTTCCCCGATCGTACCAATCGCATCGGATATGTCTATTGTGCCTTTACATTTCTCCACCTCCGATTCACTCCCCACCGTTGATCTGATCCTCAGATCAACAGCCAGCGCTCAATCGCTCCGTCGCACTCCATGTATTTTGACCCGCTGATGCCTCTGCCTCTGATTTCATCTGGACCATCCACATTTCCAGATCGGATGGTCCAGGATGCTTTTCCCGATTTTGGTTTAAAATCATGCCCCTCGGCTCATAGTGTTTTTTCGACCAATTCCGACCGTCGATCTTTGCACGATCGACGGATCTAACTCATTCTCCCTCCCTGCTCTTCTTTTGACCTCCTCTGACGGATCTACACCGTTGTATGATGCCATCCAACGACTACGCTCTTCCCCCACACCCTCTGAAGCATTTTACCCCAAATAACACAGGATTTATTAATTAGTTTCGTGTTTTGCAGGTGATTAATGGTTTTGTCCATTATAATGAAAAAAAAGCCGAAGGCTGGGAATTACGATTCTCATGCCTTCGATTCATCAAAGGGAACCATTCGCAACTCTCAAAATCCACGTCTTGTCAATGTTTCATGAGACATTGATGCCATATGAGCCCTGCGCGGCCTGCACATCAACAAGACACAGTGTTATTTATTTCAAATTAAAAGAGTATCAGTGTCGAAGACAGAACACAACAGAACATAAGATTGAAGACAATTTGGGGGATTATGGCTAAGATTGATAATCAAAAGCCTAATCCTCCAAATTAAAACACAGTTAAAAGAAAATCATAAGTGTTTAACAGACATAAAGGCCTCCACCGCCTCAACAGAGGCAAATTGAATCCTCTCAGCTACCACAGTGCCAACGATAGCCAGAAGCATTCAAACAGAGGTCGGAGTTATTGATCAACATCAAATATTTGCCTCAGTGCAGCTAGAGAGTTAATTCTGCCAAAGAACTTAATGCGAAAATATCAGCAGAGTTACTTTAACATAAAACAAAGCCTCAAAAGTCAACAAAAGCTCTCACCGAGTTTTAATCTTAATTGTAAAACATTTAATACAGAGGACACATATGTAAGCTTCTTCATCGAGCCCCTCAAAGGCCGAGAAGTCATTAGTCTGTATTAATTTCCCTGGGAGATCTTTTATCCTCTCCCACCTCCTCATCCTTCTATAAATATTGCTGTAGAAGATGAGAAAATGTTGGTTGCAGAACTTTGAAATATACTTGTGCTCGAAACTTCTACTTGTAAATAGTGTTCAAATGCTCTTGAAGCTCTGTTTGCGATCTAATAATTTAGGTTGAGAAGTGAAGATGATTTTTGAACTGAATCATTGGACTTGAAGATGTAATTGGTTTGACTTCAATATACAAGCTTTTTCTTGGGATCCTGGTCTATGTCACTGGTGAAGTGTCTCTTTCTTTGTTATTCATTTTCCCTTTTCATGTATGCCACATTGACCATTATTCTCTGATAAAGAACAACAAGCATAGAGTTAGGATTTACTGTTCACCAGTACCCTTCTCTGACTGATAAGCTTTATCTCAATGTTTTCCTCCAATTTGTTTATTTAAGAATGATTCAATACAGTCTAAGCAGTTAAGAATGCCGGCGTTCCCTCGTCCTACTGTTTGCTTTAAAAATTGTTCTTGAATGTGATTTCCATTGTTTTCTTATTAAAGTTGGACTAGAAAAGTGATGGTGAGCCCTATTTTCTAGTTTCTTGCTCCAAAGGTAGATTCTGAAAGTTTCCCTTGGTGTTGGTTGAAAGCAGACTAGGTTTAAAAGTACCTTATCTGATCTTAAGTTGCACTTTGTTTCTCTTATGTGTTTTCATACTTTCTGAAGGTAATTATGTGCATTACTGGATTGTTTGTCAATTAAGCTTCTTTAATACAAACTTTCCCAAGAAGTCTATGGTTAGCCCTGGCCTTGGTTGGTTTTAAACAGTTACTTAAGATGCTTTTCTTGTTTGGACTGACTAGAAATCCTTGTTGAAATTATTATCAGTTTCCACCCCTCGAACACTTTATTGTTTCCATTCCATCATTTTAATCTCAATAATCTTGTGATATAGATGACTTTCCCCTTGGATCACTCTTGATGTTGTTGCTCAATTAAAGCCCTGTTATGACTCCATAGCCCAATGGACTAAAACCTGCAATTATCTATCTTCTTGGCCAAAGCTTGTTCTATTTGATTGCAACTTCTCACCTTTGAAACTCTTTGCATTTATGACTTTCCACCTCGAATAATAATCATGCTCATCCATCCAAAAAAAAAACAAACCCTCGGCCTTCATAACTAGCCTAACATCATTACCATAAATCTTCAAAGAAAAATCCATCTTTGCACTTATTGGAGAGATCCCTCTCCGGATTCAGGAGGGCTAGATCCTAGAATCCCAAAGTGGTTGAAATAATGTTGTTTCTGTGATTGGACTTTGCCAATCTTGCTAATTACATATTCCTAACATTTCTGGCGACTCAGCTAGGGACCGCACCCAAAATCTCTGGTTCCCCTTAAAATTTCATACAAACATTGTGAGTTAAAAGCAGCCTTTTCAAGCACTACCAAGCAGTGGTAACATATAAAAACTTGTTTGAATCAGTGACAAACTAGGAAAACCTTAGGGTTCTCATAAGAGTTTATCTAACCTTGAAAAATCATTTGGCTTAGCCATAAGAGTAGACTGTCTTTGTCTCATAACCGTAGTTAAGTTATGAAACTGATCTGGGACACTCTTAGAAACCACACAATTGAAAAATAACTCAGAAAACCCCAAAAAATATTTCATATTGGAATTCAATAAACATGGTGGTGGACAATAAAACCTTTTACCTCCTTAGGAGCTAAAAACTTCCACTCGACGACTCCACAATCCAAACAGACCTTAAGACTCCACTCGGAAGAACCCTGATCATTAAAATATCATTCAAACTCAGTTAGAGGACTGTAGGATTGAAATTTGTGTAAAACAGACTAGTTAACCTCTCAAAGATTGTCATATCTGGTTGAAATTTTCTTGTTTAGTTGAGTCTAAAAACACAGCATAGTGGCTCCTAGAAAGATTCATACTAGAGCCCATCCTGACCCAAACCCACCTAAGATAGTTGATAACCTAGAAAGTATCGTTAGGAATTCTCCTAAGATTAAATTATCAATTGTTTTCAGATCACCCTTGAGAGCTAATTCAGTTCTTGAAAATCTTTCAGCTCTACAACAATCACAAGCTAACTTAGTAAATCCATTTAGAACTAGGTCATTTGTTGATATAATTTAGCTAGACTCTGAGTCTACACTTTCATCCCCAGAAACAAGTGAACATCCTGGTAGTAGAGAAACGACACCACCTGATTTACATTTCCTTAACAATTTAGGTGTCTCTTATCCAAGATCAGCTTAGCAATCTACTGTTGTTCCATCCACATCTGTTCACCAAACATTCACTGTCCAAACCACTCCACTTCAGCCCACTTTCCCTTTTTTTAATCCACCTCTTGTAAATCCACCTCCACCACATATCATGGCAACATGGTATGCTCCCTTAGTCCTTCCTGTACCATTAGTCAATCTTCCACAGGACTATCAGTCCAAAATTCCCTTATATGATGCTAGCAATGCTACAACTGCATCACAACATGTGGATAATATGAACGAATACTTTGACAGAAATGAAATAGATGATGATTCTATCAAGCTTAGATTATTTGCCCAGAGTTTGGGGGGAGAAGTAAGAAAATGGTTTAAAGGCTTAACCCCCCATAGTATCAATGATCTCCAAGCCTTCCATCAAACATTCTTAAATAAATGGGAAGTGAAGAAGAATCCTCTCCAAATCCTCTCTGATTACAAGAACCTCCACAGAAATACCGGGGAAAGTGTACAAGATTACTGCACTAGATTTAACAGTGTGTACAATGCACTTCCCCCATATCTAAAACCTCCACAAGGCTAAGCGTTAAACAAGTTTCCTAAAGGGTTTGACCGTAAAATGGTCAATCAGCTGAGAGAGAGAGAGATCCTGCAACTCTTGAATATATGCAAAAAGGGGCTCTTGCAGTAGAAGTTAACTTGATGGAGAAAAGAGAAAGAATGAAAAATGAGAAGAGAGTATCCTTCAGATAGGAATCCACACCTTCTGCTTCCAGCTCAAAGATGGAAAAAATGATGGAGGAAATGATGAAATAAATGAGCATAATAAAGAGAGCACAAGCAAGTCAAAATCAAACTGCTCCTCAAAACAGAAACCAGAACCAGAATCAGAATTTTAGAAGAAACCAACCTCCAAACAGAACAAGGGAAGATGATCAACAGATCACTCCTCCCTTTCATCAAAACTATGTGATTGAGGTTGAAGAAATAGATGAGCAAGCAGAGGACGAGGACATAAATATGTTGGGAGTAAATAATGATGACTTTGAAGTCCATTATGATAGAAAACAAGGTATTTATACACCTTATGATGACAAAAGAGATGATGATGAAAGTTATTATCAAGACATGGAAAATGTTATCATAGAGCCTCAAAAGGAGTATGACCTTAGAAGCAAGAAAAATCTAGAAACCCCCAACAACAAAACCTCTGAAAAATCTTCACAAAACAACACTGTAAGTAAGCCCAAAATTTCAAAACCAAAAGACAAAACAGTGGTTGTTAATTCTGATAAAGGTAAGGAGAAAGGCACTCAAAACAATGCAAAATAGAGTGCAGACCTTAGCAGTACTAACACTTCAGCTATTACTCTTATTAAAACACGTTTTTCAAATATAAATAGAACAAATCAGCAAACACATGTTGCTGACAGAATGGCAGTTAATAAGGCTGAGACAAGTGCTTTAAAGAGTCAAATTATTTTCAACCTAGAGCAAGAAATTTCCAAAATTAAAATCTCTGTTCCCTTGATTGAGTTAGCTGCCAAGAATGTATATAGGACCCAAATTTTGAAGGCTTTAAACATTGAAGAGAATAATGACACAGTCAATCTGAATGATGACCAGCGAGAGCTTATTTTTGGTCCAAATATTGAAGGCAAGTATCAAGAGGGACCTGTTCCTCCCTTTTATGTGAGTTTAAATATTCATGACAAGATTTTGCATAACGCTATGCATGATTCCGAGGCTTCTCATAATTTAATGCCAAAAGCTGTAATGGAGAGCCTTGGTCTAGAAATTACCAGACCTTACAAAGACCTTTACTCCTTTGACTCGAGCAGAGTAAATTTTTTAGGATTGATAAAGGACCTCTATGCTAACTTAGCCCAGATTCCAGCCAAATTCTTAGTAATGGACATTGTTGCGGTTGATGTGCCCCCAAAGTATGGAATGTTATTATCAAGATCTTGGGGGGATAAGTTACAAGGAACTATGCAGATGGACATGACCTATGCGACTATCCCGGTTTTCAATTAGACTAGAAGACTTTACAGGGAGTCCCATATGCAATACACAGTTACAAGCCAAGACAGACCACAAAACTCTCCTTTGTATTCTATAAACACATGCCTTGATTCTTTTATTCTGTTTAACGATGAAACACTTAGTGAACAGGTCACTTTAACAGAATTAATGGCCAGCACAGAGGAAGAAGAACACAATGTAGAAGTGTCAAAATAGTTTGTTGCATTTGAAAATTGTAGCAAAACAACAACAAGTCTTGAGCTACAAGTCATGCGTCCTCTGCTTTTAAACCTTGATAGTCGACAAAGCAACCCTCAACACAGTGAAGAACCTGAGGAGTTGAAATGATTTCAATTAAGTGTTGATATTCAAGAAACATCTAAAAGCATTTTAGTTGAAGAGGACAAACGCCAAATAGGTGAAACCAAAAATAGTCCTCTGTGGAGTATGTATTTTTACGGATCGTGCACTAGAACTAATGCTGGTGCAGGTGTCTGGATCTGCAACATTGAAAACAACCATACAGAAAGAATTTCTTGCAAACTAAACATTCAGTGTTCTAATAACATAGCGGAATATGAATCCCTGCTTTTAGGCTTACATCTATTGAAAAAGTTAGGAGCCAAGAGAATCAAAGCGTATGGGGATTCTGAATTAATCATTAGGCAAGTCAACGGGGAATACAACGTGAATCACCCAAGACTTAGGGCCTATCGAAATGATGTCATGGACCTTTTAAAAACTTCTGAGGAGCACCAGATAATTTTTGTCCCAAGAAAAGGAAATATCGTGGCCCACAACTTAGCCTTTGCAGCCAGAACATTCTTAACGCCATATGAAACCAAAGACGGCACAACTCAGATAAAATTCAGACCAGCCGTTCCTGATAATAAAAAATATTGGCAGGTGTTCGACGGGGAAAAACAAATAGAAGACTTCATGCAATTCAGAAATGAATTCGAACTACATCGTTCGGACTCAGATTATGATACAGACTGCAGTGAAGAAAATTTCCTTGGTGAAGAAGAACCGTCTCCTAAACTTGTTAATATTAATCTACTATCAAGCAAACTTCAAAACAAAATAGAAATGACTGCAGAATTAGAAACAGAAGAGTTAGAAACCCTGTAGTCCAAAGATGAAAGTTTGCTTAAGGGTCTGGCGCCTTTAGAAGAGTTGTTTGATTTTAACGATGTGGCCAAGAAGCCGAAACTGGAACTTGTAGAGACTGAAGTTGAGGAGTGCAATATAGGCAGTAAACTTAAACCAATGATGATCAAACTCTCTAAGACTTTACTAGCTCACATTAAACTCAAATATATAGAGTTGTTTAAAGAGTTTTCTGATGTTTTTGCGTGGAGTTACGAAGATCTGAAATCCTATGACACTGAAATAATACAACACAAAATCCCTCTCAAGGAAAACCAAAAACCATTCAAACAGAAACTGCGCAGAATAAACCCTGTACAACTCCCTTTGGTTGAGAAGGAGATTAAAAAGATGTATGAAGCTGGTATTATTGTCCCTATTAGATATTCTAAGTGGGTGTCTAATCTGGTGTCAGTTAGGAAGAAAACTGGAGAGATCAGGCTTTGTATAGACTTTGGAGACTTAAACAAAGCTTCACTGAAAGACAACTACCCTTTACCTAAGATGGATTATATTTTACAAAGGGTAGTAGGGTCTAGAAGAATCTCTTTGCTTGATGGCTATTCAGGGTACAATTAGATCTTAGTCCACCCTGATGATCAACTAAAGACAACGTTTACTACACCTTGGGGCACTTTCATGTATGCGAAAATGCCCTTCGGTCTAATGAATGCTAGAGCAAATTTTCAGAGAGCCATGGACATAACATTCTCGGAGGAACGGGGCTTCTTCATCATTATATACCTTGATGATGTCACTGTGTTTTCAAAAACATATGAAGAGCACTTAGAACATTTAAGAAGAGTTTTCGAGAAATGCAGAAATTTTGGGATATCTTTAAACCCTAAGAAGACACTATTCAGTCTCCAAGAAGGTAAACTTCTTGGGAACATTATTTCAGAAGAGGGTATTAGGATAGATCCAAAGAGGATTGAGGCCATATTGCAAATCTCTCATCCTCGAAACATCAAGGAGTTGCAATATTTCATTGGAAAGATTAACTTTTTGAGAAGGTTCATCTCCAACCTGGCTGAGCTCCTTAGGAATATAACAAACATTTTGAAGAAGGAGCAAGGGGTAAAATGGAACTTGGAAGCAAAGAAGTCCTTTGAGCTGGTGAAACAAGCATTAACCAAAACACCGGTTCTAATAAGTCTTGATTTTTCAAAATATTTTTATATTTTTTCATTTGCATCAGAGCATACCATAGTTGTTGTCCTTTTGCAGAAAAATCCACAATGACAAGAGCAGCCTATTGCATTTTTTAGCAAGGCTTTGAGAGATGCTCCTTTGAATTATAACGTTATGGAAAAGCAAGCCTTTGCTTTGGTTAAGGCTTTGAAAGACTTCAGAGTATACATCCTTCACTCACACATCATTGCCTTTGTCCCAAATTCAGTTGTGAAAGACATTCTAACACAGGACCCAGATGGTAAAAGAGGTAAGTGGATTGCTGTTATTCTTGAATATGATTTAGAGATAAAACCCACTAAACTTATCAAAGGCCAAGGTCTAGCTAGGTTGATGGATAAATCCAATTTTTAAGTTCTTGATATTAATATGATTAATGCTTTAGATGATCAAGAGGAAATTTCAAATCCCATTGTTGAAAATCATTTTATGAATTCCTCTTGGTACGCTGATATTCTTTATGTTTTGCTTAAATTGAATACACCTCCCGGTTTGACAAAAACAAAGTCAAGGTTCCTAAAGTTAAAAGCTGTAAACTATTTCATTATAGATAGATGTCTTTATTGGAAAAATGTAAGTGGTATATTGCTTAAATGTTTGCCTAAGTTTGATGCAGAGAAGGTTAAGCACGAGTTCCATGAAGGAGAGTGTGGAGGCCATTTGTACTGGAAGACAACAGCCAAAAAAATCTTGAGGGTTGGTTACTATTGGCCTACTCGTTTTCATGTTGTACACAAAATGATCATTGTTTACCATAAGTGCCAACTTTTTGAAGGTAAAAGAAAGCTACTACTTCTGCCTCTGCATCCAATCACTGTTGAAGCCCCTTTTCAACAGTGGGGACTTGACTTCATAGGTGAAATCCATCCATCATCCTCTGCCCAGCACAGATGGATTCTCACTGCCACAGACTACTTCACTAAATGGATAGAATCCATCCCTTGTAGGCAAGCCAATGATTCTGTTATTATAAAATTTATAGAGAATAATATTCTCTCTAGATTTGGTTGTCCTACCAAGATCATCACTGATAATGCAGCAACATTTGGATCAAAGAAGATGGTTGAGTTTCGTCGCAAGTATCAGATAACATTGGGGCATTCCACAGCCTATACCCTCAAGGTAATGGACTTGCAGAATCCTCAAACAAGAGTTTAGTGAACATAATCAAGAAATTGTTGGAGGACAACAAAAAGTCTTGGCACACAAATCTTGTGCATGCACTTTGGGCTGACAAATTAACTTTGAAGAAATCTATTGGTATGTCACCCTACCAGCTCATGTACGGCACTGATGCAATCTTTCCTACCAGCCTTGGTTGCCAATTATGAAGTTGATTCAAGAGTTCCAAACTGAAGATAATGACATGATTAGAAGGATCAATCAAACAATTCATCTTCAGCAAACCAGAGAGGAGGTTTATAACAAAGCATTGCAAAAGCATATCAGCATCAAAAAGTTTTTTGACAAAAGAACAAAGGCCAGCAATTTCAATGTTGGGGACAAAGTTTTAAAGTGGGACTCAACGAGGGAAGACAAGGGCAAGCATGGGAAATTTGACAACTTATGGCTTGGCCCTTACTCTATTCATTCAGCTGCTGGTAACAATGCCTATTTCTTACATGAGTTGAATGGAGCAGAATTGTTTAGGGGTCCTGTCAATCGCAGGATGCTTAAACATTACTTATCTTCATCCATGTTATGTTCTGAAAGCCTTTTTTATCTTTTTTTTCTCATTATAAATATCTCATTCACCATTGCATTCAAAGTTAGAAAAATAAAAAATACAAAAATAGTGAAAGAAAGAAAAGAGGGCAGATTGTAAAAACAAGAAAGGTATAACTCCATACCAAAAAAGAGAAACAAATCTGAAAGTGTACAAGCTTAAATGCCACTCCTGAAAAAACACACTTCTAATTAGTCATACAGCCTAATCTTGACTAATTAGCTTTAAATTTTTTGCTGATAGGATAGTGAATTCGATTTGCCAAACTGCTTAATATTGGCTTATCCGTAGATAGATTAGGGTAGAAATTAAAGGTTCAAACATGCTCAAAATATGAACCTAAGTTTCCAAAGAGAATGACTCAAATCTGTTTTATTTTCTGAGTCAAAACAGATGTAAATCTGGTTCTAATCAGCTTAAAATCTGAACCAGAGAAACAAGAAAAACAGCTCACACAGTAGTAAAAACAGAGTTGTAAAAAGATGAAGGAAGTACTTTGAATTTTTAGATCTTATGCCTTCCATTTTGATTTGATTTATCACAAAATAAATGTCTATGTGTAGCTTGTTTTTAAGCCATAGATCACAGCAATTCAAACAACTTAATCTTGACTTGACTGTTTTTAAATTTCTGTTTTAGAAATTAGAGAATAAAAAATCTGTTAGACTGTTTAATCCTAACAGATTAGTAGCTTAGGTAGAGAAACATATGGACTCAATTATTTAATCTGAGTCCATGGAGAAATAAGGAGTAGAAATAGATTATATTCCCTGCTTTCAAAAGAATAAAATGTTGTAAAAGAGTTTGCCAATCCAAGTGCACTCTAAAGAAGAAAAAATGTTAGATCAGTAGGATTGGGTAGGTAGAAAGCTTGTAGATGAAAGATCCATTGTTTTTATGGCTGCTAATATGTTTTCAAAGCAAGATCATTCCAGCAAAGGAAGGGCAACCCAATGGATGAGGCACTAATCAGCCTCCCAGAGAATGCAAGTCTGAAGTTCTTGATGCCTTCAAAAAGTCACCATCCCCAAGTGGAGCCACTGTTAGCCACCTATAAAATTTGTCATATCAAATGGTGGCTAAAACATTTTTTGAGTCTTCAAGAAACAATTTTTATTGATAAAAGATGTTATCTCTTGAAGACTCTTGAAGGCCTTATGCCTCTGTCCAAATCTTCACTGCGGTTTCCATTTAGAAATCAGAAATTCTGTTGATTCCATGAGAGAAAGACTGCTGCAAAAAAACGCTTTTTCCCCCTCCTCCACTCAAAAACTAACCTTCATTATGCTCCCCTTTTTCTCGATTACATTCCTTTATTTTTCATGTTTCCCCTTCTTCCATTCATGAAAATCATTTTTACATAGTTTAGAACTCATTTTTAAACTATAGTGAAACCCCCAAATCATTAAAAAATCTTGAAAATATCATTAAAAACAAGTATTTTGACTATGGACTTAAGCCCCCTTGGGCTAAGTCCTTAACCAATTCCCCACATGTGCCCCAGCGCTGGAACCAAGTGCTAAAGGTCCCAAGCGCTTATCGCATCGAAGCAAATTACAAAGCATTGTTGTTTGAGTTAAAAAAAAAACTCCGATTGCGATGGCCTGATCACATAATCGCATCAGCCTTCCCCGATCGCGCAATCGCATCACCCCACCTTCGTTTACGACAGCCTAATCGCATAATCGCATCGGCCTTCCCTGATCGCGCCAATCGCATTGGAGATGTCTATTGTGCCTTTATATTTATCCACCTCCGATTGACATCCCTCTGATTCACTCCCCACCCTTGATTTGATCCTCAGATCAACGGCCAGTGCTCAATCACTCCGTCACACTCCATGTCTTTTGACCTGCTGATGCCTCTGCCTCCGATTGCATCTAGACCGTCCACGTGTCCAGATCGGACAGTCCAGGATGCTTTTCCCGATTTTGGTTTAAAATCATGCCCCTCCACTCATAGTGTTTTTTCGACCAATCCCGATCGTCGATCTCTGCACGATCGACGGATCTAACTCATTTTCTCCCCCTACTCTTCTTTTGACCTCCTCTAACAGATCTACACCGTTGGATGATGCCATCCAACGGCCACACTCTTCCCCCACACCCTCTGAAGCAGTTTACCCCAAATAACATAGGATTTCTTAATTAGTTTCATGTTTTGCAGGTGATTAATGGTTTTGTCCATTATAATGAAGAAAAAGCCGAAGGCTGGGAATGACGATTCTCATGCCTTCGATTCATCAAAGGGAACCATTCGCAGGGCTCAAACTCCACGTCTCGTCAATGTTTCATGAGGCATTGATGCCATATGAGCCCTGTGCGACCTGCACATCAACAATACACAGTGTTATTTAAAATAAAATTAAAAGAGTATCAGTGTCGAAGACAGAACACAACAGAACATAAGATTGAAGACAATTTGGGGGATTACGGCTAATATTGATTATCAAAAGCCTAATCCTCCAAATTAAAACACAGTTTAAAGAAAATCATAAGTGTTTAACAGATAAAAAGGCCTCCACCGCGTCAACAGAGGAGAATTGATTCCTCTCAGCTACCACAGTTCCACCTGTAGCCACAAGCATTCAAACAAAGGCCGGAGTTATTGATCAACATCAGATATTTACCTCAGTGCAGCCAGAGAGTTAATTCTGCCAAAGAACTTAATGCGAAAATATCAGCAGATTTACTTTAACATAAAACAAAGCCTCAAAAGTCAACGAAAGCTCCCACCGATCTTTAATAATTATTGTAAAACATTTAATACAGAGGACACATATGTAAGCTTCTTCATCGAGCCCCTCAAAGGCCGAGAAGTCATTAGTCTGTATTAATTTCCCTGGGATATCTTTTATCCTCTCCCACCTCCTCATCCTTCTATAAATATTGTTGTAGAAGATGAGAAAATGTTGGCTGCAGAACTTTGAAATATACTTGTGCTCGAAACTTCTACTTGTAAATAGTGCTCAAAGGCTCTTGAAGCTCTGTTTGCGATCTAATAAGTTAGGCTGAGAAATGAAGATGATTTCTGAACTAAAACATTGGACTTGAATATGTAACTGTTTTGACTTCAATATACAAGTTGTTTCTTGTGATCTTGGTCTATGTCACTGGTGAATTGCCTCTTTCTCTGTTACTCGTTTTCCCTTTTCATGCATGCCACATTGTCCATTATTCTCTGAAAAGAACAACAAGCATAGAGTTAGGATTTACTGTTCACCAGTACCCTTCACTGACTAATAAGCTTTATCTAAATGTTTCCCTCCAATTTGTTTATTTAAGAATGATTCAATACAGTCTAAGCAGTTAGGAATGCCGAAGTTCCCTCGTCCTACTGTTTGCTTTAAACATTGTTCTTGAATGTGATTTCCATTGTTTTCTTATTAAAGTTGGACTGGAAAAGTGATGGTGAGCCCTGTTTTCTAGTTTCTTGCTCCAAAGGTAGATTCTGAAAGTTTCCCTTGGTGTTTGCTGAAAGAAGACTAGGTTTAAAAGTACCTTATCTGATCTTAAGTTGCACTTTGTTTCTCTTATGTGTTTTTACACTTTTTGAAGGTAATTATGCGGATTACTGGATTGTTTGTCAATTAATATGCTTTAATACAAACTTTCCCAAGAAGTCTATGGCTAGCCTTGGCCTTGGTTGGTTTTAAATAGTTGCTTAAGAGGCTTTTCTTGTTTGGACTAACTATAAATCCTTTTTGAAATTATTATCAGTTTCCACCCCTCCAACACTTTATTGTTTCCATTCCATCATTTTAATATCAATAATCTTGTGATATAGATGAATTGCCCCTTGGATCAGTCTTGATGTTGTTGCTCAATTAAAGTCCTGTTATGACTCCATAGCCCAATGGACTAAAACCTGCAATTATCTATCTTCTTGGCCAAAGCTTGTTTTATTTGCTTGCAACTTCTCACCTTTGAAACTCTTTGCCTTTAGGACATTCCACCTCGAATAATAATCATGCTAAACCATCCAAAAACATAGCAAACCCTCGGCCTTCATAACTAGCCTAACATCATTACCATAAATTTTCAAAGACAAATCCATCTTTGCACTTATTGGAGAGATCCCTCTCTGGATTCAGGAGGGCTAGATCCTAGAATCCCAAAGTGGTTGAAATAATGTTGTTTCTGTGATTGGACTTTGCCAATATTGCTAATTATAGATTCCTAACATAGAGAATGGGGATATTCTGGCTGTCTTGTTTTTTGTAGCGAATGTCATGTCAGGGAGAGTTCATAGGCAATAAATGGATGACCGGGGATGCTTTCTAGGTGTCTTCTTATCTCCAACGAAAAGAAGGGTATGTGTTCCCTTTCATACAGGGGATGTGTTCCTTTTCATACTGGTAAATATGGATCCTTCTTAATTCACTAACAATAAGTGTTTTAATGGCTTCAGTTAATTACTGTAGGTGTGCTGATTTTCAGCTTTCACATTGGGACTAATTCTGACCTGAATAATGTCATGAACATAATGATTGTAGTATATCCAGAAGAAATAATTTCTTCAAAATTGACAATATCTTTTTCTTCAATCATGCTTAGAAGGTTTCTATAATCATAATTTGTCATTTGATGTACATTTTTCCTTTTATTGGATCTACTAATGAATCATAATGATAGGGAAAAATGACCTTTTTGTCTTTAGAATCTGTTTTTTCTGCTATAAGGTTGTATCTAGTCTTTGAAAGTTTGATTGAGATATTATCTGTTAACTGTTTAAAAGCACAGAACGTCCAGTAGACTTTTTTCGTTAACTTATTTAATTAAGAACTGATAAATACTCAGCCTTCTATGGTTAAAGCAAAGCATGAAATATGACAAGGTTTTATTATATGTTAATTCATTTAAAGTTTAAAGTTTATGTCAACGGTTCTGTGCACATTTTAAGTGAGATGCAGAAAATATTTCCTGGACAAAAGTTGCTTATATATTGCGCATAATATCATTATGTAACTTGTGACTGCCCAATGGCACGTTATCTAAACACAGACTCTGAGTTAAGACTTTGTAAACCTCGTTTTATAATCTATTGGTATAAGTGATTGAAAAAATTTTTGTTTGAGCTATTGATGGTCATAATTTTTGTTTAATTATTTTCTGATCATAAATTTGTTGTATTTTGACTCTCCTCTTTCCTTTGTATGTCATTTTTATCTTCAAGAAAAGAGAATTTCACTGTTGCATTTGATAGTCTCCTTTCTTTAAGAGAAGGAAAAAGAGATTAACTTGGACTATTATATTGTAAAGTATTTTAGACCTCTTGTATTTAAGAAATAAATAGTATTATTCTTTTGTCTGTTGTTTTACAGATTCCATGTTTCCAAAGGAGCTGGGCATTTCTAAATTTATGTAATATGTAGGGTGTGAATTTGGAGCAACAACACACCATGGGATGTTAACTTCTTTCTATGGCACCTCTGTGTTGAGA
Source organism: Pinus albicaulis (assembly GCA_034641835.2). Classification (NCBI taxonomy): domain Eukaryota; kingdom Viridiplantae; phylum Streptophyta; class Pinopsida; order Pinales; family Pinaceae; genus Pinus; species Pinus albicaulis. The sequence goes on along the minus strand of CM076581.1, from coordinate 506,563,165 downwards.
AATTCTTGTCAGGTGCCAGATAATCACCTTTGCATGAACTTACGCCTTGAAAATGGCCACCTTTGCATGAACTTACGCCTTGCAAATGGCCAATATATCTGAAAGACAACCATTTTATTTTACAACTCCATATTATTATAATTTATTAATAATACGTCTCCAAGCCATGAGATTTTCCCTTGTAACGTAGTTGTGAAGTCTCTGACTTTTTCTCAACTTGTATCTAAACTTTCGAAGGGTTAAGGTCTCACATTTTTTAGGTACAGGTACAGTTCCTACATTGTATTTGGAGTATCATGAAGGATAATCTCAATTTTTCTTACGAATCCAAAGTGTTCTCCTGGTTTTTTCATGTTTTTTGTACATGGAGAATCACACACACACACACACACACACATATATATATATAGATATTTTTCAATGTATTCATGCATTCTCTTGTAATTTTATAGAACAGTCATCTTGGGATTTGGAAGCATTCTTTATTCCTTTATAGATTGATAAAATGGTTGCAAATCATTGTCATTGTTTTCCAGAGAATCACTTGGTGAGAACTGACATTACTATTCTCTTTTCTGTGGTTGAGAAAAGTTCCCAGTAGTAAAGTGTTTTTTGTGTGGAAGAAACATTGATGTTAATATGATTACATATGTAGTGTTCTTTAATTTTTTGTATCGATAAATAGAGGCCTCTGTCGAGAAGAGAGCCAATCTTAGGAGGCATTTGATGCCGGTCGTACCCTTCTAGCTTGGATATGAGCAATGGTAACACCCGACAATTTAGTTGCACATTTCAGTCTTTTGTAAGGTCCTGAGTTACATGAGATTTATTTCCAGAGTTTTTTTTCAATATTATTTGAATATTCTATATGGACCGATATCAAATAATTATCTATTTATACATTTAAACCTTGTTTGGGAATTCTTGGGCCAATCTTTGTGCCTTGTAGGTCCGCTACAGGGATCATGCTGGGCATGATTGTTTTGATCCTGGAAGGTCTAAATAGCTTATAGTGTGTTGGCACAATCTTTGTAAAAGTGGTTAGATGGACACATATCTATTGCGTAAATAAAAGTTCTCTTTGGAATTTGCTAGGTTAAGGATTGATTTGCAATTTTCTTCTAGTGATTTTAACAATTCTCTTAGAGTATCAAGAAGGGTAACGTAAAAGCTCTCGTGCACACGTATGAGCCCTCTCGGGGTACAATAATTTTATAAAAGTTGTTGAATTGAAAGCATATGTTTTTAGTGCATTTCATATATATATATATATATATATATATATATATGTTTGCTCTGGTATTTTCCCTGTAGATTATGTATTTTTTTGCAATTTTCTTTTGGTCCAGAGGTACCAAGAAGGAAATATAAATAGTTGTTGGGAAATTACAAGAAAAACATTTGTAAAAGGCAAAGAGTATGATGTCAAGCTTGTGATTTGTTCCCAGTGTGACATCGTTATATATGGCAAGTGGCATTGCAAAGACGAGGATAACTACGGTGAAAAAAATCGACTAAAAAGGATTCATGTAACTTCCATGACGCCCTGGGAGATTATAAATTTTTCATAGTAGTGTTGTTGCATATAGAGAATATATTACTGATTTATGGATCTTGTATCTAAGAGTAGAAAAACTTGTTTTATCAGGGAAGGGTGAATATTTTAGGTATATATTTCAAGGAGAGTTACTTTTCACATTAAAGTTGTGATGCAGGGGCATTAGGCTCAAGACAACCTTTGTACATAAATAAATATAAAATGGGGTCTCATGTTTTGTTTCCCTATGAAATTATCCATAGTTGAGTTAATTTTAGCTAATTTGTGGAGGAAAATGTAACTGCCCGAATGATTAGTGGGCATAGGAAGAGATAGTCTGTTTCATTCTGTCAAAGGGTTAGGCTAAAATTAGGACTATAGGAATTGCAGAGTTCTGTTGAACGTAGGGGAATATGAAGCAATTACTGTTAGTTTTATAAATAAACCTCTGTGGCATAGTCTAGGGGAGACCTAAAAAGTCCTGCATAGAGCTGCATAGAGCTACATAGAGCTGCAGACCTGAAAAATCTGTAGAGACAGAGTGTGAGGTAGGAGCGCCATCGAAAGAAGATCAGTCCAGAATCAAGAAATGTTTTGTAATTGATTTCATGTTTATTTAGAAGAGAACTTATTCTGAATTATGTGTGTGATGAATTTCCGCGTGAATATGCCTTGACTTTCTGGAACCATGTATGAATGGAACTCTGTAATTTGTTAAGAATCTGACTGTATATTCATGTGCGATAACCAGTGTGATTTAACCTCGCATTAAGAGCCATGACAATTATATTCATGTATGAGAATTGTGTGTAATTGAATTCCTGTGGCAATATGAAACCCCGTGATAGGTTTATGTGCATATAGGTTGTTGGATCCTTTGTGGAGCCTGAGTTAATGGCTCAGGGCTCATGAGCATTGCTGGATTTCACACCTGAGTGAGAATGGCTTAACCTCCATGAATCATATATGGAGGAGGCTCCATAGTGGTGGCATAGTGATGCGCTATTTTGATGGGCGAAGATCCCTTCTTAAAGCTAAGAGCATAGTTGAATAAGAATCCAGAGCTTTGTATTGGGTGAAGTCTTAAAGCCGCAAAGGAGCTACTTTAAGGTGGTCCATCCGAATTTGGTATGTTGAGATGGGGCGGAAACCTGAGTGGTTGTAAAAAAAGGTTGAGGGTCTCGTTTAAAAGCCTGTATTAAAGTGCTGGATTTTCTTATCGAGGAGTCGAAGTGAAATCATGTAAGGATCAGAGTGTGCTAAACCTTTGTCTTAAGTTTCAATATCCTATTATGCATGTGTGTCTTCCTGGTGAGAGCGATACATGGTTGAGGATTGAAAGTTAGAGGCGAAGGTGGAATAGCATGAAGCGTTGAAATTTCACAATGAAACAGTGGAAGCGATGTGCGTTGGATAAACTTTGTGTAACAAGGCACAACATAGTTTGTAACGCGGCGAAACCGTGTTGAATGAACCAGAGGGATGGAACCTTGAGAGGAACAGTGAGACCAGAGTTCTAGATACCAGCAGTATCACGCAAGGCGAAGGCGTTAATACATTTTCATAGATAAAAACGCAATGTATGTTATGGACTGATGCGTGGGCAAAAGAGGTTTGAAAAAAACCGCGTTTATCGCACGAATTCAAAGAGATAACCTCTGTGTACTTCCATAGCGCGATATCCACTCATGTTTGTTCGATCCGTGGTTGGAGCGCGATACAATGTAGACCATCGGATCCATTCGACACTTAACGCGAGGAAATGAGTTGTGGGGCCTGAAAATTTCAAAGGTCAGTGCTAGGGTTTAATCCTAAGTCCAAGGTGCATCAATGTTCTTTAACGTTGAATTAAGGAGTATATATATGTGTTGGTATATATATAGGCGGTGGTTGGTCTTATATTTAAGTTTGGGATATATATATATATATATATAAGGACGCGCATTCATAAGTGGTGACATTTTAACGATGTAAGGTTTCGTGGGTTTTCGCATATGAGAGCAGATTATAGGCATTGTATTATTATGGTTTGAACCATAGAATAGCAATGATACCTCTGCATGTGGATTGTATGGTTTCATTGCAATTTTGGGTTCTATAACCTTTGAGTAAAAGAGCCTCTGCATTATTAGTTCTGAGAGAGGAGGTGTGTGGTTTCATAACGAAGGGAGGAATTTAAATTAATATCTCAATCTCAGATTGAGATATTTAAACACACAGATTTTATTTAAATTTCCAGTCAAGAAATTAGAATAGTGTGAGTTTCCCAGATTGTTTAATTTAATTGGGACGTGAATTTGAATGCAATTTATATGCATCAACAGTTGAAGAATGGGGACTGTGGGTTTTACATGCATCAAGTTGTTTTTAATTTCATTTACTTTGACTCAGTACCTGGTAGTATGCTGGCCTGGACCATAAAAGCTTAGTTGCATAAGATTTAATTTGAGAGTTCAAGTGATCTCTGGTTTTTAATTAATAGGATCTTTTGATCAGATTTCCAAAGCTATTATAGCTTTTGTTTCTTGAATAAATTTAAGTTTTATTGAAAATCAATTCAGTGAATACTTTTCATTTGAAGTTATCGATTTTGTTTTTTGAATTTAATTATTTAATGTAAATCAAGGATTTCCATGATTTCATGATTTCCATTACTTTAAGAGAGTATATTGCTTCACAATTGTTGGCCTCACTTTTACTAGATAAAATTTATTGGCCAATGGAGGCATTCCTAATTACAAAGTGTATTGCCAAAGAGAAAATCTACAAACCATAATTGACACACATTGTTAAAAAACAAACCACACGAGCAAACGACATAAATACATTAATTATCATTCTAATTTAGCGGGATTGGATGTTTTGGAGTTGAACCCGAAGGAGACGGGGGTTTGACCTCGCAATGGATGTGACACTCTTATTATATGCTTCAAGATCAAAAAATAAGTGCACAACAATAACTGAGTGCTGAAGATGTGTTGAATGACAATAAAATGTTAGGGATGGGCACAATTTCCATTATCAAAAAACAAGAAGAAATACTCTATCGAGATTGTCTAGAAAGCATGTGTAGTAGGATATTTGAAAGGAAGTGTCACAGATTTGGAGCACATAATTTTTCTCTCATCAGTATAAGTTTATTATTTTGTGTGGTCTTTGTAAGGTTAGCAACAGGTCCAAGGAAAACATTCTAGAAAAATCTATAATAAGCCTAATAATGAAAAAAATTTGGAGGTGGCAGTTAATCTATATACAACTAAAAACAACACTAAAGATGTTGAAGAATAAAACTGTGGCCATGAAATATCCATTTATCTATATCTGTGCCTAAAATAGAGCAATGGTAATTCATTGTACTTTGATGGACCACCTGTTTGTACTGGTGAGCATCATGATGAAAAGGTGCAGAGATGTTTTTTGTGGGAAGTGGACTCTCATTTTGAGGACAATTTATCCTGCTACCCTGGTGAGGAACAACAGATGGATCATTGAACCCATTCATTTGACCTTGGGAATAATGTAATTGGTAACATTGCCATATATGCAGCAGGAAAAAACTCTTATCATATGCTTCAAGATCAAAAAATAATTACACAACAATAACTGGGTGTTGAAGATGCATTGAATGAAAAGAAAATGTTTAGGATGGGCACAGTTTCCATTATCAACAAACAAGAAGAAATACTCTACCGAGATTGTCTATAAAGCATGTGTAGCAGGATATTTGAAAGGAAGTGTCACAAATTTTGAGCACGGAATTTTTCTCTCATTAGTAGGAGTTTATTATTTTGTATGGTCTTTGTAAGGTTATCAACATGTCCAAGGAAAAAATTCTAGAAAAATATATAATAAGCCTAATAATGAAAAAAAGTTGGAGGTGGCAGTTAATCTAGATACAACTGAAAACAACAATTTTGTGGGACCTCATAGTTGGTGGGTGGGATGTTTCCTATTGGTTAGAGTTTCTGCTCAGTGCACAGAGAAGCTATTCAACTCTAATTGACAAGAACAGAAAGTTTCCTTTCATCTAATGAGTCAATTTGCAATTCCTTCAAGGCATCAAAGCTAGGGAAGGTAGTTCTGATAATATACAACTCCTCTTCAAACAAGGAGAAGGTTGTAGTCTATAGATACATGGTAAAAAAGAACATGGTCTAGGAGTTCGAGCCTTGCAGTAGATTAGATGTACTTAGAAAGCTTTCTTACATTCAGCAATCAGAAATGTTAGTAGTTAAGAATGTGCCATCATGTTGGAGAAGCAAGTTTTTCTCTTTGGAAGCTGGAAATTTTATCTACATATGTGCTACTATATAAAAGTTAATATTGGTAATAATAAAGGTTGGTTGTGTTTTCAGAGAAGATCATCATTGTGAATTCCACAGCTTTTCATGTTTGTGATTGATAGGTATATGATATACATGGTAAAGCAAGTATAAATAAAATTTATAAATATTGACCACCCCAAGGCTAGTTAAATTTTTTATTTATTGTTTACCCCATACACAAATCTATATAAATGATATTTTTAGTTCGAAAAATGAATATTGTATTAAATTCCTCATCAATAAAAATGTTCTTCAAGGAATGGTCTACATTCAGAGGGTTACCTATATCGAAATGAAACTAGTCTGTTGCCTTTGGCTACATCTTTTCTAAAAGCTCAAACTTATCTTAAAATAGAACCGATTGTTTTCTTTGTCTTTTTGGTTACTATATATTAAGTATATCATGAATTCAGGACCAATGCAACCCAGAGAACCCAAATTAAGGGGGAGAAAAACTGTATTTGAGGGTGAAGCACTTTTTATTATACATATGAACATATTATAATTTAAGATAATGCAACCAAATGTATTTAAATGAATGGGATACGAAAGGTGACGAGTTTGGATAATAGATAGAAATTTGGTCAATTATGTTTTGATGTATATATTTGTTTAATTAAATTTTTTATTTTATTATATTAAAGAGTTGTGACCAATTTTATTTCATGGAAATGATAATATTTAGATAAATATAAAATTTTTAAGATTAGGGAGGAGTTGAAGTTGTTCACTATCTTATACTTTCAGTTTATTATATTTTAAAAAAATATTAATGCTCCTCTCACGAACTAGGTACATATTCCGTAGAGGTCATTGAATATGCATTTTGTGGATAGTTTTTTTGAAGGTTTCAGAGGTAAGCTTGAAGAGAACAAAGAAATTTTCAAGATAACTCACAAAAGTTGATAAACAAACCACCCATTCTTCCAAAACATTTTGGATTGCCTCCAAATTTATCACCTACATCACCTTTAGCTCGCATGGAAGATGTATCCCCACTCCTTGATGTTACTTTGCACCTCTCAGTGCAAATGCTAGTATTACTTGATTTTCCATGCTTATGTGGAACATGGTCAAGAGAAGGAACTATAACAACAATGGATTTGCATGAAAGATTTATAATATTTTCAAACATGAAAGTTGTGATGCATTACTAAGTTTCTTCATTATTTTATAGATCAATACACATTAAACTGACTTTACTCCTTGACTAGCATTGCATTCAACATTGTGCACAAGTATGTTTTAAATGTATCAATCAAAAGTATGATTTTATCTATATTTGATAATGCAAGTTGAATACATCATACAATACATAGGAGCACTATGGCTATGAAGTTGAATATTAAATATTCTATTGATTGCTACTATTACTATTATATAAGGGGTGCTCTTCCAATGGCCATTTATTAGCTATGTTAAGAAGGCTTTGTGGATTTTGTATTTACTATAAGATTATGTATTGTTTAGTTGTAGACAACTAAGTAGAATTTGGTAGGAATTTTGGAGTATGTGTAATTCATAATGATCTTGTCTTCTCTTCATTGATAACTTTTCAATGTGTGAGTTTTGATCTAAGCCATTGCATTATCAATGTGTCAAGGCTCACAACTTGACCTATATGCCAACTACTTCTTATGATAGTTCCTAGGAACATGAATCCTAATTTTTGTAGGTTTAAAATTTATAACAAGTTTTCTCTGTTGTGGTTGAATTTGTGGTGGTTATCTCAAAATTTATTTAAGGTACCATGGATCTAAATTTATTATGAACTTTCAACACTATAACAAACTTTGGTGCAAATTGTTGATCAATTCTCACTTGGTTAGGGTTATAGATGTTAATGAAAATTTTTTGTACGTGCATGAGAGTTGGGTGCAAATGCACAATGTTGTGTAGCAATAGTGTGATAAATATGGAATAGTGCAAAGCATAGTTTTTAAGATTAATCTAGGTTGACTTGTACCTAATCAACTCAGTCAAGTTGATTGTTGGTTGAACGCTTAATTGTTGGTTCAATGGACATAAGATCTTGTAGGCACAAATACCAAAGGGAAAAATGGATCCCATCATGGGGTACTCTTTGTAATTCTCCACCACTGCTACCTTCCCTGCTTCCTCAAACTCCTCTTCAACCTCAATATCAGTGGTAGTAGTAGCATGAGCAACAACACTACGCTTAGCAGAACTAGAAGAACGCATTTTCCAAACTGCACGAGAACTACTTCCCTCATGAGTCACCATGTGCCATGCTTGGTCTCGGTGGTTCTCTTCCTTCAACTCCTAGTTCAACTACCATATCTTCATTGGAACCAACACCCCGAACTCCACTAGACAACGATTCACCATTTTGTAGTAGTGATTCGCTATTTGTACTGGTGATTCACCATGATTTTAAAAGATAATATAATTTTGCGAGAGATTCGCCAAAAAATTATATATACGTATTATATTATTAATATAATCGCCTTCCATTTTTCCTATGTATCATGGGGATTCACCCATTTATTATATATATAAATTTAGGGGGGTTCTTAAAATTTTCCCTGACCACAAGTTAGCCATACCTTGCAACTGGTAGATAGCTAATCTGGCCCTCAGATTTCTTTCATATTCGTAGACCTGAAAATACTTAATCATATTCAACAACCATGCCTCAGCATCTTCCTCCTTCTCTCCATCATAGGATGGAGGTTTAATTTTTCAGAATTCACCCTGTAATTCCTTCTTCTGTTTAGACTAATGTCTAGTAGTGTCATCTTCCTCAGAATCATATGAGAACCTGCCTTTCCTCCTCCTTCCGGAACCTTCACCTTCTTGGCTGTTCCGCGAAGTCAGTTCTCTTATCATTTTTTCCTGCTCCTCACTGGCTAAAGATAGCCTGTCATTCTAGCTTCTTAGCTCGGCCATATCCCGTTGCAATCTATGCAACATGGCCAATAAAGGAGCATTGGGATCTAGTGTATTATCCCTACCACCCAGATCGACATAGAGTTCATCTTCTTCAGCCATTGAATTTTCATTTTTAGTACCTTTTTACACTAAAACAAAATAACATCAGTAACATTGAAAAATAATAATAATAATAAAAATTTTATAACAGTGAGCACAGAAAAACAGCCCAGTTTTCCAACCTTGGGCTCTGATACCATTTGTAACATACCTCTTTTCCACTATATTTTTTTTTTTCTAGTATTATCTCACTCTTTTATCTTCATTTTGGTAATTTCCAAGTTAATAATATTCTCTTCTAGCTATAGATTACTTTCAACAAGAGCTATACATTACCCTATATTTAAATTTGATTCCACTAGTATCGCCATTACAACACTCAATTTATAACTATAGTGTAACTATTATTTTTCCTCTTAATAAATGTTATACATTTTTCATCTATATCTTATACCAATAGTATAAGCACTACTACACAAATCCTATCATTAATAATTTTAATACTCACTTGACCTAAATTAATTTTATATTGAACTTTCACTTTAATCCATTTACTGACCTCCCCCTTCATCATATATTTGAATAGCTCTTACGTCCTTCGAATTTAATTGTCAAACACTTTGTATTGTATGTTCTTCTTCTATTCTTATGGACCCATGATCCTAACCACGATAATTGGAGAAATACTAATGATGAAATATGGGATTTTAAGTCATCTACATTAGGAGTTTTGATTTGATATGCTTCTTACCTTAGCGTGATCCTCCGTATTGATATTTCGTGTTGAATAGGGATATAATTATCATGCCTACTGACATACGCTACTTCCTTACTTCTCATCGATTTGATTTGTACGTCGGCATTTATTTTCAACTACTGCTATTTTCCTCAAGCCACAAAATCAATCTTTGTTTATTTGTTGATATTATTTAACAGTGATTCGTTTTAATGGCTACAATCTACCATGGTGCATCAACGTTTAATGAAATTAGGTTTTGAATTTGCCTTTCGGCCAGTCTTGATCTACGAGAGAGAAAGCTGATAGATATTTTCCATGTGTAGCGTGGGATGGGCTTAGGGTTTTAAGTCGTCCTTCTCTATTAAACACAATAGAGTCATTGTTTCAATCTTCTCTGGGGTTTTTCCGCCAAGCGAAGCCATCTCTACTCTCCCCAAGCTGATACGTTGTCAATTTCTCATTACGCACAGTGCTCTACTCCTCTGGTGCGAGGACCTTTGTTATGCTACAGGTAAGGAAATTCATTTCTTATCCCTTTTATTATCATTCCGTTTGCAATTTGAGTATACGATGTTCGCTAACATTTTAAATCGTTTTGTTTAGGGAATTGACAGAGAAGCTCTCCCTTACATTTCATTTTTCATTTGAAGTAATAGCCTTCCTTTTAATTCAGTTTAGCTCGTATGAGAGCATAATCCCATGCTTTATGGTGGTCTATCTCTTGTGAGGTTCGTTTTTTTTCTTTTTCTGAGACTTGTCTATGCGTCTCTTAATGGTTTCACTGTCAGTAAATTTGTTTTCGTAATGCATAGTTGGGTACTGATTGTGGAAAAAAAACCACTTGTATTCAATTATTATATGCCTTGGTTTTAGGCTCTTCAAATCGGTTGCATTTTGGACCCTATGAATTTAACTTGGGATCTTTCCTCTTATTGTTAGTACGAGCACAACGTGGTTCCCTCCGTCTTTGCGAATCGGTTCAGGGATGAGGTTCTACCACGATTTTCCCATAGGTAACTTGTGGTGTTTTTTTTTTTTCGTTTTTAAGAAAATGATTCCCCAAAATTTAACTTATTCTCTTCTCTGAAATTTAATTAGTTTCATATGTATTTGTGACTTCAGGTACTCTCTCTCTTTTCTCGACCTTACCTATAACGTCTGGCTCCATTCATTAACGTATTTCAACTAAACGGATTTTTTATTACTCCATCTACAGATTGGTCATGCTACGCTTCCAATACTTGTCGACCTTGAAGACCAAACTGTATTTGATTTAGATTCGATTTTATCATAAAATCTAGCATTCTCTGCTATTGCTCGTTCAAATGTATTTGGACTATAAAGATACTCTCAAAATTTATCGAGAGTTTCTTTTCTTGTGTCCAGACTGTTAAATACATATAATTTTATTTTTTTTTTGAATCTTTTTGACTGAAATTTCTCAGTGCTTTTCAGACGTTTCTGATATATATATATATTGTTATATTGTTATTTATAGTAGAAGACTTGATTTGTTTTATATATATATATGTATTTTAATTCAACCCTCTGTTCTGTCCATTATTTGTCGCAGTATTTTTAATTGTCTTCCTACTATAAATAGAGGAACATTGCTTCTATTTAATTTATGTTACTATTATAAATGTTTATAAACAATTTAATTTAACCATATGTTTATGGTAGTTAGGATATATATATATATATATATATATATATATATATATCTTCTGCAATATTTATGGAAACTCTCTTATTGAGTTAATGTATGCAAATGCGTTTAATATTTCTCCATGGTTTCAGACCATTATCTACTCAAATAATTCTTCTTACTTTCAACCTAATTGTTATCTTACTCAGAATTTACATGTTTTTCAATGTAATATGTTGTAAACTATCTCACCCATAATGAATGTAAAAATCAAGATAGATGTTAACTTATGTGTAGAGTGTTTATGTTTAAATTCAATAGTTTAATAATGACATATCATATTTCTGAACGCCACTGTTCCAATAGATTTTTAACCTTTACAAGATTTTAGAATTTGGTATCAATTTAATGCTACCGTTTGGAAAATTTGCATGAAATAGTTTCTTCTTCATATTTCAGATTGTATCTTTCAATTAACATTTTTATAACAGAGAATGATTTAATCAATTGAATATTCCATACTCCATATAGTGTCTTATTTTGCATGCCATCAATTCTGTCCTCATAATTTCTGTATGCAGCACATTATATATATAATTTATAAATTTGCAATTTATGATATTCTAGTTACTATAACCAAAAATCAAGTTTTATGTTTACTTAATATTAATCTTAAGTTAAGTAACCAGTTTCAGTTGGCTTTATGAAAGTATGTTTTTTTTCTTTCTTGAAATATTTATGCAGAATTTAACATTTCCCACTTAATAAATTCAATTCAATTGTTTTCTAGTCTATAAGATCTATTTTATTTTGTACAGTTTTATATTATAGAAGCAGATTAAAGTTATAAAATTCATTTGTCTAGGGAGTAAGAAATATCTCCAGATCTAGACCAATATCAGGTTTAGAGATTTTGGTTGATATTCTCCCATTAGACTATCTTCCTACAACTATACAGATTTTAGAGAATTATTTATTCTAACAAAATCTGTTAAAGGTAAGGAAACTAAATTCTGTAGCATACCATTTTTCTATTTCTTTCAATCCACATAACCAGTAAAACTTTATACTATCCTTTAGATCAACAATTTGAAACTTAAGTGTGCATACCTCTGCTTCCTTTGACCAGTCCTCCCAACCATAGAATTCTTGTATCTCCAGAATTCACCCTCGCGCTGAGATCTCCTCCCCAGAATAGACCAACCCCCAATCTGTTCTGAAGTAGCTTACTTAAGTTATGCTTTCCCCAAAGCCTGTTTCTAATTTTGCGTCCAGAATTCAGGATGTTTTTCTTCTTGTTTTCCTAGGCTTCCCTTAATGAGGGACTTTAAAGCTACTTTATGCTTTTCCAGCTTTTTACCTCTTCCCAACTACTTTCCTCATCATTGGGGAATTTAGATTTTTCCTCTTAAATCTAAATTAGAAATAATTCCTTTCAAGGCTTTTTGAAAGGTTTTGGGAAAGTCTTAGCCTTATCCATAACCTCATGGATTAGGCTGATGATCTCCAATCTCATCTGGTCATAGTGCACACATAAATATTCCATTTATTTTCATTAATAATTATTTTAAATAAAATCCACACCATAATTATCCATTGAGGTTCACTCCCGTTTGGAGTTTGTTCAAATGTCTATCTAAAAATAAAAACATAGAGACTAGGGGTGTTACAGATATGTAACGGTATATTAGTTATCTCATGAATAATGAGCTTTGAATAAGAGTATGTAATCTTTTATTTACAATTTGGTATTTAGCTTAGTCATAACTTTAAAAATAGATTATTATTATTATTGAAAATATTTGAAATTCAAAATAACCTTTATAAAATAAATATTTATTTAACTACTCTTTCTTTAAAGTATTTTAACTTTCACTAAATCAACATATATTATAAGTATTTTATCATATTACACTCTTACTAACATTTTTAGTAATAATAATAATAATAATAAGTAATTTGCTATACATTATCAAAATATTATCATTACAATATCAACACTATATTTAATATCTAAAAATTATCTAAATCATTTAAAACATACTACTATATTTATATAAATAAATCAAAACAATTATTTATATATATCATACATGAATATAATATATATTCACTTTGTTTTTCATTAAAAATCACAAAACCTAAAATTATTAAGATTATATATTTATTCTAACAAAATTTTCCAATCACAAAGTAGAAAAAAACCAATCCTTTTACACTCAACTACTCATTTATTCATATAAACATATTATCTCCTAACTATTTTAATATATAAAATAATTTGTATATATTTTTAATGATTTTTATATTAAGACATTTTGTATTCATCTTTTCATTTCTTTAAAATTTCTTTCCTTCCTGCAATCAATACATATCACAAAAAATATATAAGAAAAACAAAAATACATAAGATTCTAACTTCATGTGGACATCTTTCATATAGCTTAACCATGACATGCCAATACAATTTTGAAGAACTTATAAAAATGGAAAATGAATGTTCCCGTAAGACTGGGTGTTAAGTTATTGTTGCAAAACCCTTCTTCGGGTTGGATCTGTGTCTCTGCACAGGACCCACGGAAGCATTGTAACTATCTATTACCTCGAGCTCCGCACTGCACAACTTCAATACAAATGACAACTATTAAACTTAACGAGCTACATGGTATACCATAGGCTTTAGTGCGAAAAGTTTTCCAGTAATAAACAATTCCGGGAGTACCCCAACGTTCGTCTATGTAAACAGTAACCAGACGGAGAGAGAGGTGGGCTTGAGAATCCATGTAAGAAGGTATTGAGAATTTGCAATTGGGATAGGTGTTTCCGTCTATCGGATGGCTCGGGTAAGTAAGTGCACATAAATGCCTCGTGTAGAGCTATGAGGTGTATGATCACCAATAATTACAAAATTCCAATTTGCAATGGCTCGGGTAAGTGGGTAGAGCTATGAGGTGTCTACGGGAGCTCTCAATGCAATAATCACCAAGAATTACAAAATTCCAATTGGCAATTCCCATTTGTACAGTTCATATACATCATTTGGGAAGAGGAACTTTCTTTGTCAAACTTTGGAAAACTAATTCTCCTTTAGGGAGAGTGGCTCCAAGATTAGCCATTTTATACGGTGTGGAATTATTCACTTTTGGGGATATGGAAGAATTTATTTTTGGGATGAGGATAAGCATGTTTAGTAGCACAATTTTGGATAGAATGAGAAGAGTGTCCCTAATCACTATAATATCTTGAATTTTTAGTTACATTATTTAATTTATTCTAGTGATAGAAAACATAGGTATTACTGACAATATTGGTTGCCTCTTCCAATCCTGAAGCAAATTTGATTTCTTTTTTCACGGTGAATAATCTCCCCTCATCCCTCCATTCGTGTCAACCCTAGATTTCCTTTCACTGCTAGATCAAAAAATAGAATGTATTTCTTGTGTTGAGAGATCAGTGTCTTGAATTCCTCTCTTTTGCTTATTTTCCAAAGCTTTTTGGGATGTTAAAGGAGTTTACCCATGCTACTTCTTTGGGATCCAAATTTGTATCTTCATCTTTTATTTATTTGGCCCAAAAGATTTCCCTTTTCAATCTAATAGACTTTACGGAAACTTTGGTGCTATTTTCCACTTTGTTGTTGAAGATGATTTTGTTTCTGGGTAACCAAAGCTTCCAAAACACTACCTTTGTAGCGGTTTCCCATATTATTTTAATTTTCTTCTTCCTTGAAAAGTATCCATGTAGTTCTTTTCCCATCTCCCATTAAAATCTAGAATATTGTTGGGCAAGTTAATTATGTTCCTGAGAGAGAAGAAGACTAAGCTCCAAGTTTCCATGGAGAAGGAGAATTTGAGGAAGAGATGATTCATAATCTCATAATTATTTGTTAATAGGATACACTATGATGGGCATTGGATCCCACACTTTGAAAGGTTATCCACAATGGAAATAAGTTTATGATCCACGGTGCAACAAAAAGAATTGATTTTGGAAAGGTAGTAAGGATTCCAAATTCCCCTCCATATCCTTGAAGGTGAGGGTACTTGTCTACAAGAGATGAATATACCCTCCTTTTACTGTCTAGGGAGCATGTCCCCATCCATGCAAGTCCACCTCTTCGACCAATGCAAGAGTGCAACCTTCTAGAATCGATTCCATTTATTTCCTTACTCTATTCAATCTCTCTAGAACACAACCCCAATTTTAAGACTCCCAAGTGTCATTCACTGACCAAGTTGTGATATACACTAAGGTGGATTTATTTTGTGAAGAGATCCATTCTAATGTGGGGAAAGGAGAGGGATTCTTTCTTAAAGGAGGAACTTCTATGATGTTGTCACATCGAAGGTTAATTTTCTTTCCATCTATAGGGATACAAGTTAATTTGGATTTGATAAATAGAATATATGCTTATATGATTCTGCATTTTTGAGAATTTCCCCTATTTGGGAGGGGATGAAGAATGCAATAGTGTATTTCCTCGAAAAAATATTTGCAAAGAAGAACATGTTTCCACCTGTTGTAGCTCCTAGAGACAGCCTTAAGTTGTATAAAGACCAGTGCCTAGGACATCTTAAATGCAAGGAGCATATGACTCAACTGATTGCAGTTGACAAGGTTAGGCTCTCATGCAACTATCACTCAGATGAATGGTTTTAATAAGGGTGGAGCCAAGACCCCAAAGTTAAACACAACAACTAGGAAAACTGCAGAAACTGAGCACAACTTGCAAATAGTAAATGCATCAGACAACTTTAAGACATAATGTTGTAAAGGGGGCCGACTTCTAAAATGAACACACATATATCAATTTATATATGAGTGATGACTATGACAGAATATGGAGTAAGATATAAACTATAATCGAGCTTATTCAAGGATAAGAATCCATATATACTGGGCCTATGCAAAGATAAGAATCCATATATTTAGAATCGTTCAAAGATAATAATCCCTTGCAGTTAATATTGGAAGAAAGGCGGAAGAGATAGGAAATGAAACAAAGTATCATGCTTGAGCCATATTTAAAGCGCTGTGGATGAGTAAATATGAGTATCTGGTATGATAAATTCATATTCAAACATGGGAGCACTCACATTCCAGAACATTAGATATAAGAAATGTGGAGAGATACGAAATGAACCTTTGTATTAAAAAACATGAAGAAGAGTTACAAACCATGAATCATCCAGAGAAAAATCCCCAATTCCAACAAATCTTCTTATTACTGAGTCCCTACGAGATCTTCAAACATCTACTGTCAAAGTTCATACAAAATACATACAGAACGCTCGAACTAGTGAGTCCTTTGGAAAATCTGGAACCTTCTGTTACTGTTGTCTTTCTGTTTTTATAACCTCTGATTCCTATGCAAGAGAAGATATTTTGGGAAAATATCTTCCACACGTGATTGCATGTTGTTTCAGGTCTAAATCAAAAATTGAAATGATGATGAGGTAAACTGCCTCTCATCATCTTACAACACAGGTCTAAATCCATTTCTAACCGAAATGTGAACAATATGCTAACTGGAAGTAAAAACTGTAGGAGTGAAATAAGGATTTTACTAGTGATGACAAAGTGAAAAGACCATAAATTAAAAAGACCAAACAGGTCCTGTCATGAATGATCATCGTTGTTTGATGAGGCGGAGCCACTACTGCTGCAGGCAAAGGATATATCGTTAGTCGTGGGAAAGACTGGCCTTCTGCGCTAGAAGGTGTGGTACTGCTAGTAATGGATGAGCTGGCCTTTTGTGTTGGAGGGTCTTATATAATGGCCAATGGTCATGATCCATTGACTAAGACATGAAACTGACCCTTTGCATATTTTTTTCTCTACTTCCTGGGCGTGGAGGATCGTCATCCTCGGCCTCAAGTCGTTATGATTGACTATGAGATGGCTGGTGCACTTATAATGCCATGAAAAACCTACACAGAGAGCAAACTAGTTAGATAAATCCTGCGATGAGTGGCAGACTGCTTCAGAAGGCTCCGGTGAAGGTAGAAGAGCAGTGCGGAGACAATGGATGTAGCGGAAAAGGGCCTCATGGTGAAAAACCATGAAAACGAGGGTTCAAAACTGAATTTGGCGCAAAGAGGTGCAATAGTGGTTTTCGGGAATACTGGAGGTGGTATTCACGCAAGATTTGGGTGGTAAGTGGTATTACCCTCGGCGAACACGATAGGGCTCCGGTGTTGACACCTGTCCCTCTAAAACCACCCATTTCGCATTAGAATTTCACTCCAGGGAAAAATGGTGATTTAGGTGCGAAGATTAATAAGAGCCATCCGATTTGGGGCTAACAACGATGGAGATTGAATGGAAATACGATAAAAGCCTATGCGTGGTCGGGTGGGACCGGTCGGATGACATCAGCAATCCTATCATGTAGCGGGATGATCAGCGGTGGGGTTATACAAGCAAGAGTGATGTGAGCCGTTGGATGAGAGAGATCAACGATCAAGATCGGACCGAGGGAGTGTAATATTGGGTGAGTGATTGGGAAGGTAGTGATCGGGCGATGAAATAGCGACCATTGGATCAGGATGGACATTGACAGCGGAGAAAAACTGTGGGGTCGCTTGGGGGTAAGGAACAAATTCTTGGCCTGTGCCTCCATAGTAAATCTCAGTTGTTGATCTGAGATCTTTCGAAGTCAAGCAGGTCAACTGCGGAGGCACTCGAAGTGTTAACTCGTGCGCTAATAGTGCCCCCGGGTAGAGTGGAAGATTGGCGATGGTCGTTGGATCAATGAGATCCGGGGTGGATATAATGTCGGAGAAGAAATGAGCGGGGTGAAAGGCAAAGGTACGTTGGTCGTTGAATCAGGATGATTTACAGTCCAGAATGCATTGCAGAATCGCACCAGGGCATGAATGGTGTGCGGGGAGGGATAAACCGCGATGTGGCGATGAAGCGATGATCGTCCGATTAGGAGCATCAACGGTCCAGATCATATTGCGTCTTCGCATAAATGAATGGATGAGGTGGAGGACAGTGAAAAAGCGATCAACAGATCTGCGGAAGGAGATCAACGGTTCAGATCGCGTCGACGTTTCGCACATCAGCGGAAAAAGAGCTCATGGACTAGAAATTTGGATGAAGCGAAGTGCAATGTACGATGGGAAGGTGATGTACAATGGCCGTTGGATCTGCGGATATTGACGATCAGGATCTCTTCGGCATAGATGGACCTCGTCAATGAATCAAAAGAGAAAATGAATGGATTTGGGAATCAGCGAAGTCTGATGGCCGAAGAGGGCTTAAGGACCTTTAGCCGTCGGTCATCAAATGGGGTTATATGAGAAATGAGGGCCGAGGGCTTAAGCCGAAAGGCACTTAGAGGCCCGATATGTTAAAATGAGCGCTTTTAAAGCTAAAAGGTGGATTTTAAGCCCTTTCAAAGGTTTCTATAGGTGAAAAAGGGGCTTTGACAGTCCATGCGGTCATTATGATTTTTTCTTTGCAGTATAGGGCCCCTTATCATTAGACATTCAAGCTTGGTGAGGGATGTCATAAAAACAATGGCTCCACTTGGGGACGAACCGTTTGTCCTCGAACGCGTCGAGAACTCTGCAGACCAACTGTTAGCCACCTTCTTATGAACACAGTCTCCTTGATGCCTTTTCTTCTTTCTTCATGATAAATCAAAACAACAAACATCAAAATAAAAGCAACTGAATATTGTACAATATCATACAGCAGACCTTTCAACCTGAACCAATACTGGAAAAATGGTTTTAAGAATTTCCCATTCACAGGGGCTTCGAGCAGATCACCCTACAAATTTTCCAGTCTGAAAGTGTTGTTTCCTCCCTCTTCAGCGATTTTGAAAGGTCTGAACCACAAAGGGTCGAACTTCCCATGCTTTCCTTTCTCAGCCCTTCTTATATCCCATCTTAGCACCAAATCTCTGACCTGCATCTCTTTATCCTTAGCATGCTGATCAAACAGGTCTTTCATTTTCTCTTGGTACTCATTCAACCTCTAATTTACTCGACTTCGAGTCTTCTCTAGTTCTACTAACTGATTCATCCTTCTGGTAAGATCATTTGGTTCCTATTGACAATCTTGCATGAACCTAGCCACAAGTAAGGCCAATTGTATCAGGAAAATAGCTTCTCTACCATCAACCAATTCATATGGGGATTTTCTTGTTGACCTCTTACTGGTGATTCTGTTTGCCCATAGCACGAACTTGAGTTATGAATCCTAGTTCTTTTTGGTTTTCATTTATGGCATTTTTCAATGCCCTTACCAGAGTTTTCTTTGAGGATTCTGCCAATCCATTCCCCTATGGGTAGTAAGCATTAGAGTTTCCTAATACAATACTATATTGTTGGCAAAAATTTATAAATTTGACAGACTTAAAACCCTGAGCATTATCTGTGACAATTTTAGCAGGGCAGCCAAACCTTGAGATAATGTTATCAATCAGAAACTTAATCACCAATGTGTCTATAGCATTCCTTGCTGGCACGACCTCTACCCATTTAGTGAAGTAATCGGTGGCTATTAGTATCCACTTGTGTTGTCCACTTGAGGTAGGATGAATTTCGCTAATGAAATTGATTCCCCACTGTTGGAAAGGTTCTTCTATGTGCACCAGGATCATAGGAAAAGGTGCAAACTTCTCCCTTTCAACAAATTTCTGGCATTTTTCAGAGGCCCTTACCCGAGCATAAACATCTCCAAAAAGTCTGGGCCAAAAAAGCCCTGCTTTCATAATCTCGTGTGCCGTGGCCCTCCAGTTGTAGTGGCCACAACAGATGCCCTCGTGGAATTCTGCCATCACTTCTTCTACTTCATTTTCCGTTAGACATAAAATTAGTATGCCCGATGGGTCTCTCCAGTACAAATGGACATTTTCTATGATGAACTTCTGATATTTTAGCCTTAGCGTTCTATACTTTTTCTTGTCGCAGCTTGGAGGACACCTAAGAGTCAAGAGGTACTCTACAATTTCCTTGTACCATGGACTGAGAAGATATTTCATATGGGTCTTTTGTGTAGCATTTTCTATCCCGTTCTGCTCGTCTGCTCTTCCAGGCTCTTCATTGGCCACCATAGACAAATTTATCCCCAAAGCCTGGCAGTTTGATTCGGAAAGGATCTTGGCTAAACCTTGTCCCTTTATTAGCTTAGTGGGGTGTATCTCCAACTCATACTCCTGTATCTTGGCTATTCATTTGCCTCTCTTTCCTTCACTATCTCCCTGAATCAAAATTTCTTTTACAGCCACTGTGGGTACAAATGCAGTTATGGCTGAATGTAATACATACATCCGAAAAGCCTTAGGGGATTTGACCAGGGCATAGGCCTATTTCTCCATGATATTTTATTTCAGCGCTGCATCGCGGAGCACTTGACTGAATAAGGCGATAGGTTTCTCATGCCCCTCCTTGTTCTTTTGCAATAATATTGCTGTGATAGTGTGGGGAGACGCAAACAAAAAGATCATAAAGGGTTTTTCATAATCCAGTCCTGCCAGTACTGGGGCCTCTGCAAAATCATTTTTAATTCTGTTAAAAGCTTCCCGTGACTCAGCAGTCCATTTCACTTCATTATCCTTCTTCAACATCTCAATTATGTACCAGACTATCTCTACATAGTTCGGTATGAATCTTCTCAGGAAGTTGATACGTCCAAGGAAGACTTGGACCTATTTCTTGTTTCTGGGCAAGGATATACCATTAATGACTTCTACCCTTTTAGGGTCAATTTTTACCCCTGCCTTTGTTACAATATGCCCCAACAGTTTACCCTCTTCTAAAGTAAACAGAGATTTTTGAGGGTTTAAAGACAACCCATACCTGCGGCACTTGTCAAAGGTTCTGTGCAAATGCTCTATATGTTCAGTATCATCCTTTGAGAAGACTGTGATATCGTCTAGATACACCACCACGAATTTGTATTTTTCTCCCACAAAAGCAATTTCCATGGCCCTTTGAAATGTAACCCCCGCATTGATCAATCCAAATGGCATCCGAGCATACATAAACGTTCCCTAAGGAGTAGTGAATGCAGTTTTCTTTTGGTCCTCCGGAAGTACTGCTACTTGATTATACCTAGAAAAGCCATCCATCATAGACATCCGTGAAGATCCTACCACCTTCTGCAATATATGGTCCATCTTGGGCGGCGAATAATTGTCTTTCGGAGATGCTCTGTTCAAGTTTCAAAATTCAACACGCAATCTTATTTCCCCATTCTTCTTTCGGACTGGGACCGAGTTGGCCACCCACTCAGAATATCTTAATGGCACAATAATCTTAGCCTTCAACAGTTTCTTGATTTCCTTTTCTATGGAAGGGAGGAGTAGAGGATTAATCTGTCTTAATTTCTGTTTGTGTGGCTTAGCATCTCCTTTTAATGGAATATTGTGTTGGATAATTGTTCCAAGTGGATATTGGTGGTCACCCGCCTATTTGGGGCCCCACCATTGTCTCTTTCAGTTTTTCAGTTTCGGCACAACATACTATTTTTAGCAGTTTTTCAAGTCCTGAACTTCCGGAGCCGTTTTGAGGCCCTAAATGACATTTTTCTGGAAAACAGGGAGGAATATGGGTCCATGGATCGATGTTTTTCACTCAAAATTTGTAGTCCTCGGATAGATATTTCTAACAAGGTATGGTACGCGTCAAATGGAGATTGTATGCCAAAGTTATGTCCCCAGGAAGTTGAAACACCAATTTACCCAAACGGAGCCCATAATTTTGGCTCTTCATCTCCTACGGTTAGGGTTTTGGCTGTTTAGGATTTCCCATTGATAAATAGGCCCTCGAGCCTCATTGTAACTCAGTTCAGAGGCCTGTAGCCGCCACATCTCTTCTCAGAGATAGCTACCAGTGCCCTAGCTAGTTTTATTTCCATTCTGTCTGTAAGCAAATTTCAGTTCTTTGATATTAATGAAATGAAGTGCTATTTCCGCTGCATCTTTGTATTTATGGTTATATGTTTATTCTGTTGTATTCCTTCATAAATCTGGATCAGTGGTATCAGATCTGTCTGCTTTTTCTCCTTCCTTCTTTGCATGTCCCCAACGAGGTCAGGGTATAAGGAGTTAGGGCTCGATTTGGTGGAACATTTGCAAGATCGGCCTCGCAAAGCTCGACGGCCGCCCATGGGGGACGAAAAGAAAGATGAGGGAGCAGGAGATCCTATCAAAATATTGCTCGAGGAGGCCCTTGAAAAACAAAGGAACGCGATGATGGATAACTTTTCCCAGATCCTTCAACGGCTGCCCAACGACGGTGCATCTGCATCCAACGACCACTCTATAAGTGCAACTCCTTTTAAGGTACAAGTAAATTTTGACATTCCCATATTTGAGGGTCAAATAAATGCAGATCCCGTAGATAGATGGTTGAATCTATTAGAATGATATTTCTCGGTTCATGACTTTTTCGACAGGGAGAAGATTATTTTTCACTCCTCAAAGCTGCCCCCCATGTCAAGGATTGGTGGGGAACCCACTGTGAGAAAAAGGACGAGACAGAACCCTCTTTTTTCTCAGCCGTACCCACTTGGAATTCTTTCCGAGACGCCATCAAGGAACAATACTATCCCGTGGGGAGCTATGAGAACAAGTACATACAATGGACCACGCTGCGACAACAAAGGGATCAAGATGTGCATGAGCTGACGAATTTGTTCCATAACTTGTGCACCAAGTTGGGTATCAAAGATTCAGAGAAACATTTGGTGCTAAAGTATTATAGTTTTATGGACAGATACATTCAGGAGGAAATGGAGTTCCTTGACATCTCCTCGCTTGGTACGACATATTGGTATGCTGCCAATATTGAGCAGAAATTCAAACAGAAGAAGCGAGACTTTGGTTCTGTGAATCAAAAGCAAGGGAAAGGTGCTCCCAAACCACAGAAAAAAGGACAAAGCCAAGGCATGGCAACTCAAGACAACCTGTCTAAGCCACAAGCAAATAAAAACACTGTAAAGCCAAAGAAGGACACGGGAAAGTGGTGTGAGTTCCATAAGAGCTCCACTCATAACACAAGTGAGTGTCGGGCCAAGCAGTCGCTGGTGGCCAAGATGAGGGCTTCTGAGTCAGATGCATGATCCAACTCTGAATCAGAACCTGACAAGGGGAATGAAAAAGGAAAACATATTATTGATGCAGAGCCCAATGCCACTGTTGCCACTACGAAGATCCAGAAGGAGGAACCGGAAGATCCAGAGGAGGAGGAACGTCTCTTCCACTCCCAGATGTGGGTAAAGGACTCCCCGGTACAGTTCATTGTCGACAATGAGAGCCAAAAGAACCTCATTTCAATAGATGTCGTGAAGTGGTTGGGCTTGCCAACCATAGCTCACCCACATTCATACATCATCGGGTGGCTTCACCAAGGACGAGATCTCCGCGTCAACCAGTAGTGCCGCCTTCCCTATAGTATCAAGCCCTTCACGGATGATGTATTATGTGACATTGATCCTATTGATGTTTCTAATGTATTATTAGGACAACCATACTTGTGGAAGCGTCATGTTTTGTATGAGTCTCGACCTGGCACTGTTATTGTTACTTTGGGAAATAAGTTGTATAGGATACCAGAGGTACCCCCTCCTGCCGCTATCTCTTTGGTTACTACAAAACAATGCAGTAAGCTCATTTCCCAAACCAAGAAAATCATTTTCCTGATGATCCGCCCCCAGGAAAAGAAGAATATTGTGGCCACGACCTCCAGACAAGGCTCCTCTACACGACAACAACAAATGGATAAGGTTGTGGAGGAGTACAGGGACATCTTCACCTCACCCACAGGGGTTCCTCTACACTGTCAGGTCAAGCACCCGATTGATCTAACCCCAGGTGCGCCGCTACCCAATGGACTAATCTATCGATGCTCTATTTTGGAGAACGATGAAATCAAGATGCAGATTCAAGAGCTGTTGCAGAAAGGTCACATCCGACCAAGTTCATCACCCTGTGGGAGCCCGATCGTGTTGGTACAGAAGAAGGATGGGACATGGAGACTCTGTATTGACTATCGGGTGCTGAACAAAATCACTGTCCAAAATAGGTACCCAATCCCATGGATTGATGACCTTTTGGAACAACTCAAAGGTGCAAAATATTTCAGCAAGATCTATTTGAAGTTTGGGTATCACCAGGTACCAATTGAACCCTCCGATGTGTGGAAGACTACCTTCAAAGCCAAGGAAGGTCTTTTCGAATGGCTGGTCATGCCTTTCAGGTTGACGAATGCTCTCGCAACCTTCATGCAGATGATGGACGACATCTTGTGGCCATTCACCAACTCATTTGTAGTGGTGTACTTGGATGACATTGTGATCTTCAACCATACTTGAGAAGAGCACCTTCACCACATCCGACAAGTCCTCCAAACACTGCGGCAACACAAGTTGTGTGCCAATTTGGAGAAGTGCAATTTTGGCATGACCCAGGTTCAATATATGGGATACATTATTGATGAAAGGGGGGTGCATGTGGATCCAACCAAGATCCAAGTCATTCGGGATTGGCCAACCCAAACCACTATAACAGAGCTTCGTAGCTTTCTGGGTCTTGCTAATTTCTACCATAGGTTCGTGTTGGGATTCTCTCATATCACTTGGCCCTTGAGTCAAGTCACCAAGGGAGGAGCGAGAGGAAAATTCTTTTGGTCGGAACCTCAACAGAAGGCATTCACAGAATTGAAAAATCGCCTTTGTTCTGCCCTAGTGCTCACATTACCAAACTTGCAATAGCCATTTGAGATCGAGACAGATGCCTCTGACTATGCTATTGGGGCAGTTCTTACTCAACAGGGACATCCAGTGGCATATCATAGTGAGACGTTGTCTGACACAGTTCACAAATATCTCACTTATGAGAAAGAAATGTATTCCATTGAGCAAGATTGTCGACAATGGAAGCATTACATTTTGGGGAAGGAAAAACCATCCACACAGACCACCGGCCCCTGCAGTTCATACAAACACAAGGGAAGTTTCAGAATGATCGCCATCAGAAGTGGTCCACATATCTGCAACAGTTTCATTTGAACTTCAAGTACAAGAAGGGTAGCACCAATAATGTTGCAGACTGCCTCAGCCGACCACCAATCGTGGCGCTCACCACCATTCTCAAATCTTGTGGGCAGGAGACTTCTGATTGTCCGCTTCTCTACAAGAGCGACCCAGAATTCGGCCACACTTACAAGGCACTCTTGGGGGGTACGCAAGTTCCAAATTTTCACCTCCAAGATGCACTTTTATGTCACCTGGGATGCCTTTGTGTTCCTTCAAGCGAGCGTGCCAAGATGATATGGGAAGCACACTACAGTCGAGTCGCTGGGCATTTTGGGGTCGAGAAAAAAGTAGCAGTACTGCAAAAGTATTTCTATTGGCCAAAACTTCGAAAGGATGTTGGGAAGCACATCAGATCCTGCACTTCTTGTGCCATTTCCAAACCGACCATCAAGAAGCAAGGCATGTATACTCCGCTACCTACCCGTAGTTGACCTTGGGAATCCATATCCATGGATTACATGTCGGGCATACCTTCTACTAAGCATGGAAATGACTGTGTTTTCGTGGTCGTCGATAGATTCTCGAAGATGGCCATTATGGCGGCCTGCAAGAAGAATATCACAGTAGAAGCCACTGCTAAACTCTTCTTTGAATGAGTGTGGGTGCACTTTGGGATCCCATAGTCTATCATATCATATCGAGATAGCAGGTTCCTCAGCACATTTTGATCTAGCCTCTGGTAAATGCTGGACACCAAGCTCACCAAGTCCATAGCTTTCCATCCCCAAACAGATGGCCAGATAGAGGTCGTCAACAAAATGATTGTACACATTTTGTGCATGTACAATTCAAAGCATCCATGAGCCTCCCCTATGTACAACATAGTTATAACCGAGCTCTCCACAGTTCAATCGGCCATAGCCCATTTCAGGTGGGGTTGTGATTCCAGCCACTATGTCCCATTGACGTAGTCATGTCATTTGCGGCTACTCAGGCCGATTCGGCTCATGTCCAATCTGAAGTTGACAAAGAAAATAGCTTCATCGAGCTTATTCAACACATCTGCCAACAGGTTCATGAAATATTGGACAGAGCCAATGCTAAGTACAAGCAACACCATGATCAACACCGGGTGCCACACAACTTCGAGGTGGGCAACAAAGTATGGCTACATTTGCAGAAGGAGCGTGTCACTAGACCCCACCGCAATCTTCGCCCACTCCGATATGGGTCGTACACCATCACCAAGGTTGTAGGGAACAATGCCTTTGAGCTCAGTATTCCACCATTCCTTGGTCTACACCTAGTATTCAATGTGGATTGCCTTCGTCCTTACTTCCCACCTCTATTGGACACCTTTGACATTGCAGAACAACTCACACCAACAAAGTTAAACCCAGACTGCATGGAACAGACCACCACAAATTGTATCATGGACATGCAAATCAAGAACACTCGCCGACGAAATGTCCAACTATCATCCAGTTGCCGTCAAAGTAGTAACTCTACTTGCAAGGAAAGTGGTTCACCGAGGACCAAGTTCAGCAGAAATTTCCTCATCTCATGGAGGAACTTAACGCAATGGGGACCATTGCTTCCTAAGTGGGGAGGAATGATCCAGGTGGATATTGGTGGTCACCCACCTATTCCACTTGGGGCCCCACAATTGTCTCTTTCAGTTTTTGAGTTTCGGCACAACTTACTATTTTTAGCGTTTTTTCGGGTCGTGAACTTCCAGAGCCGTTTTGAGGCCCTAAACGAATTTTTTTGGGAAAACAGGGAGAAACATGGGTCCATGGACCGATGTTTCTCACTCAAATTTTGTAGTCCTCAGATAGATATTTCTAATGAGGTATGGTATGCGTCAAACGGAGATCGTATGCCAAAGTTACGTCCCCGGGAAGTTGAAACACCAATTTACCCAAACAGGGCCCATAGTTTTGGCTCTTCATCTCCTAGGGTTAGGGTTTTGGCTGTTTAGGATTTCCCATTGATAAATAGGCCCTCAAGCCTCATTGTAACTCAGTTTAGAGGCCTATAGCCACCACATCTCTTCTCAGAGATAGCTACCAGCGCCCTAGCTAGTTTTATTTCTGTTCTGTCTGTAAGAAAATTTCAGTTCTTTGATATTAATGAAATGAAGTGTTATTTCCGCTGCATCTTTGTATTTATGGTTATATGTTTATTTTGTTGTGTTCCTGCATAAATCCATATCAATAATGCTAATATAAAAGGTCTTCAAATCTTGATAGGACCAGGCAAAGACATCTTTGTATGTCTGAAATAGCTTCTGATATTGCTCTTTGTATTCTTCGGGTACCTTATTAGACAATTCCACAATTTTTGGATCAGCCTCAGTGCCGAGGTTAAGGTCATCTACCTAATTTTCTTCAAAAAACTTACTTGGCCGTATTGGGACATCATTCTTATCAAATAATCTCTCCAGAGGGACCAGTCCTCTGGGTATTACATTCCCTTTGAGCTGCAGCACCTTGTGCCCAGCTACGGTATCTTGCCATTTATTATGAGGAAGGTTTACAGTCCCCTCCTCGCCGACATCTATGTCAATATTAGAGAATTCCCCAACAGTCTCCATGAATATTTTCACTTTCTCTTCATCTTCAAACACTTTCCAGTGTTTGACATTGTCAGGAATGGAAGGACGGTATTGAACCTCTATTTCATACCTCAGGAAGGGGTTCTGAGGTGGTCGAAAAGTACTTGCAGCTACTGCAAGAGAGCCTGTCATTCTGTTCTGGTCTCTTGGCATGAATTGAATATTAAATGCTAAGAATAAATTCTCTACCAAGTCCCATACCTCATTTCTGTAAGCTTTCAGTATTGGGTGCGTAGCTCGACATTGATTTCTTACTTGTCTCACCACCAGTTCTGAATCTCCTAGAACCTTCAAGCTCTTAATATTCATATTCTTTGCTGTTTGTAGACCCAGGAGCAATGCTTCATATTCAGCCACGTTGTTCATGGCTTCATACTCCAATTTGAAAGATAAAGGGATGAGTTGTCCAGTAGGGGAGATAAGGAGAATCCCAGCTCCATTCCCTTCCTTTGAGTTGGCTCCATAAAAGTGCAAGGTCCAAACCCCACTTTCTTCATTACTTGAAGACTGCTCTGTCTTTACTTGACAGAAAGATGGCTCCTGCAAATAATCTTGGTCTTCTTCAAGCATTAGACAAGAAAACTCACCCTGATTGTTGTACACTGGTGAATTCACTGAATTATCAGCTTTAGTGACCATATTTACAAACCTTGTTTCCCGGTATAATCTCCTTTCTTGGCCTCCAAACACAGGGATGGTCGCATAGGTTAGGTCCAGCTTTATAGATCCTCCAATTTTTGTACCCCATGATCTTGATAACAGCATCCCAAATCAAGCTGGGATGTCAGCCACTACTATGTCCATTACCACGCTCTTAGCTAGGATTTGGGCTAGATTTACCACCAAATCCTTAATCATTCCCAAAAATTTGAATCTTTTAGAATAAAGAGAGTAGAGATATTTATATGGGCGAGTGATTTGCAGCCCGAATTTTTCCATCACTGACAGGGGCAGGAGGTTATGAGACACTCCAGAATCCATCATACAGTTATGCAATAACAGGTCATGAATTACTAAGGAGACATAGAAAGGGGGAGTTGAAGAATCTAATTACTCAACATGGGGACCAAACACCACCATGGGCCTTTCTTCTTGGAGGTTTAAGTTGTCTGGGATTGGATCAACTCCTTGAGGAAGCATGAATGATGACACTTGAGCCTGATAGGCTAGTTTCTTCAGGAGTTCAGTCAAAGGGACGGGGATTTTTACTTTTTCTAGCTCTTTCTGAAGGCTAAACACAGGAGGAGGCTTCTCTACGAGACTTTCCTTTGGCTCTTTACTATTGGCTGGGAGTTTTTCTTCCTTTGGGATGGGTTTAACATTTTCATTTGGATTAGAGGCCAACTTAGAAGAGGAAGGAATGGAGTCATTAGAATGTAAAGGTTCAGTTATAGGTCTCTTACCTTTATCTTCGACTTTCTGAATAGTTGTCTCCTTCTGAGGCATCTCTTATTCTGTTTCTTGCGTGTGGGTTCTCTTTCTAGAGGACCTAAGATCATATTTTCTATGAAACTATGCTGGCATGAAGTCTACAAATTGTTTACAATAGTCATCGATCTCTGGATCTTCAACATCACATATTTTTTCTTCTTCTTCTTGCAAGGAAAGCTCCACTCCTTCACTTTCTTGCAAAGAAGACTCAACTTCATCGCTATTTGAGTATGCGAAATATTGATTGTCTTGCCCATTGGGGATGTCTTCAGCAAGGCCATCCATTTGCCCTTCCAGATACAGTGGGGGCTGTATGTGGTCTTGTTGCTCCTTCTGATCTCTTTGTAATATTTGCAACGGAGGCTTTCTGTATTAGGGATTATAACCTCTATTCGAAGCAGCTTGGAGTGGCCTAGAGGAAGAGTTCTTGGCTTCGAGCTCAAGCTTCACCGGCTTTCTCGAAAGGTTTTTTATCATTTTATTCATCTCCTCTATTTTGTAATCTGCTACCTCTCTATCTTAACTTGAGGTAGATGCTTCTTATTTCCCTCTACGTCTAACATCATGATCTGACCTCCCTTTTGATTTACCTGTAGAAGCAAAGTTAGCTTCCACTTCCAATGCATTAGTCTGGGCTTTTTCCAGGGTAGCAGACTTCCTTTCTCTTAAAGAGAATCCAAAATCTGACTCAAAGGCAACTACAAAAACAACTTTATTAGTTGTCTGGTGAGGCTTCATTTTGGCTGGGAGACTGGTATATAACTTATTAAACCTCTTAATGAAATCGGACACATCTTCATTATGCCTCTTTCTAAGCGTGTTAAATTCTGTAAGAAAGTATCCATGATCCTTCTTCTCTCCCCACTTCTTGATGAAGGCATTTTCCATCTCCTCCCAGTTATTAATGGAGTGGTCCCCCAAGGTCTTGAACCATTTTTTGGCCTCTCCATCTAGAGACTGGACAAACAATATCAACACCACATCCATATGTTCAACATTGAAATTCTCTGCGAAGGCACAGAAAAATTCCATGTGTTTCTGAGCTTCAGTATCATTTTCTCCATTAAAACGAGGTAGGATCTTTAAATAATCCTAAGGCATGTTGTTGAGGATCTGAGGCAATGCCAGGGGGGGATATTTGTTCAGTAGGAAGCCAGGAACAACCATCGAAGTTTGTGGAGGTGGTGAGAGAGTCTAATGTGTAAAAGGAGGTGGTGGAAGAGAAGTATGTATGACAATGGGGATATATTGAACATGGGCTTGAGGGGCTAATTGAAATGTTGGAATATGAGTAGCGAAAACCTCTGTGACTTCTTTAAATTCTTCGACTTCGGGAGTGGGATGCAGAAAGAAGCTCGTGGTGTCTACCGACTCAACCTCATCTTTTACTTCAATATTTTCAAGGGAGGAGCTACCAGAAGTATAATCAAGGGTTCTTGTAGTAGAATCAAGACCTTGATATTGAGCTAATTGAGAGGAGGATGGAGAGTCTTCCAGGGAGAATCTGGGAATATCTGTATAGGTTGATTTTCTTTCTCTCCAACCTCTCTTGTGCAAAATATTCTCAGGGTCAGACATTGAAGGTGTTCTCAACTGGGATGTATCTGACCTCAGGTGTGACTTTTGGGAAGCCAGGACTACAAATAGATTTATCCTTTGAATGACAGTGGAGTCGCCAAGGTGAGAGATCTACAACTCCCAACCCTTCCTGCTCACCTATTCTCAAGGGTGGATTAATATTTTTCGAGGCCCAGGGATTTAGCTCTTCAAATTCTTTCCCCGGCAACGGTGCCAGAAATATGTTGTAGCTCCTAGAGACAGCCTTGAGTTGTATAAATACCAGTGCCTAGGACATCATAAATGCAAGGAGCATATGACTCAACTAATTACAGTTGACAAGGTTAGGCTCTCATTCAACTATGACTCAGATGAATGGTTTTAATAAGGGTGGAACCAAGACTCCAAAGTTAAATGCAACAATTAGGAAAAATGCAGAAACTGAGTACAAGCTGCAAATAGTAAATTCATTAGATAGCTTTAAGACAGAATGCTGTAAAGGGTTCGACTTCTAAAATGAACACATAGATATCAAGTTATATATGAGCAATGACTATGACAGAAGATGGAGTAATATATCAACTATAACCAGTCTTATTCAAGGATAAGAATCCATATATACTAGGCCTATGCAAAGATAAGAATCCATATATCTAGACTCATTCAAAGATAAGAATCCATCGTAGTTAATACTTGAAGAAAGGCAGAAGAGATAGGAAATGAAACAAAGTATCATGCCTGAACCATATTTAAAGTTCTATGGATGAGTAAATATGAGTATCTGCTATGATAAATTCATATTCAAACATGGGAGCACTCGCATTCCATAACATTAGATACAAGAAATGTGGAGAGATATTAAATGAACCTTTGTATTAAAAAACATGAAGAAGAGTTACAAACTGTGAATCATCCAGAGCGGAATCCCCAATTCCAACAAAGCTTCTTATTACTGAGTCCCAATGGGATATTCAAACATCTACTATAAAAGTTCATACAAAATACATACAGAACGCTCGATCTAGTGAGTCCTTTGGAAGATCTGGAACCTTTTGTTAGTGTTGTCTTTCTGTTTTTATAACCTCTGATTCCTATGCGAGAGAAGATATTTTGGGAAAATATCTTCCACGCGTTCTTGCATGTTGTTTCAGGTCTAAATCAAAAACTGAAATGATGATGAGGTAAACTGCCTCTCATCATCTTACAATGAAGGCCTAAAGCCATTTCTAACCGAAATGTGAACAATATGCTAACTAGAAGTAAAAAATGCAAGAGTGAAATAAGGATTTCACCAGTGATGACAAAGTGAAAAGAACATAAAGTAAAAAGACCAAACAAGCCCTGTCATGAATAATCATTGTTGTTTGATGAGGTGGAGCCACTGCTGCTACAGGCGAAGGAGATACCGTTAGTCGTCGGAAAGACTGGCCTTCTGCGCTAGAGGGTGCGATACTGCTAGTAATGGATGAGCATGCCTTCTGTGCTGGAGGGTCTTATATAATGGCCAATGGTCATGATCCATTGACTAAGACATGAAACTGACCCTTTTCATCTTTTTCTCTCTACTTCCTCGGCATGGAGGATCATCATCCTCGGCCTCTAGTCGTTATGATTGACTATGAGATGGTTGGTGCACTTATAATGCCATGAAAAACCTGCACAAATAGCAAACTAGTTAGATAAATCTTGCGATGAGTGGCAGACTGCTTCAGAAGGCTCGGGTGAAGGAAAAAGAATAGTGCGGAGGTAGTGGATGCAGCGGAAAAGGACCTCATCGCAAAAAACCACAAAAACGAGGGTTCAAAACTAAATTTGGCATGAAGAGGTGTAATAGCAGTTTTCGGGAAACCGGGGGTGATATTCGCGCAAGATTTGGGTCGTAAGCGGTATTAACCTGGGAGAACGCAATAGGGCTCAGGTGTTGACACCTGTCCCTCTAAAACCACCCATTTCACTTTAGAATTGCACTTCGGGGAGAAATGGTGATTTGGGCGTGAAGATGAATAAGAGTTGTCCGATTTGGGGAAAACAATGGTGGAGATTGAACGGAAATACGATAAAAGCCTATGCACGGTCAGGTGGGACCAGCCGGATGATGTCAGAAATCCTGTCATGTAGCAGGATGATCAACGGTGGGGTTATACAAGCGAGAGTGATGTAAGCCATTGAATGAGAGAGATCAACGTTTCAGATCGGAGCAGGGGAGTGTAATATTGGTTGAGTGATCGAGAAGGTAGCGATTGGGTGATGAAATAGTGACCGTTGGATCATGATGGACATCAACGGTGGAGAAAAACTGCGGGGCCGCTTGGGGGTACGAAACAAATTCTTGGCCTGTGCCTCCACAGTAAATCTCAGCCATTGATCTGAGATCTTCCGAAGTCAAATAGGTCAACTGCAGAGGCACTTGAAGTGTTAACTCGTGCGCTGATAGTGCCCTCGAGTAGAGCAGAAGATTGGCGATGGCCATTGGATCAATGAGATCAGGGGTGGATATAATGTTGGAGAAGAAAGGAGTGGGGTGAAAGGCAATGGTGCGCTGACTGTTGGATCAGGATAATCAACGGTCCAGAATGCATCGCAGAATCGGACCAGGGCATGAATGGTGCGCGGGGAGGGATAAACCGCGATGTGGCGATGAAGCGATGACCGTCCGATCAGGAGGATCGATGGTCCAAATCATATCACGTCTTTGCATAAATGAATGGACTAGGTGGAGGAAAGTGAAACAACGATACAACACCGATTGTTGGATCTGGGGGAGCCAGATTAACGGTCCAAAATACATCAGCGGAGAATGAACATCGACGGTGAAAAATAGAGTGGAAATGGGTAAGAGCGATGCGCGATGTGCGAAGGAGCGATGACCGTTGGATCTACAAAAAAAGATCAACGGTCAAGATCGCATCAGGCTATCGCACATCGGAGGAGAAATATAAAAGGTGGATGGAAACATCGATGTGCGATGTGTGATGGATGGGGGCCACGCGATGGAGCGATGATCGTTGGATCTTCGGAAGGAGATCAACGGTTTAGATCGCGTCAGAGTTTCGCACATCGGCGGAAAAAGAGCTCAGGGACTAGAAATTTGGATGAAGTGAAGTGTGATGTGCGACGGGAAGGTGATGCGTAATGGACGTCGGATCTGCAGAGATCAACGGGCAGGATCTCTTCAGCATAGATGGACCTCGGCAGTGAATCAAAAGAGAAAATGAATGGATTTGGGAATCAGCTAAGTCTGATGGCCAAAGAGGGCTTAAGGACCTTTAGCCGCCGGTCATAAAACGGGGTTATATGAGAAATGAGGGTTGAGGGCTTAAGCCGAAAGGCGCTTAGAGGCCAGATATGTTAAAATGAGCGCTTTTAAAGCTAAAAGGTGGATTTTAAGCCCTTTTAAAGGTTCTGATAGGTGAACAAGGGGCTTTGACAGCCCATGTGGTCATTATGATTTTTTCTTTGTAGTATAGGGCCCCTTATCATTAGACATTCAGGTTTGGTGAGGGATGTCATAACAACACCACCAATATTGATTTCTAGTTATAAGGCACTAGACAAGTGTCTCTCCCATCACAATGTTCATAAGGGTAGGATATCTAACTCCCAATCCTCTGAGATTATTCAGGAGGATAATTTTCTTCCAAATAATAAAATTGAATTTTTTGAAAAAACAAATTCCCACCGTTTAAGAGGAATTTTCCAACTTCCTAACCCATTTGTTGTCTAATAGCCATGGGAGCTATAAGAGTAAAGAATTGGTAAAGAGGGAACGTTGAGTACAAATTTTATTAGGATTAACCTTCCTACTAGATTCAACCAATGGGCTTCCCATTTATCAAATTTATATTTAAACTTCTCAATCATGTTGCTTGATGAAGAATTAAGATAAGGTTTTAAACATATGGGGATTTCCAAGTATTTGGTAAAGAAGTGGTAAAGAAGGAGGTTGGCACAACAAGTGGTAAATATAAATTACAATGTAAACCTCCTCATGGCAGCCCTGATCAATAAGGTTGGGTTATTTGGAGAAGATGGGGGTTCAAATGCATAGGAAAAATCATAAGGGGGATCAAGAGATCGAGAAGAAACAAAGAACCAGTCTAAGAAAGAATCTAGAAAATATCAACCTATTTCAAGTTTCATAAATCAATACATGTTTGAAATGGAAACAAAATTTGGTATCAATCCATACCATGGCAAGATCGATGCTCTGAATCTAAATCACTGGTTGTAGCAACTGGAAGTTTATTTCATCATCCATCAAATTGAGGAAGGATATAAAATCTTATTTGGATGACTAAAATTAGAGGGCCATGCACTAACTTCTTGGGAGAGCCACATAGAGACCTTGAGGTTGGAGGTAGAACCTCCAGTGACTATGTGGTAGGAATTCAAAACCCTCATTAATTCATAGTTTTATTTCATTGGGTACGTACAAGACGAGTTGATCTGGTGGCACTACCTCCGGAAAAAATCGGGCCAAATTGTGCAAGAGTACGCCATGGAGTTCAAAAAGATGGAAATAATGTTGGGTATTTATATAAAGAACCCATATGTACTCATTAAGTATTTGTGGGGTCTGCAACAACATATCGGTGAGCCAGTGATGGTGTTAAAGAAAAAATCAGTGGATGAGCCTTGTGTACAAGCGTAGTTCCTGGAGAACATAGGCCTAAAGAGAGCGCATGAAGTGGATAAAAGAAAAATGAGAAACAAGATGCTTCTAAGGATGGGAAGAAGAAGAAAAATTGAAGAAAATATAAAAATGTGGCAGCCACAACATACCAATGGAAAGATACAAGAAACCACTACAACCAGTGAAACATTGATGGCCATACAGAGGATAAGTGTTGAAAGGTGCATCTATAGTTGAACCCAAAGAACAAGACGAAAGATAATAAGAAGAAGAATATCATGGCCATTGACTCAAGCATCTGAGTTGAAATAATATCAGATGTGGATGAGAATATCATATCTATGTCAATGCAGAAGGAGGTGAATATGAGTAGCCTTCAACAATAGGAAGAGAAAGAAATTACCAAACTCTTCCATATAAAGATACAGGTCAAAAGACAAATATTGATTCTATGTTTGACTGAGGATCACAGGAAAATATCATTGTATTAGAGCTCATCAATAATTTATGGTGGGTAGTTCATGATCATCCAATCCCATATCCACTCGGTTTGGTAAATAAGGATGCTAGGTTGAAGGTAATAAAATAGTTTCAAATTAGATTTTCTATTAGTGTTGATCTCACTGATGAAGTAGATCTACATGTGGTTCCCCTTGATGTATATGGAGTCATGTTTGAGATTCCATACATGTACTCCCCTTCATGTACTCAACGCTCCCTCTTTACCAATTATTTACTCTTTTAGCTCCCATATTGTTATTATTGTGCCCTTACATTATTATGGTTAGGTCAGCTAGGATTATATTGTGACCCAATGGACTCCTATATATAGAAAGGAGGTTTTGTCATTTGATCATCCAATAATTTATTATCTATGTAATTTAAAGGAGGTTTCCACCTCCAAGTGGCTAATTTCTAAGGCGTTGATCTCTCTTTTCTTCTATTTTTTGAGATGGTTACATAACATTTGGTATCTGAGATTTGGATTTTAGGGTTTCGCTGCTTCAAGTAGGTCATCGTGGAATTTTCGATATAATTTTTTTTATATGAAGGTTCAGATGCTAAAAAAAAACACCCATTTCGAAGAACTCCTGCGGAACTTCATGTAAAAAATTTAGATCTTGGTTCGCAATATTTTCATATATATGATCTCTCTATGTTAGGGTTTGTGCAAGCTCCCAAATTTCATGTAAAAGAGGTGACCTTGGGAAAATATTCATAACTCTCTCTCTCGGCATTAGATTGGAATTCTGTAAAAGGTGACCAAAATTACACGGACTGTACTTTCCTATGTATCCATTTTAGAGCCGAAGGAGGAAACAATGACATGTGGCATGTCGTACAAGTTTTCTCTACTGAACCAGTCCATAATTACTTCATTGTGGGAAATTGGGGATAAATTTGTCTTGAAGAATCCAAATTAGGTTAGACTTGTGGCATTCAAAAGAATATTCATAGGGATACCGCGGGACCTATTTCGGATATTGACGATCTAAAAACACAGAGATAATTCAATTTCAATATCGAGCCCCTCAAAAGAAAGAAAAAAGTGTGTATTGTTTTTTCAAATTGCGTAAGTTTTGTTTGAAAAATCCGTTTGAAGTGATTCCAAGGGCATGTTGAAGCATAGATATCAGTATTTGGTTCTAAAATCCCCCCTAAAAAGAATTCAACACCCATTAAGCCCTCAAAAGGCTCTACTATGACTCATGAAGAGGAAGAAGAGCAACATGATATATCAAAATTACAAGAGCAAGTGCATCAAATTTCACTCTCGCAAAGAGAAAGAAAAAATGAAATGGAAGTTTTGAAGAAAGGCATGGAAGCTAAGATGGATGGTTTGAAGAAAGACGTGGAAGCTAATATGGATGGTTTGAAGAAAGACGTGGAAGCTAAGATGGATGGTTTGAAGAATGGCATGGAAGCTAAGATGGATGACATGGAAGCTAACATGAAAGACATGAAGAATGATATAAAAGCAGACATGGAAGTCTTGAAGGAAGGTTTGACAAAGTTGATACAAGAAATGATTCCTAATGGTGAAAAGGTAGTACAGGAAACTGATGATGAGAAAAAAATAAATGTTAATCACAATTTCATAAACTCTAATGTTGGATGTAAGACCCACCATATTCTAAAGATAGATATGAGGAATTTTTATGGCAAGGATCTCATAACATGGATACTATAGATGGAGAAATATTTTGATCTCCATAATGTGAAAAACACATGAAAGGTACGCATTGCAACTTTACATTTAGAACAAAATACATTTTTACGGTATCGATTACTTTTCTCTCGTAAAATTTTTTTCCCTTGGTCAATTTTTATGGAGGAAATGATAGCACATTATAAGGATACAAAGAGAAACACCTTATTTATCCAATTGATAAATCTCAAACAAAAGAGTACAATCGTGGAGAACATTGAGGACTTTCAAAAATTGAATATAAGGGTAATTGATATTCCAAAGGAACATAGGATTGATGTCTTCATAGGAAATTTAAAGGATAACATCCAACATGAGGTTCACCTTCGGGAACCCGATTCATTGGAGAAGGCATTCAAGTTGGCAAGAAAATTTGAAGGTAAAATTATGGAGACAAGAAAGCCTACCACTCAAATCTATAAATATGGAAGTGTTGCTACTCCTAGAATTCCACAACCTACAAGGTTGACACCACAACAATTGGAAGAAAAAAGAGAAAAAGGGCTTTCATACAGTTGTGATAGAAAATACACTAAAGGTCATAAGTGTGTTAAGAAGAAATTATTTTACATAGATTGTGAAGAGGAGGAAGAAAATGAACAAGAAACTTCAATAGAAGAGGATATATACCAAGAACCAACCCTAGAGAAAGAAGAAATGAGTCCGACCATATCCTATAATGCATTGGCCAGAATTACCACTCCTGAAACTCTGAAGATAGAAGGACATATAAATAATAAAAAGGTAATAGTGTTTATTGACTTTTGTAGTACCCGTAATTATATTCACTGTAAGGTAGCCAAGGAATTGAATTGCTTTGAATACCCAACACCAGAATGTCAAGTGATGGTTGCAAATGGAGGAACTATAAGTTGCTCTGGAAAATGTAATAATATCAAGCTAACCATGGGGGTATATGTATTGAATAGTCCAATTCTTTCCATTCTAATGGGAGGTGTTGATGTTGTACTAGGAGTACAATGGTTATAATATTTGGGGACGTTAGCTTTTAATTTTCAAGAACGTTCTTAAATTTTATTTTGAAGGAAAA
Source organism: Pinus albicaulis (assembly GCA_034641835.2). Classification (NCBI taxonomy): domain Eukaryota; kingdom Viridiplantae; phylum Streptophyta; class Pinopsida; order Pinales; family Pinaceae; genus Pinus; species Pinus albicaulis. The sequence continues at coordinate 506,524,471 of CM076581.1, read as the reverse complement.
GAAGTTGAATTACAGGGCATCACAGGGAAGCCGAGAAAGATAATAAGCCTTAATTTCATGACAAATCTTATGAAGAAATAACAATGAGGCATAATTACACAATTATGCTCACTAGAAGTTCCAACATAAAAATCATCTATTTCTCTCGATCTCCAAAAAGTCTTAGACAATCATTCCAAGGTGTTTGAAACTTCCAAAAGAATCCCACCTATTCGTGATCATGATCATGCTATTCATTTGATTCCAGGAAATGTTCCTCCAAACATGAGGCCTTATAGATATCCTTATGTCCAAAAGAGAAAAATTGAACGTATGATTGCAGAAATATTATAGGCTGGTATAATTCAACTGAGTCAAAGTTATTTCTTTGCTCCAACAACATTGGTACACAATAAGGATGGATCATGGCGAATGTGTCTGGCTTATAGGGAGCTCAATAAGGTTACTATTAAAGATAAATTTCCCATTCCCGTGATTGATGAATTATTTGATGAATTGCATGGAGAAATTTATTTTACCAAGTTGGATCTTCGTTCAGGATATCACCAAATTATAATGAAGACTGAATATATTCCGAAAACAACATTTCGAAATCATGAGGGTCATTATGAATTTTTGCTCATGCCTTTTGGCCTTACCAAAGCACCTTCTACATTTCAAGTGTTGATGAATTCCATTTTGAAACCCTTCCTTAGAAAATGTTTGTTAGTATTTTTTGATGTTATACTAATCTATAGCAGGTCTTGGAAGGACCATGTTCAACATGTTGACAAGGTGCTCAAACCATTGGAGGAGAAACAATTATATGCAAAAACCTCCAAATGTTTCTTTAGAGCACAAGAGGTGGAATATCTGGGTCATATTGTATTTCATGAGGGTGTTAAGTTAGACCTTAACATAATTAAAGCCATTATGGAATGGAAAGTCCCCACAACGATAAAGTAGTTGCGAGGGTTTCTGGGGTTAACACGGCATTATCGCAAGTTTGTTAAGACTTATGGGAGAATAGAATCACCTCTAATAACATTATTGAAGAAAGATGCATTTTCATGGACCCTTGAAGCAACTAAGGCCTTTGAACATCTTAAAGAGGCAATGTGCCTAGCATCGGTCTTAACTACGCTAGACTTCACAAAAACCTTTATTGTGGAATGTGATGCATCAGGAAACATAATTGGTGTTGTTTTAATGCAAGAAGGAAAAACTATTGTGTTTTAAAGTCGTCTAATCAAAGGAAAGTATTTACTGAAAGATATTTATGAGAAGGAAATGTGGGCAATAGTATATGCACTAAAGAAATGACGACCTTACCTAATGGTAAGACACTTCAAGGTAAAAAATGATCATGATAGTTTTAAATACTTTTTGGAAGAAAGACTATCTTCAAAAGAGAATAAAAAATGGGTCACAAAGATCTTCGGTTATGTCTTTGAAATCATCTACAAAAAATGGAAGCTAAATGTTGTTGCAGATGCACTCTCAAGAAAGGACGATGAGGTGGAAGCATTGCTTTGTTCCATTTCCATTATCCAACCAGGTTAGATAACCAAAATAAAGGATGAATGGAAGAAGGACGAAGATGTGTGGACAGTCATTCAAAAGTTGCAACAAGATCCTAGTACATTTGATACATTTAGTTGGAAAAATGATTCTTTATGGTATAAATATTGGTTATATATTTGTAAGAATTACCAACTAAAAAAAAATATTCTTTTAAAATTTCACACTTCTCCCTTAGGAGGACACTCGAGATTTTTAAAAACTTACCATAGGGTGAAGAAAGATTTTTTTTGGGATGGCCTTAAATTTGATATTCAAAAGTTTGTGGCAGAATGTTTGGTTTTAGAGAGAAATAAAGTTGAGAAAATTAAGACCTCGGGTCTTCTACAACCTTTGTCCATTACAAGTCAATATTGGGAGGAGATTTCAATGGATTTTATCAAATCTTTATGTAATTCCAAAGGAAAGAGTGTCCTCATGGTGTTAGTTGATAAAATTACCAAGTATGCACACTTTTTTGCATTATCTCATCCATTTAAAGCAAGTACATTTTCTACTGCATTTATGGAAACAATTCAAAAACTACATGGAAACCGAAACATGATTGTAAGCGAAAGAGATCCCAATTTTATAGGAAATTTTTGGATGGAACTATTTTCTTGTTTGGTTACTTAACTAGCTCATAGCTCATCTTATCATCCTAAATATGATGGTAAAACTGATATTGTGAACAAATGTTTGGAAGGATATCTTCATTGTTTTGTATCTGATAAGAAAACACAATGGGTCAAGTGGTTAGCTCTGGCTAAATGGTGGTATAACACTTCCTTCCATACTGCAGCAAAAATGGCCCCATTTATGGCACTTTATGGATATCATCCACCGTCCATCACATCATTTTTAAGAGAAAATTCTAAGGTTCAAGTAGTGGAAGATCACATCGATCATCAACAATAAGTTCTCCAAATCTTAAAGGATAACCTAAATTTGGCACAAAATCGAATGAAACAATAGGCAGATCAACATCACATCGAGAGAATTTTTGAGGTAGGATACTAGGTATTTTTACGGCTACAACCATACAAGCAAATTTCTTTCAAGCAAGCTAAGAATGATAATAAATTATCTCCAAAGTACTATGGTCCTTAGAAGGTGTTGCAAAAGATTGGTAATATGGCATACACATTGGAGCTTCCTGCTTCTTCTCGAGTGCATCCAGTTTTCCATGTTTCATGCTTAAATAAGGTTATAGGTGACAAACTTCCATTTCAAGAAATATTGCCATAACTTCATGAGGAAGGAAAAATCATATTGGAACCTGAAGCAGTCACGGAAAGAAGAACTCGACAGCTATGAAATCAATCAATTTCAGAGTATCTCGTCAAGTGGAAGAACTTACCCAATGAGGAATCTACATCAGAGGATGATAATTCTATACAGAAGCATCCAGAGCAACTCAAGCATTGAGGACAACACGTTTTTGAAGGAGAGGGGCATGTTAGGTCCCTATATTACTAGTGTAGTCCCTTATTGTTGTTAGTGTAGCCCCCTTATTGTTATTGTTGTACCCTTGTAACCCCCATATTGTCATTATTGTGCCCTTACATTATTATTGTTAGGTCGGCTAGGACTATATTGTGACCCCATGGACTCCTATATATAGAAAGGAGGTTTTTTCATTTGATCATCCAAAAATTGTTCATTTTTGTAATGTAAAGGAGGTTGCCCCCTCGAAGTGGTTGATTTATAAGGCGTTGATCTCTATTTTCTTATATTTTTGGAGTTGGTTTCATAATAGATCCTTAGTCAAACAGAGAATCAATATTTGTCTTTTTGACCTGTATCTTTGTTTGGAAGAGTTTGGTAATTTCTTTCTTTTCCTATTGCTAAAGGCTACTTATATTCACCTCCTTTTGCATTGACATACATACGATATTCTCATCCACATATGATATTATTTCAACTTGGTTGCTTGAATCAGTGGCCATGATATTCCGCTTCTTGTTATCTTTCGTCTTGTTCTTCGGGTCCAATTCTAGATGCAACTTCCAACACTTCTCCTTTGTATGGCCATCAATGTTGCACTGGTTGTAGTGGGTTCTTGTATATTTCCACTAGTATGTTGTGGCTTCCATATTTTTACATTTTCCTCCATTTTTCTTCTTACCCTCCTTAGAAGCATTTTGTTTCTCATTCTCCTTTTATCCACTTCATTGTGCTCTCTTTAGGCCTATGTTCTCCATGAACTACACTTGTACACAAGCCTCGTCCACTAATTTTTTCTTTAATAACATCACTCGCTTACCAAGATGTTGTTTCAGACCCCACAAATGCTTGATGAGTACATCTTATTTCTATAGAGAGATACCCAACATTATTTCCATATTTCTGAACTCCATGGTGTACTCTTCCACAATTTGGCCCAATTTTTTCATGAAGTAGTGCCACCAGATCAACTGGTCTTGTATGTACCCAATGGGATAAAACTATGAATTAATCAGGCTTTTGAATTCCTAACACATAGTCACTGGAGGTTATCCCTCCAATCTCAGGGTCTCTGCGTGGTTCCCTCACCAATTCAGAGCATGGCCCTCTAATATTAGTTGCGCAAATAAGATCTTATATCCTTCCTCAATTTGATGGATGGTGAAATAAAATTCCAGTTGCTGCAACCAGTGATTTAGATTCAAAGCATCGATATCGTTGTGGTATGGCTTGATATCATTTTTATTATTATTTCAAACAGGTATTGATTCACGACACTCGAAACAGGTTTATCTTTTCTAGATTCTTTCATAAATTGGTTCTTTGTTTCTTCTCGATCTCTTGATCCCCCTTATGAATTGTGTTATGTATTTGAACCCCCATATTCTCCAAATACCCCAAGATTATTGATCAGGGCCGCCATGAGGAAAATTAAATTGTAATTTATACTTACCACTTGTTGCTCCAACCACGAAAACCTCACGTCTACAATATCACGAGGGTCATTTACATATTCATTGGTAATTATCAAGGTTTTACAATTTTTGGCCCCCCTAATGTAGATCCCCTAAAATCTCCACAAAATACCAAAATAAACTTGATATGATACCATGGTGCACTGTAAAATTCCGTGGATATTCCATTAGGCATTTCATCACAACATATAGAATAATATTATATTAAAAATATGAAATTTTACACTATTACAATTTTTTTTAAATTTTTAGATCTATATATTTGACTGTAATTAGTGCACGCATGGGAATGGAATTATGAAGAAAATTGAGAACAAAAAAATAAAAATAGCATACATATAAGGCACAATATATGCTATGGGAAATCCTTTCAGGATAAAACTCAAATGGAAAGTGAGGTTGCTCCGTTCTCTTTCTCTATCTAGAAATACGACTGCAGGTAAAAAAAAGTATGGCCTGTTGCCTGTGGGCTACTACAGTGCACAAATCTTCTTTATGTGCGCTACTTCCTATACCTCTTGGCTATTTTTTCTCAGCTATGGAACCGATGCACTCAAAATAATGGAATCATCCTCCTCCTAGTGGCCCGATTATAACACAGTTTGATAGCCTACTAATGGTTAATTTTGACTACATTAACTCTTAACCAGACTTATAATATATACTCTTCTAGATTATTTTACACCAAAATCATGTGGCTAGCCCATTTTTCCATGAATAATAGGGGCTGACATGGAATCCCCTCAAACCATGGTGGTGAAAACAGGAAGGTCAACTTCTGAGTGGCATACCTTTTGCATACAGACTCTGATTGATGTTCTTATTATTCCATTGGAAATCTCTTTGTGTGTAAAATAGAATGAAAATGTGTTGTGCCAAAGTAGAAAAAATTTACCCCCAAAAATGTTGTTTTATGGCAGAATACACTCTCGGAAGGTTTTAGACCTCGTTTTTCCAAACTGGGTCCTCCTGTTAAAAACGGTCTTGTGATCTTATTCATCCACATTTTCCACTCTGAATGCATCAATATGGATGAAAAATAATACAAGTATCCAATATGTATCACGATATACTGAATAGAGTACAATGACGACAAAATACATAACAACTCTACATCCTCTCCTATATATACAACAAGTAAGAGAGACTAACATAATTCCATAATTAAATGCAAGTGAAATACCCTCCAAACATAATCTTCCTTGGGATAAACACCCCTCCTCTAGGATGGTGAACTCTATTATCACTCCACTGGATCTTCGAAGGCTGAGAAGGAGACCACCAAAGGTAACCATAGACTGCTTTGACCTAGTAGCTAGCCCTACTAGGCATGAGAGGGCTCTCTCCATGAGATCATAGCCAAATTGACTAGACAATGAAGATTTTAGGCTAGGTATAGTAGGCTCTAGGTTTTGGTTGATTGATTTTGGGTGATGGATGGTTAAATAGGTCATGGAAGAACTAGGTCAGGGCACAGAGGATCAGAATTGCAGAGATCTGATGGGGCAAGATAGGCATGTACTTTAACACATCTATGTATCTTGATGAAGTGGATTAGACTGCTAGGGTTTCAAAAAAGATCATGGAAATCATGAATTCTTTTCAATTAGAATAAAATGAAACACAACTGTAATAATTCCTCTAAAACAAAGCATCAAGTAATGAATTATGTCTATCTGACTTAGGAATCATTCACATAAATAGACGGCATGAATTTGGAAAGCATAATACATTCAAATAGATGTAAAAATAAGAGGAAAAAGCTGTAAAACACATTACCACAGGAATCCCACCGAAATAGCTGCAACTTTGTCTATTAGTTCCTGCCAAAATGTCTGATTACCCTAGTGTTCAAAGATCAATTACACAACGTCCAACCATTGGAATTGCAAAGAAAATGAAAGATATAGACCAAAAATAACCTCTCCCACTCTTAGGGATCGAATCCATGACTTGTGGATTTTTTCCCCAAATTCCTCAACTGAAATCCTAATGACTAGGGAGGTCAACAAATTCATCCCTATCCTTAATGAAACTGATTCACTTGACCCAAAAATACAATTTTACTTAATGTATCTACCTCTAGTGACTATAATAAACATTATTAGATTTTATTTATACATTTACATCAGAAAAAATCTATGCAATTCATCCACCAACTCAAAAAAATTCAAAATTATAAAGATGTCAGACAATCTAGAAAAAACACAGTGTGACCTTCAAGCTGACTTTTGAATGACTTGCTGAAGTCAAAATTGATATCAAGATAGCTCATTGGAAATTTTTCCCTATATAGTTGTCAAAACGGTCCTCAAGTGCTGAAAATGATGGAGTTAAGCTCCTCAAAAACGAAATTTCCCAACACTGGTCAAAAAGCACAGCACAAGACTGGAAAGTTGGCAGAAAGGTGTTTTTTAGGAGGTTTTTGGGCTTTTCCACCTGTCAAAAGTTCAGATTTTGAAGTGCCAATAGTAAAAATGTGATTTATGTACCATTCTATATCCAACCATGTAGATTTTTCATCAATTAGAGGCCTCCAGAAAAAGCACAGCATGGCCCGCACTGTGCTTTTTGCAGTCAGACTGTGCAAACATTGCCAAATTTCTAGGTTTTCTGGAAAAATGAGCCTGAACGATGGAGCGATATATCAGTAACCATTAACTTTTTTGAACAAATGAGACAGGTTTTTGTTCTTTGGAATGTTAGGAACGAAAATATCATCCAGTTTCCCAAGATTCCTCTCTTATTGTCCACAATATTCTCTACAAAAAGGTGTCTAAAACAGGAGTTTGCACAGGCAAAAAAATAGGCTGTGAAGATGTGAATGGATATCTCATTCTGTAATACCTATGTAAAATGTGAGATGGGTTTTCTTACTTGGATGTTGTAGGAACAAAAACCTCCTCCAGTTACCTAAAATTCATCTTTTTTTGGCCACAATATGTTCTGCAAAAATATGACTAAACACGACATTTCTGGAAAATGTGCCTTCAAGGATTTTTAAAATTTTCCAAATTTCCTCAAAATTGCTCCAAAGATGCCAAATAAGGTTTGCTATGCTATCCTGGATGTATCAAAAAGTAGGTCCAACTTATCCTTCTCCTTTTGACAAATTAGGATTTCCTTTGCAATGTGATTTCAAGTAGGGGTTGCACTGTTGAAGGTTTAGGTTTATGCATTTGAACCAATACTCACCATGGTTTGGTATCCATATAGCTTCTAAAAAAACATATGTTGAAATGGTGACTTGGTATTTTTGTAGGTTGGTGATGAAGATTCTAGTCAAATTAGGATGGCTCTGCAATCTTTGGACCATTTCACGGAACTCATAACAACCCACGTGTTGGAATCATTTGACTGCTAGGGGTGATGACATCAACTCTTTGGTTTCTGATGGCTCAAGCCTTGAGACTCTCCTTCCTTTTTTGTAGGCCTTTCTCTGTTCTTCCATGGTGTTTAGTTTACTAGAAACCCTAGGGGAGAGGGGAAAGGAAAAGGGAATGGGATGATGGGGTTAAGGAGTTGGGATAGGTGTGGGAAAATTTAGGGAAGGGTGTAGGAGAGTTAGGACCTTAGGGAGTTGGAGGGAAGTTAAAATAAAAAGCGAAATGGGCTGGGGAATTTAATTATAGGGGTATAGTTTAGCTGCCTAGAAAAGCACAATGTAGGGGTAGGGTTTGGGGATAGGTTTTAGGGAATGAAATTTTGGGAGAGGCTTATGGTTTTAGGGATGTATTTAGGTGTGTAGGAAGTTAGGTAATGGAAGGAGTGAGGGTATAGGGTTTTCAAATTTTAAAAAACATAGTCTTCTAGAAAATCGTAGCGTAGGAGGAAATTGAAAAATTTGCCATCATAGGAATGAAGACCCTAAGTGAAAGAGCTGTGAAGTGGCTCAAATTACTTTTTTTATCTTTAAGAAAAATTGGGATTAAGTTTGGAGACCTTTTTCTACCCTTTTGGAATCTTTTATAGACCAAGTGTAGCTTCCTTGCAAAAAGTGCAGCTCCAAAAGAAAAAGTGCAATGTCTGAAGGAAAAGTGGAGCGTGTCCTTGAGAAAAGCGTAATGTGAGATGGAAGACCACTTTTCGAGGCCTTGATGAACTTAAAATTGTGCTCATGATAGCTAATTGGAAATATATCTCTGTCTGTTACATAATGGACCACTCAAGAACTGAAAATCATCAAGTATAGCCCATCAAAAATCAATTCCCACAGGACTGGTAAAAAAGCGTAGTGTCCCTACGAAAAGCACAATGCGAAGTTGCAGGTCACGTTGGGAGGCGTTCCTAATCTCCAAATTGAGCTCATGATAGACCATTGGAAAGCTAGTTCTGTTTAGTTATCCTTTGACGCATCAAGCAAGTCATTTGGACACTCCATGACAGAGAAAAAGGCAATTTCTCAAGAGTACTCGAGAAGTATAGCAACTCTCTTGTAGCAAATATATTTTCGGCATTTCTTTGGAACATTGAATCTTTTTAAAACCTTGGACTGCATATTCTATGAGCATGAAGTACTTATTACATATAGAATCATAAAATTACGTTTTAGAAATCAAAATTTATAGAATAAAATTGGCTATTACCACTCATCCAATTGCTGGATTTTATGCATGAAATGAGAGTTTTGGTGACCTTGAAACCCTAATGACCTAATGGAGACACGAGACTGAATGAAATCATGGAAATGATGACTAAAATGATGATGAGAATCTCTGAATGATGACACGCTCATTTGAGTGATGACATGGACCAACAATTTAAAAATTTTATAAGGAGTGGAACCCTAATACCCAGTGACCAAATATTTTCCTTGAATACCTAATGAAATGACAAAAATTTGACTATGGGACCCTAACAAGACATGATAAGAGTCCATTTGATCACTGGTGACAGGATGCAAAGACTGACACTAACACACTCTCTTCCATAGTTTACTATCCAACGGTCCTCATGTAATATTAGTCTCCTCTAATTATGTTCCACTTGTCCCTGATGTTATATTCATATTATTAATAGATTTAGAAAACTAAGAATGCCCCCATCATATTGGAAAATTATATAGCATATTTATTTGCATCATAAAATTGTACTGTCATGCACTAGCTATATTTTTGAACAACTATACATTTGAAGCATTCTGTAAATATATTTGCCCCACTATGGCTAATCCCTTTATTTGAGTCAATGATCACTTCGGATGCATAAAATTGTGTCCATAGTAATCCAAAACTAAATTAGAGTTTGTATTTATGAATTCAATTTAGGTAAAAACTCTAAATATGCTTAGTCTCTTGGCACTAACCATGATGCAAATTTCCATCAAAGGGTACCATGAATGTAAATCCACAAGATGTGTAAAAGAGGGTCATTTTTGGCCTTAAAAATTGTGATATTTTTATATAAAATCACAATTTATAGTCAACATACTAGTTATCATGGTTGTGTACAACTAGGTAACCAAAATGGTTAATTTTATAATCCCTTGTAACCTCAGGTAGCATAGTTTCCTATTTATGCCCTTCAATTCCTCTATATAATTCCTCGTTTATAATCTTGAATCATCATATCTTTGAAAACCTCAATTTTTAGGTGTGCACCTAAATTAGTAACTAATTTCCCTCCATCTCTCTCAAGATCCTAGGGACACTTGCACATATAATATCCAACTCCTTTATAGGGAGGACCTTTTTCTTAGTTTCTCAACAATCTTCTATGTTTACTTGATACATCCCAAAACATTTTCATTGGCATATTTCCACAGTACTATGTTGTATTTCCTAGGAGGCGGGTGTCCCTTGCCATTTAGGGACATATTGTTATTATTTTTGGATTTATAATTTGAACCTAACCAAGAAGAAAAAAGTATTTTTCTAAGCTTTCAATTTTGTGTTTGGCTAAGGCCCATGTGAGCACACAACCGATATTCACTTAAGGAAGTGTCTTGTAAAATCGACTTGCATGTGCAGAATTTGCATTCATATGTTTATGGAACAAAACCCTAGCTCCAAATTTCCTCAAATAAATCAATTTTTTTCCTATGGAATCCTAAGGTGGGGTGTCCCTAGCTATAACTTGGTGTCAAGAGTCCAAAAATATCAATGGTTCACCCATTCAAGTCCCAATTTGAGCTTTATGGTGACTTAAAAGTCACTTCCAAAATCCATTTAGGGACATTTTGAAAATTTTGTTTGGGGGTATAAAAAATGAATTGAGCAATAAAAAGGATTCCCATAAGCTTCAAAATTTGAGTTTGGGCATGTCCCATATACGTATGCTACCCACAATTGCTCGAGCCAATGTTTTGTGAAAACGACTCCCTTGTTCAAAATTTACATTTAATATTTATTACGAAAAACCATAGCTCCAAATGTCCTCAAATAAATCAATTTTATACTTATGGAATCCTAGGAGGGGGATGACCTTAGTTGTAACCTTGTGTAAATCATCCAATGGAATCAACAATTATCCCATATCAGTCTTGATTTTAATTTTAGTGCAAGTTACATGTCCCCTCCAAAATCCTTTTACATACATTATGTCTTTCTTTTAGGGTGTAAAAACCAAATCGAGTAGAAAAAAAATGATTTTTGTAACATTCATGAGTTATGTTTGGTGAAGGCCCATGTGAGAATAATAACCATAATCATCCATATGATGTTTTTCAAAAAATACCCCCTTGTGAAAAAATTGCATTTATATTTGTAGAAGAAAACCTCCGCTCAACATCCTCAAATAAATAAATTTTTGACCTACAGAATCTTAGGAGTATTGTATCCCTAGGTGGAAGTTGATGCCAAGAGTCCATTGGAATCCAACGGTTCTAACTTTTATGTGAAACAATTTCACTACATTTTATCTAATTAATTTTAACCAAAATCTAGCAAAGATATTTAAAAACGTGAGTTTAAGTTGTTTAATCTCTAGAATCTAAGTGCCCAAAAAAATTTTCAGAGTACTAAATCCATTTATGCATTCAAAAATGTATTTTAAATAACAAAAAATCATATTCTTGCTTGAAATTGTTTCCCTATATTCTATAAAAAAATGGTTTATTCTATAACTTAACTAAACCTTAAAAATACAGTTAAAAAAAAAACTATTTCTTATATAACTGGACTCAGCACTTGAAAATTTTAAAAAAAAAAATTTAAAAATGTAAGTAAAATTAGGAAAGATGTTCCTCGCCTATATATTATATATCTTTTACGTGTTTTTCAAAATAATTTATTTTATAAAACATATATTAAAAGAAAAAGTTGCAACATATTTTCAATAAAGTTAAACTGTCTGCTTAAAATTAGAACATTAATATATGTTTCTGAAGCGACCCCACATTTGTGCCGTCTGGCAAATGATTTATCTTTCAAAATATTCAAGCGTTAAAATTTATGATCTCAAAGCGAAATTTTCTCAAATTAGTCCATGTTTTAGAATAATTTCTACAGGTCGGCGGTATGGTAAAGGTGGAAGCATCATATCTTAAATTGTCAAATCTCAAGATCATGATTCATAATCAAAGGGATTTTCGCCGTGTAATACATCTCATTTGTCGACCCCACCTGTCAGTTCTTGAAATGTCGGTAAACCGAAAATTAATAAACCTGAATTGGATTCGACAGGTGGGTCATATCATAAACGGTCGGAAACGCGACTCTCTTCCAAAAAATCCGACCAACGGATCATCCATTCCGTTCAATTCCAAGTTTGACGATATTGGTTTTTACAGGTCTGCCATAAGATGGTCTCAAATGATATGGTTATCAACCCTATAAGTATTCGATTGAGCTCATTAGTTAACATCTTAAGATAATTCTGCGACTTGAGCTCATTTGTTCATTTTCGACTAGTGCTGCACGGAAATTTACCAGGGTTTAATTGTTGACTTTAAATGAATGGAGTTGTAAATGTTGTGGTAATGTTTTATATCTATTCTAGTTTGAATTTATTTAATGAACTAAAATTACTCTTCTCTTATATTTTAACGCTACGTGTGGAGCTCTTTTCGCGATGCAGAAGAAGGAAATGTTATTAATACAATAATATAATTATAAAGTATATAATTATTATTTTATTAATATAATTTCAAACTGAATATTATTAATAGTATTTGAACTTTAATAAATTTATAATAATATAATAATAACTATATATATAATTTAATTGATCTATAAATTTATACATTAATAATATATTAATTTAAACACTAACCTATTATACTTATGATTAAATTGTTCAAAGATTGTGAATATTAAGATCATGTTGAACCATGATAATCAGTAAGAATTATGTTTAATGTGCTTACAATTAAGCATAGACATATATCTAGAGTTATTAGAATAATATAGATAAAGATTGTGTATAAAATTTTTCGGTGAAAATCACATCAATGTAAATTGTGTCGATACTGAGAAATGTGATCAGGGAAGCCGTTTAAATAGATAAGGAAAGCTCCAACTAGCAGTTTGTTTGTAAAATAATGGCTAGTTTGACTCGAATAAGAAATAAAATTAAAATTTATTATTTAATTAATTTTTAATGAATAAATTAAATGTTATAAAATTTAATATTTATATTTTGAATTTTATATATTTATTTTTTACCTAATATTTATAATAATATGTTATATAATTATATGTAATTTGACCTAATGCTAACGATGTGATTAATCTGAAAGCATTTTTATCTAATTTGAATATCATTAAAAAGTAAATATTCAAATTACATAACATAAATCATATAACATATTATTATAAATATTAAGTAAAAAAATAAATATATAAAATTCACAATATAAATATTAAATTATATAACATTTAATTTATTCATTAAAAATTAATTAAATAATAATTTTTAATTTTATTTCTTATTCGAGTCAAACTAGCCATTATTTTACAAACAAACTGCTAGTGGGAGCTTTTTCCTTATCTATTTAAATAGGTTCCCTAATCAGATTTCCCTTCTTATCGTGATGATGAACCACACTAGCTGGTTCGAAACACATCGACAAAATTTACTTTGATGTGATTTTCACCGAAAGATTTTATACACATAAGCCAAATTCCTAATATAGACAAATATATTTAACTTTTGTAGTCAACCTTTGCAATCAATATATAAATAGTCAACCATGGTCAATGTTTACCATACTCAATCATAGTCATTATTGTTCACTCGTCGTCTTTCTTTGTCAAACATGGTAAACCATGGTCAATAATGGTCAACCATGGTCGATCGTCGCATTTTGACAAAGATTGTGTGGATATGAAAAACAACTATGGTCAACCATGGTCAATCATGGTCAACCATATTTTATAAAATTAATCTTTGTGAACCATGGTTAATGCTAGTTAGCTATTGTCCAATGTCGCATTATGAAAAATATTGTATCAATATGATAATCATGGTCAACCATGTCCAATCATGTTTTATAAAATCAAACATGGTCATTTATGGTCAATCATGGATAACAATGGTGGAACGTGGCATTGTGACAAAGGTTATCTGGATAAGAAAATCAACCATGGTTAAGCATGGTAAACCATGGTCAAACATCGCATTGTGACAAAGATTGTCTCAATCTGAAAATCAGCCATGATCAACCCTGTTTATTTTACTGTTTACAATATTTATCTTAGGGTTTATATAACTAAATTAATTAATTACAACTCAAAGTAAACTCAACCAGGTCTTCTAAAAAGTAGGAGCCACTCTACATTACTCAAGTTAGACCCTCAACTCAAATTAACTAAACCAACTAAGTGAAACTTAGTTAACTCGTACAAGTTGCCATGAGATGTGGAATTACAATTTTCTTCTAATTTAGTTCAAGGGAAAACTAAATTGGAATCTTTCTTGGTGTCATTTTCAACATTCCCTCTGAGCAAGGGGTCATCAGATACTTCGATCCTACCTCTATGGAACTGTAATTTTCCTCTTGACAGTGGCTTTGTTAAGATGTTTATGTCCTGTTCTTCTATAGCAATGTACTCCAACGTCATGATCCGCCTTTGCACACAATATCTGAGATGGTGATACCAAATGTCGATATGCTTGGACCTATCATGAAAAAATGGATTCATAGAGATTTTGATATAATTATGGTTTTCACAGGAAATCACTATAGGATCCATCTGTTGACCAAATAACCGAACAAGGATATGATCTCTGCTTCCTGTTGTACCAAGAAATTGTTGTTGACCTAATACGTAAGATTCCTCCTGATGTGTTCTTCCTCTCTAATGGACTCCCTGCCCAATATGAATCTGTGAATCATTGCAACTTCACTCCCTTTGTCTATCTGTACCAAAGACCAAAATGAGTGGTGCCTGTTATGTATCTCAACACATATTTTGCTTCTTTCTCATAGAGTTTGGTTAGCTTAGCCATTGCTTGAAAAATATGGTTAGCTACATAACACATGTCTGGTCATGTGTTCACCAAGTACATAAGTGAACCCAAAAGCTTCCTGTAAATGGTAGCTTCTACCACTTCACCTGAAGTAGAATATTCCTTCCCCCAATTCCCTGCTAGAGAATTCTCCATGTGTTTGCTGATTTCCTTAAGAGACAAACAACTCCCCATATCCTTGCCAAATTTCCAAAACAAGGAAATAACGCATGAGCTCCATGTCTTTCAACTCAAATTCTTTTTGCAAGATTTTATGAAGTTCTCATCACCTTTAAAATTAAATCATTTACATAATAATATAATTAGTAATTTACCTTGAACCAAAATATGGTAAAGGTTTGCATCTCCTTCACTTTTGGTGAAGCCCAACCAAGTGAAATAGTTTTTGATCCTGGTGTACCAAGCACGAAATGCTTGTTTCAACCCATACAACACTAGATTGAGTCTACAAATAGGCGACTCTCTGTCGAAGGTCTCAAATACTTCTAGCTGCTCTATGCACACCCCTTTCTCAATCACTCTGTTGAGGAAAGTTGTCTTCACATCCATCTGATGTATCTTCCATCCCATATGGATTGAAAGTGCTATAATAGATATGATTGAAGAGTACCTCCATATTAGAGCAAATGTCTCCCCATAATCAGTTCCCTCCACCTAAGAGAACCCCTTCGCCACAAATATAGCCTTTTTTTTCTCGAAATTCCCATCTACTGCTTGCTTCACCTTGTAGATCCACCTCAATCCTACAAATGACTTGTCCTTTGACCTTGGGAAAATTTTCCAAGCACTGTTCCTGATAATAGAATCATATTCCTCTACCATGGCATCAACACATACTAGTTATTATGTTGCTTCCTTGAATGAGGATGGATCAGTCTCTACACTCTTTCTCATAAGAGCCATGTAGCCAGTGTATTGATTTGATGACCTCCTTTGTCTGCACTATGATTTGGGTGCTCCCACATTCTCTATAATTTTATGCATCAATCTGTCAGCCTCTCTAGTGTGCTTCCTTCCATCTCTTGGTGTCTCTGCATGACTAGGCTCTTCCACTCTCTACTCCTCTGCTTGTGGTTTCTCCACAACATTCTGAGGTTCTTTCTTTGGAGCTAAAATATTCTCATCTACATGCATCTAAAGCTCCCTCTTAAGGGAACATCTCATGGCCTTATTTTCATCGAAATTCACATCTCTACGAACAACTATCATCGTGTGAGATGGAAGATACACCTTATTGTCATGAGGTGTATAAGTGTACCACAAAAATATGGCCAACTCAGCTATTGGTTCTAGCTATTTTCGTGCATCCTTGGAAACATGAGAGTAAATTGATGAACCAAATATCCTGAAGTGTGTTGCATCTGGTTTCTTACCTGAAAAATATTTTTCTAGTGCACTCATCCTGAGAATCCAATGAGGAATCATTTTCTACCGATATAATGTTGTGTTTCTTGCTTCAGCCAACAAGTGCAACGGTAGGCCCTGATCATGCAACATCACACGTGAAGATCTGACAATACCTTTGTTCTTAGTTTCTTCAACACCATTATGTTGTGGGTTATCGGGTGCTATTAACTCTCATTTAATTCAATCTGATGTTCTGAAGTTATTGAACTCATTCAACACATATTCTCCATTGTTATCAATCCTGAGAGCCTTCACTTTCTTTCATGTCTTTATCAACAAGTTCTTTAAATTCAAAAAAATTTGAGAACATCTGGTCTTTCTTTTGCATGAAGAATATCCAACACTTATGTAAACAATCATCTACAAATATCACATAATACTTGTTCTTGGTCATGGAGGTTGTCAAGAAAGGTTCACACACATATGAGTGAACTCTCTCAAGGATCGTTTGCGCTTGATTGTCCTTATCATGAAAGGTGGCTTTGGTGTACTTCCCCAATGTACAGCCTTTGCATGTATCACATTTCTCTAGTGCACCGTTAGGAAGTCCTGTAGAAATATGTTGCATGATCTTCAAATCTCCATGGTGAAAATGGTTAAGTCACCTATGCCATAATTCATTGATTTCTCGGCCCCGCAGCTTTTCTGCTTTTATGCTCAAAGAAGAAAAATCTTCTACATCCAATTTGTAGAGGTTATTCACCCGAAACTTGATCCTCTTCACCTGTCCTATGGCTATATGACAAAGGAAAGCCTTATTTTTACTAAATATCACATCGTAGCCATTGTCTTCCAACATAGAAAATTGAACGAAATTATTCTTTAGACCCAGAACATAAATGACATCTTTCAATGTGAGAGAACAACCAAAATCCCTCTGAAAAGTAGTTGTACCGATGTCAGTCATGTTATACCTTCCATCATCTTCCATATCAATGTGCATATCGAAGTCCTTCTCCTCCAAGTCACTCAAGAATTCTTTCTTATCGGTCATATGGAATGAGGCTCTACTATCTAGATACCACGCACTACCCATCACTAATGTCATTGTGCATGCAATGAGTGTTACGAAACCAACTCCAAAAATAGAAGAAAAGAGATATCAACACCTTAGAAATAAGCCACTTCGAGTGGAACACCTATTTTAAATCACATAAATGAAAACTTCTTGGATGATATAAATGATAAAACCTCTTTTCTATATATAGGAGTGCATGGGGTCACAATATAATCCTAGCTGACCTAACAATAATAATGTAAGGGCACAATAATGACAATATGGGGGTTACAGGGGTACAACAATAACCATAAGGGGGATACACTAACAACAATAACGGAGTACACTAGTAATATAGGGACCTAACATGCCCCTCTCCTTCAAAAATGTGTTTTCCTCAATGCTTAAGTAGATCTTGATGCTTCTATATAAAATTCTCATCCTCCCATGTAGAATCCTCAGTGGGTAAATTCTTCCACTTGATGAGATACTTTTAAATTGATTTATTTCATAGCTGTAGAGTTCTTGTTTCCGTGACTGCTTCAGGTTCCAATATTATTTTTCCTTCCTCATCAGGTTCCAGGAATATTGTTTGAATTGGAAGTTTGTCACCTATAACATTCTTTAAGCATGAAACATGGAAAATTGGATTCACTCAAGAAGAAGCAGGAAGCTCCAATTTGTATGCCATAGTACCAATCTTTTGCAATGCCATGTAAGGACAATATTACTTTGGCGATAATTTATGATACTTCTTAGCTTTCTTGAGGGAAATTTGTTTGTATGGTTGTAGCTGTAAAAATACCCAGTCTCCTACATCAAAAATTCTCTCGCTACGATGTTGATCTGCCTGTTTTTTCATTCGATTTTGTGCCAAATTTAGGTTATCCTTTAAGAGTTGGAGAACTTGTTGTTGATGCTTGATGTGATATTCCACTACTTGAACCTTAGAATTTTCTCTTAAATATGATGTGATGAACGGTGTATGATATCCATAAAGTGCCATAAATGGGTTCATTTTTTTTGCAGTATGGAAGGAAGTGTTATACCACCATTCAGCCATAGCTAACCACTTGACCCATTGTGCTGGTTTATTTGATACAAAACAAAGAAGATATCCTTCCAAAAATGTGTTCACTATCTCAGTTTTCCCATCGGATTGAGGATGATAAGATGAGATATGAGCTAGCTGATTACTAAAACAAGAAAATAATTCTGTCCAAAAATTTCTAGTAAAAATGGGATCTCTGTCTCTTACAATAATCTTTGGGTTTCCATGTAGCTTTTTAATTTTTTCCATAAATGCAGTAGCAACTGTACTTTCTTTAAATGGATGAGATAATGCACAAAAGTGTGCATACTTTGTAAGTCTATCAACTACCACCATGATGACACTCTTTCCTTCGGACTTAGGTAAACCTGTGATAAAATCCATTTAAATATCCTCGCAATGTTGACTTGGAATGGATAAAGGTTGTAGAAGACTCGGAGTCTTAATTGTCTCAACTTTATTTTGTTGGCAAACAAAACATTCCACCACAAAATTTTGAATATCATATTTAAGACAATCCCAAAAAAAATATTTCTTCACCCTGTGGTAAGTTTTTAAAATTCCTAAGTGTCCTCCTAAGGGATAAGTGTGAAATTCAAAAAGAATCTTTTGTTTTAGTTGGGAATTCTCACAAAGATATAAGCGATCTTTGTACCATAAGGAATATTTTTTCCAACTAAATGTATCAAATTTACTATGATCTTGCTGCAACTTTTGAATGAGTGTCCACACTTCTTCATCCTTTTTCCATTCATCCCTTGCTTCAGTTATCCAATCTGGTTGGATAATATAAATGGCACAAAGAATTTCTTCTACCTCTTCATCCTTTCTTGAGAGTGCATCTGCAACAACATTTAGCTTCCCTTTATTGTAGATGATTTCAAAGTCATAACTCAACATCTTTGTGACCCATTTTTGTTTCTCTTCTGAAGATAGTCTTTGTTCCAAAAAGTATTTAAGACTGTCATGATCAGTTTTTACCTTGAATTGTCTTCTCATTAGGTAAGGTCGCCATTTCTTAAGTGCATGTAGTATTGCCAACATTTCCTTCTCATAAATAGCTTTATGTAAATATTTTCCTTTGATTGGACGAATTGCAAAAGCAATGGGTCTTCCTTCTTGCATTAAAACAATACCAATTCCATTTCATGAGGCATCACATTCCACAATAAAGGTTTTTGTGAAGCCTAGCATAGCTAAGATTGGTGCTAGGCACATTGCCTCTTTAAGATATTCAAAGGCATTTGTTGCTTTTGGAATCCATGAAAATGCATATTTCTTCAACAATGTTGTTAGAGGTGCTGCTATTCTCCCATAATTCTTAACAAACTTGCGATAATACCCTCTTAACCTAAGAAATCCTCGCCACGTCTTTCTAGTTGTGGGAACTTTCCATTCCTTAATGGATTTAATTTTGTTAGGGTCTACCTTAACGTCCTCCTAAGATAAAATATGACCCATATATTCCACCTCTTGTACTCCAAAAAAACATTTGGAGGTTTTTTCATATAATTTTTTCTCCTCCAATAGTTTGAGCACCCTGTCAACATGTTGAACATGATCCTTCCAAGACCCGTTGTAGATTAGTATATCATAAAAAAATACTAACATGAATTTTATAAGAAAGGGTTTGAAAATGGAATTCATCAACCCTGGAAATGTAGAAGGTGCATTGGTAAGGCCAAAAGCCATGACCAAAAATTCATAATGACCCTCATGAGTTCGAAATGTTGTTTTCAAAATATCTTCAGTCTTCATTCTAATTTGATGATATCCTGAACAAAGATCCTACTTGGTAAAATAAATTTCTCCATGTAATTCATCCAATAATTCGTCAATCACAGGAATGGGTAATTTATCTTTAATAGCGAGCTTATTGAGCTCCCTATAATCCGGATACATGTTCCATGTTCCATCTTTCTTATGCACGAATACTATTGGAGCAAAGTAAGAACTTTGACTAGGTTGAATTCTACCAGCCTCTAACATTTTTGCAATCATACGTTCAATTTCACTTTTTTGGACATAAGGATGTTTGTAAGGCCAAATGTTTGGAGGAACACTTCCTGGAATCAAATGAATAACATGATCATGATCACGAATAGGTGGCAGTACTTTGGGAGTGTCAAAAACCTTGGAATGATTGTCCAAGGCATTTTCGAGATTTGGAGAAATAGATGATTTTGATGTTGGAACTTCTAGTGAGTAATTCTGAAATTATGCCTCCTTGTTATTTATTCAGAGGATTTTTCATGAAATTAGAGCTTATTATCTTTCTTGACTTCCCTGTGATACCCCGTAATTCAACTTCCTTTCCTTTTGAAAAAAAATTTAAGAAAATTTCTTGAAAATTAAAAGCTACGATCCCCAAAGATTGTAACCATTGTACTCTTAGTATAACATCAACACCTCCCATTGGAATGGAAATAATTGGACTATTCAATACATATTACCCCATGGTTAGCTTGATATTATGGTATTTTCCAGAGAAATTTATATTTCTTCTATTTGTAACCATCACTTGACACTCTGGTGCTGGGTATAGGAAGAAATTCAATTCCTTGGCTACTTACAATGAATAAAATTATGGGTACTACCCATATCAATCAAAACTATTACCTTTTTCTTCTTTTTATGTCCTATCTTGGGAGTTTGAGGAGTGGTAATTCCCGCCAATGCATTACAAGATATGGTCAGACTCATTTATTCTTTATCTAGGGTTTATTCCTGGTGTATATCCTCTTCTTTTGAATTTTCTTGTTCATTTTCTTCCTCCTCTTAATAATCTATGTAAAATAATTTCTTCTCAGCACACTTATGACCTTTAGCGTATTTTCTATCACAACTGTAGCAAATCCCTTTTGCTCTTTTTTCTTCCAATTGTTGTGGCGTCAACCTTGTAGGATGCGAAATTATAGGATTAGCAACACTTCCATATTTATAGTTGTGAGTGGTAGGCTTACTTATCACCATAATTTTACATTCATTTTTTCTTGCCAACCCGAATGCCTTATCCAATGAATCAGGTTCCCAAAGGCGAACCTCATGTTGGATGTTATCTTTTAAATTCCCTATGAAGACATCAATCCTTTGTTCCTCTGGAATATCAGATACCCTGAACCCTTTTGTTTGGGATTATCAATTGGCTAAAGAAGGTGTTTCTATTTATATCCTCATAATGTGCTATCATTTCCTCCATAAAAATTGACTAAGTGATAATATTTTTATGAGAGCAAAGCCATCGATACCATACAAATGAATTTTGTTCTAAATATAAAGTTTCAAGGCATACCTTTTGTGTGTTTTGCACATTATTGAGATCAAAATATTTCTCCATATGTAGTATCCATGTTACAAGATCCTTGCCATCAAACTTCCTCATATCGATCTTTGGAATATGGTGGGTCTTCGATCCAAAATTATAGTTCATGAAATCACAATTAACATTTATTTTGTTCTTATCATGAGTTTCCTCTACTATCTTTTCACCATTAGGAATCATGTCTTGTATCAACTTTGTCAGACCTTCCTTCAAACCTTCCATGTCTGCTTTTAGATCATTCTTCATGTCTTCCATGTTGTCTTTCATTTTTTATTTCATTTCTTCCATGCTATTCTTCAAAGCATCCATATTATCTTTCACTCCCTTCTTCAAACCATCCATATTCGCTTCCATGCCTTTCTTTAAAACTTCCATTTCATTTTTTGTTGCTCTTTACGAGAGAAAAATTTGTTGCACTTGCTCTTATAATTTTGATATATCATGTTGCACTTATTCATCTTCATGAGTCATAGTAGAGTATTATGAGGGATTAACGGGTGTTGAGTTATTTTTAGGGGGAATTTTAGAACTCAATACTGATATCTATGCTTCACTATGCCCTTGGAATCACTTCAAACTGATTTTTCAAGCAAGAATTACGCAATTTGAAAAAAATACACACATTTTTCTTGCTTTGGAGGAGGTCAATATTGAAAATTAATTATCTTTGTGATTTCAGAACTTCAATATCTTAAATGTGGTCATGTAGTAGCCCTTTGAATATTCTTTTGAATGCCACAGGTTTGACCTGATTTGGATGCTTGAAGGAAAATTTATGCCCAATCTCCCACAATGACCTAATTATGGATTGGTTCAGTAGGGCGAACTTGTATGATGTTCCACGTGTCATTGTTTCCTCCTTTGCGTATGAAATTTATACACAGGAAACTACAGTCTGTGTAATTTCAGCCACTTCTTATAGAATTCTAATCTGACTCTCAGAGAGAGAGAGAGTTATGGAGATTTTCCCAAGGTCACCTCTTTTAGATGAAATTCAGGAGCCTACAAAAACCCTAAATTCCACAAATCATATCTACAAAAATATTTTGAACCAAGATCTGAAACTTTTACATGAATTTCCTCAAGATTTCGGCTCTTGTGATAACAATTTCAACTTCTCAAACTTCTTAGAAAAGAAATTTATATCAAAAATTCCATGATGACCTGTTTTGAGCAGCAAAACCCTAGAATCCAAAGCTTTAATACCAAATGTTATGAAACCAACTCCAAAAATAAAATAAAAGAGATATCAACACCTTATAAATAAGCCACTTTGAGGGGGAAACCTCCTTTACATTACATAAATGAACATTTCCTGGATGATACAAATGAAAAAACCTCCTTTCTATATATAGCAGTCCATGGGGTCATAATATAATTCTAGCTGACCTAAAAATAATAATGTAAGGGCACAATAATAACAATATGGGGGTTAAACGGGTACAAAAATAACCATAAGGGGGCTACACTAAGAACAATAAGAGACTACACTAGTAATATAGGGACCTAACAATGAGGGTGAATTACAAATTGAATTTTGAAGCAAGAGCTTCACCTGCCTATCCTCTCGAGGGATTTTTTTTATCTTCTTGTATAGATAATTCATGGCATGGTGCCCCATCTCATGACATCAAAAACATTTAATTTTAGACAAGTCATTATTCTACCTTTCTTGACCAAAATGTTCTTTGGATTGGGACTTCTTCCCTTTCCCTTTCATTTCCTTTCCATCCAAGGCACAATTATCCTCATAATCATGCTTAGATGAAGATCCATCTCTGTTATTCCGTCTAATATTTTATTGCACCAATTCAGACCAAAAACACTCCCACTCTAGTAGCTTCTCCCTCCCATTTACCGAATCCTGGTAGTAGAGCCATCTCTTGGGAGGGCCTCGAACTAGTAAGTTGACTAGATCATCTTCTATAAATGTAACACCAATACTCCAAATCTCATACCAATATTGGGTGAAATTTCTCAAGTGTTGTGGTATTTGTGTTTCCCTTTTCCATCTTGATTTTCTGAAGCTTGTCCTTCAATGCCAAATTTCTTTGGCCACTGCTATTTTGAAAAAAATTTGTCAATGCCTTCCACATTACATCTGCAGTCTCCTTCCCATGGAGGTTCGAGAAAATATGATATCAAACTCCTTCCAATAAGATCCTTCTTGCCTTGGCTACATTCTTCTTCCATTTTGTAAGAGAATGCACATCTTTATTTGTTGGTTTCAGAACATTTCTATGAATGTATTCCTTCAATACATTGTCTTCCATGAATGCTTCCATTTGTTCCTTCCAATAAATGTAATTCGAGCTACTTTGAAGGTCATACTTGAGCCTCATACCATAAAACACCATCCTGATCTTGATGCTAGCTCTGGACAATAGATCTGCAAAACTTATTCCTACTGCAAGGAAAAACTTGTATTCCTCTCTTCTATAGTGATTTCAACTCTTATATCATGTAAAAATTCTTTGTAGATTCAAAATTCTTGATTTGAACTTAGATATGAATGCAACATAATACAAATATAACCATAAATACAAAGATGCAACATAAATAAGACTTCATTTTATTAATATCAAAGAACTGAAATAAGCTTACACAGAGAATGGAAATAAACTAGCTTGGGCAATGGTAGCTTATCCCTGAGAAGATATGTGATGGCTACATGCCTATGAACTATGTTACAATGAGGCTCCAAGGCCTCTTAATTATTGAGAAACAATGGAAAAATGTAAACATCCAAAAACCTAACCCTAGGAGATGAAGCACCAAAACTATGGGCTCCGTTTGGGTAAATTGGTACATCGACTTCCCGAGGTCGTAACTTTGGCATACCATCTCCATTTGAAATACACAATGCCTGGTTAGAAATATGTATCCAAGAAATACAATTTTTGAGTGCAAAGCATTAAAAAAAGACTCATGACTTCACCGATTTTCCCAAAAACATTGTATAGGGCCTCAAAATGGCTCCAGAAGTCGAGGACTCGAAAAACTACCAAAAATATTAATTTGTGTTAAAATTAAGGAAAATGAAAAATTGAAAGAAACAAATGTGAGGGTCTAGGAAGAATAGGAAGTTGGCCACCAATATCCACCTAGACCAGTCCTCCTGTCTTAGGAAGTAATGGTCCCCATTGTGTTGAGTGCCTCCATGAGATGGGGAAACTTCTATTGAACTTGGTCCCTGGTGAGCCACTTTCCTTGGTGCAGGAGTTGGGTAGCTTTGACAACTTGATACAATTCAATATTCTATTGGCAAGTTTCCATGATAAGCGTGTCCATGATCTGATCAGTGGTGGCATGTTCCATGCAGTCTGGGTTTAACTCCGTTGGTGTCATTTTTTCTCCAATGTTGGATGTGTCTAGTAATTATCGAATGTATGGCTAAAGGTAGTCCACATTGAACACTGGGAGCAGACCAAGGAATGGTGGAATGATGAGCTCAAAATTGTCCCCTACATGATTGGTCATGGTGTATGGCCCATATTGGAGCAACCAAAGCTTACGGTGGGGCCCAACGAGGCGCTCATTCTCCAAATGTAGCCAAACTTTTTTTCCAACTTGGAACTTGTGTAGCACCCGATGTTGATCATGTTTCTACTTCTACTTAGTAGTTACTTTGTCCAATATGTCATGGACCTACTGGCAGATGTTTTGGATTCACTCAATGAAATTGTTAGCCCTTTCGGTTTCAGACTGGACATGGGATGAAGCTGCCTGAGTAGATGCAAATGGTATGATCACATAAATGAGACATAGTGGTTGGAATCCCAACCCCACCTAAAAAGGGTTGTGGCTAGTTGAGCTATGGAGAGCTCTGTTGTAGCTGTGGTAGACATAGGGGAGGCTTTCGTCCCATGTACGAGGATGCTTCGAGTTGAACATGAGCATAATGTGTACGATCATCTGGTTGACGACCTTTGCTTGGCCATCATTTTTGGGGTGGAAATCCAGGGACTTAGCAATCTTGGTATCCAGCATCGACCAGAGACTTGACCAAAATGTACAATAGGGGAATTTTGAAGTCTAAAATGGGCCTCTTAAGAAAAATGTACAACTAAAATAAACTTTATAAGAACCAATATGATTCAAGATGATGATGTCAACCATGGGGAATGATTCACCATTTTTGGAGTAAAAAAAGTAAAAATATTAAAAAATAATAAATTAATAAAACTACTTTTTCAACTCATATTTTCAACTTATCTCCCTAAGGGTTCACTCAAATTTTGTGCAGGAATACTCATTGGATGCAAAATTTAATTCCTCATGCGAGGAGTACCCATGTTGCATACTTTTGATGGACCCTGCTACACGAAAAATGAGAAATACATAAAAAAAAATGATTGCAATCATGTTTTTTTATGTATTTCTCATTTTTCATTTAGAAAAGTCCATCAAAAGTATGCAAAATGGGTACTCCTTGGATGAGGAATTAAATTTTGCATCCAACGGGTATTCACGCTCGAAATTTGAGTAAACCCTTAGGGAGATAAGTTCAAAATATGAGCTGAAAAAGTAGTTTTTTAGTTTTTCCCTCTAAAATTTGATGATGTAATCAAATCTTGTTTTATTATTTCCACTATTCTTTTATAATTTCCTTAGAGACATCAAAATTCCCCTAATTATAAGGAACCTGTTGTATTGATATGAGATAATGGAATATGGGATCCTAAAGTGTACCCACACTCATTCAAAGAAGAGATTAACATTGGCTTATATTGCGATACTCTTCTTGAAGACTGCTAAATGGCCATGTTAGAGAATCTATCGACGACTATGAAAATAGAGTTGTTTCCATGCTTAGTTGAAGGGAGGCCTGGCATGTAATCCATGGATATGGATTTCCAAGGTTGACTAGGAGTAGGAAGAGAAGCATATAGGCCTTACTTATTGATGTTTAGTTTGGCAATGGCACAAGAAGTGCAGGATCTCATGTACATCCCAACATATTATCGAAGGTTCGGCCATTGAAAATACTTTTTTAGCACTAACACTATTTTCTCTACTTTGAAGTGTCCTGCGACCTGACTATAGTGTGCCTCCAAAATAATTTTAGCATGCTCGCATGAAGGAACATAGAGGTATCCTAGGTGACATAAAAATGTATCCTAGAGGTGAAAATTTGGAACTTTCTTTCCTTCGAGTGTTTGGTATGTGTACTAGATTCTGGATTGCTCTTGTACAAAGGTGGCCACTCTGAAGTGTCATCCCCACAAGATTCAAGCATAGTGGTCAATGCCATCACCAGTGGTCAACTAAGGAAGACTGCAACACTATTGTACTTAATTTTAAACTGGAATTGTTCGAGGTATGTGGACCATTTTTTATAGTGATCTCTCTGCAACTTCCCTTATGTATGTATGAGCTGCAAGGGTCGATGGTCTATGTGGATGAATGTTTCCTTCCCCATAATTTAATGCTTCAGTTTTTGGAAGGCCTGCACAATGGAATACTTCTCTTCATCATAGGTGGGATACTTTCGAGTTATGTCTAAAAGCGTCTCACTATGATATGCTGCTAGATGCCCCTGCTAAGTAAGAAAAGAACTAATATCATAGTTCAAAGCATCTGTCTCAATCTCAAATGGTTGCTGCAGGTATGGTAATGTGAGCACTGGTGCAGAGAAAAGGTGATGCTTCAAATTGGAAAACAACTTTTTTTGGGATTTAGACCAAAATAATTTTTCTTTTGCTCTGCCCTTGGTGACTTGACTCAAAGGCCAAGTGATATGAGAGAACCCCAACATTAATGTGCAGTAGAAATTGGCAAGACCCAGAAATATGTGGAGCTCTTTTAGAGTGGTTGGGGCTGGCCAATCATGAATGACTTATATCTTTTCTAGGTACACATGCACACCCTTCTCATTAATGGTGTACCCCAGATATTGAACTTGGGTCATACCAAAAGTGCATTTGTCCAAATTGGCACATAGCTTACGTTATCGCAAAACTTGGAGGACTTGTCGAATATGAAAAAGATGCTCTTCCAAACTCTTTCCAAAGATCACAAAGTCATCCAAATACACGACCATAAATGAGTTGGTGAATCGTGGAAAGATGTTTTCCATAAGCCTCATGAAGGTTGTGGGGGAATTCATCAACCCAAAAGGCATTACCAGCCATTCAAAAATTCCCTCTAATTTGAAGGTAGTCTTCCGCACATCGAAAGGTTCAATTGGTACATGATGACACCCAAACTTCAAGTCAATATTGCTAAAATATTTGGCTCCCTCAATCTGGTCCAAAAGTTCATCAGTATGTGGGATTGGATACCTATTCCAGACAACGATCTTGTTCAGCAATCGATGGTCAATATAGAGTCTCCAGATCCCATCCTCCTTTTGTACCAACATGGCTGGGCTCCGAAAAGGTGATGAACTTGGCCTGATGTGACCTTTTTGCAAAAAATCCTAAATCTTCCTCTTGATTTCATCGTTCTCTAGAACATATCATCAATAGATCTATCCATTGGGAAGAATCACACCTGGGGTCAAATCAATGGGTTGCCTGACTTGAAAGTGTAGAGGAACCCCTGTGGGTGAGGTGAAAATGTCCCCATACTCCTCCATGGCCTTATACATCTGCTGTTGTCATGCGAAAAAGCCTTATCTAGAGGTTATGGATATTCTTCTTACCGTGAGGTCGAATCACAAGGAAAAAAAAATTCCTGGTCTCGAAAATGATATTGCTACATTTCTTCACAATGATCAAAGAGATGGCGTTAGGTAGTGCCGCCTCTGGTATCATGTACAAATTATTGCCCAAAGTATTAATAATAGTGTGAGACCTAGAATAATACACAAAATTTCACTTCCACAAGTATGGTTAGCCTAATAATACATAAAAAGCCTCAAAAGGAAAAACATCACCCAATATCTCACTCATGAAGGGCTTGATGTTGTAGGGAAGACGACACTGATGGGTGATGCAAAGATCTCGTCCTTGGTGAAGCCACTTGATGGTGTATGACTGTGAGTGCGTTGTGGTTTGTAGGTACCTCTACTAAAATGAGGTCCTTTTGGCTTCTGCTGTCGACAATGAACTGCAACGGAGAACCCTTCACCCACATTTGGGAGTGAGAGAGGCGTTTCCGCTTCTTTGGATGTTCAGGCTCATCCTTCTAGATCTTAGTGGTGGAAATGGTGGGAATCGGCTCTACCTCAATAATCTACTTCCCTTTGTCATTCCCCTTGTCAGGTTCTCACTCAACATGCATTTGACTCACAAGCCTTTAATTTGGTCACCATTAATTTCTTGGCCTGACACTCACTTGTGTTGTGAGTGGGGCTCTTAAGGAAATCACGAAAATTTCTCTTGTCCTTATTTCTCTTCGTGGTGTTTTTCTTTTCTTTCGGCTTCGGCGGGTTGTCTTAGGTTACCCTACCTTAGATTTCTCCTTTCTTCTATAATTTGGTGGCACCTTTACCTTGCTTCATATTCGTAGATCCAAAGTATCACTTGTTTTGTTTAATTTTTTTCTTGATCTTAGAAGCATATCACTATGCTGCACCATGTGAGGAGATGTCAAGGAACTCCATTTCCTCCTGAATTTATCTATGCAAACACATTATCTACTTAAGAACTAGACATTTCTCTCAATCTTTGATACCCAACTTTGTGCATGGGGTATGGAATAGATTCGTCATATCATGTACATCTCGATCCCTTTGCTACTAAATCGTAGTACCTTGTATGTACTTGTCCTCATAGCTCCCCACGGGGTAATATTATTTCTTGATGGAATGTTAGAAATAATTCCAAGTTATTTTTGCTGAAAACAACGAGGGTTTTCTCTCTTCCCTTTGTTCACAGTAGTTTCCCCACTAGTCCTTGACATGGGGGGTGGCTTTGAGGAGTGCAAAATTAATATTTTCCCTAGTGGGAAAAACGTGAACTAAAAAATATCCTTCCAACATATTTAACCATATATCTATGGTGTTTGTGTCTATCTATCCTTCAAATATGGGAATGTCAAAGTTGAATTGTACATTGAAGGAAGTGGCATCTCCTAAGTGACTGCTAGATGAAGATGCTTCGCCTATGGGCATTCGTCGAAGGACATGGCATAAGTTTTCCATCATCGTGTTCCTATGTTGCTCAAGGGATTCTTCGAGAAATATTTTGAAAACATCTCGTACTCTCTCGTCTTTCTTTTATTCCACCACAGAAGATCATCGGGGTTTGCGAAGATGGTCTTGTAAAGGTTCAACTAGTTCGATCCCTAACTCCTTATACCATGACCTCATTGGGTACATGCAAATAAAAAAATGCAGTAACGAAAAGTACCAACTGATCTAATCTTAAAGGCGGCAACGAGTTGGAAACACTTTTTGACAGAGGATAAAATTAAGAGGGATTTTTTTAATCTCTCGGCCGAGAAAAAAAGTCAACTAAATTTCTCGGCCGAGAGTTTTCAAAACTCTCGTCCGAGAGATTTTAAATATTTCGTATTTTCTCGGACGAGAGTTTTCAAAACTCTCGGCCGAGAGTTGTGTCACAAAACTCTCGGCTGCAAACTCTCGGCCGAGAGTTTTTAAAACTTTTGGGCGGGAGTTTTCCCACGCATAAATTGGTTTAAAACTCTCGGCCGAGAGTTTTTAAAACTTTTGGGCGGGAGTTTTCCCACGCATAAATTGGTTGAAAACTCTCGGCCGAGAGTTTTAAAAATTTCTCGGCCGAGAGTTTTTCTCGGCCGAGAGTTTCTGGTCAACAAAAAACTCAGAAAACTCTGCAGTTTTGAGAAACCTGCAACTTTGGAGGGATAGAACACCTACAAAAACAAAATGTTATATGTCGGACAAAGTACCATTAGATTCGTCTCTAAATCTAGTTTTTGATGATGTGAGATTTATGGAGTTTCGTTAAAAAATTCAATTTTTTATTAATTTTTTACTAAACTATGTCACTATGGAATTTCATTGTTCGAAAAATTGCACTGAATGAAAATTCAATAACTTTCAAATGAGGACACCAAAAAATTTAAAAAAATCATAGTGCACTTCCTCTCCCTATCTACTTCAAAAGGGTACTCTCATTTTTCTTATTGACGATCACATTGAAAAGAAAATCAAAGGATAATAAAATGTACTGAAACATCACTGTTTTTTTGTCTTCGTCCACTTCAAAAAATAATAAAAAATAGTGATTTGATCCGAAAATTACCAAAAAATAGTCTGTGCACTAGTGCAATATATGCAGATTATGATGCTATGGTTTTTTTTCCAAAAAATGAATAACCTTCCCTAAAAAAAGTAAAGGATAATAAAGTGACTATTTATGTTTGCCTGAAAATTTCAAGTATATGCAGTTAATAAACAACAAATTTACCCCTCTATATGTCAATATTTTTTTTTTTTTTAAATATCGGTATGGAGGTAAGACAATTCTCTACAATTCTTGTTTTTATGTCAAAGCATAATTTGCGATAAAAATATGAGTTTAGTGGAGTTGAAGTTGAAAAACATATAAAATTACAATTTTCAACGTCAAAAAAGGGCAAAAAGTGTTTCCCAACTTCACATTTTCACCTTTAGACATGAATGAAAAAGAATACAAATATAACCATAAATATAGAGATACAACAACAATAACACTTCATTTCATTAATATCAAAGAACTGAAATATGCTTATAGACATAGTGGAAATAAAGTAGCTAGGGCAATGGTAGCTTATCTCCGAGAAGAGATGTGGTGGATACACGCCTTTGAATTGTGTTAGAATGAGGCTCAGAGGCCTAGTTATTATGGAGAAATAATGAAAAACCCTAAACATCCAAAAACCTAACCTTAGGAGATGAAGCACCAAAACTATGGGCCATGTTTGGGTATATCGGTGCATCAACTTCCCAGGGTTGTAACACTGGCATACGATCTTTGTTTGACACACAAAATACCTCACTAGAAATATTTGTCTCAGGACTAAAACTTTCGAGTGGAAAACAACAATTAAAACTAATGATTTCCTTGATTTTCCAAAAAAATGTCGTTTAGGGCCTTAAAATGACTTCGGAAGTTCAGGACATGAGAAATTCCCAAAATAGTAAATTGCGCTACAATTAAGGAAACTAAAAAAATGGAAGAAATAATGGTTGGGGTCCAATTGGAATAGGTGGATGACCACCAATATCCACCTGGATCACTACTAATTGTAATTTTCTAAAACAATAGACTTGAATCTACTCTTCCAATTGCACAAATAATAAACAATCGTAAAATCATGAAGCATACAAGAGAAAGAATTCAATCAACACATTAAAAAATGATTTCATAGGGAAAACTGCAAATAAAAACCTAATTATCTATATATTGCCTTAGTCTAAAAATATGATAATATTACAATGCTTTGCTCAAGCTCGAGCAACCTCTGCAATATCTCTATCTGTCTCATAGATTCCTAGAAAATCCTAGGCCAATACTTAATAAATTTTCTTCTTTCCCAAGTTATTATTTCCTTGCATTTTTTCCCTCAGAATTAGCCCCATATTAAGCATGGTAATCCTCAATTTGAATTGCACAATACATCATAGGACTTCCTCTAGCCACATGCACCACCTATACAATTTGGATGATTATACAACTAAAAGTACACAGCCCTTGAACTCTAATCTCAATTGGGTAGCTCTCATATAACACATGCATGAGTTATTTATGGTTGATTTATCAGTTAAATGGTTGATCATGACATATAAGCCCCACTACTTGACCTCCCATTAGTTCATCCAATAGTTTGAACTAGTTAAACTGAATTTAACTTAGATAAACTAAATTAATTAATTACATCTCAAAATAAACTCAACGAGGGATCCTAAAAATTAGTATACACTCTACATGACTCAAGTTAGACCCTCAAATTGAATTAATTGAACCAAATAAGCCAAACTAACTAAGTTAACTCGTAAAAATTATCATGATATGTCGAATTTGGAATTTTCTTCTAATTTAATTGAAGAGAAAATTAAATTAGAATCTTTCTTCATGCTATTTTAAAAAAAATTATTACTAATCCCTTCATTTTATTACTCCCTTGAGTTTATAATATCAGTCACTTCCGTTTATTATTCCCTTAGTTTTATAATATCAATCATGGTCAACCATGGTCAATCATATCCAAATATTGTCAACCATGGTTGAATGTCGCATTGTGACAAAGACTGTATCGATATGAAAATCAACCATGGTCAAGCACGGTCAGCCATGGTCCAAAATTGCACTATGCAAGGATTGTCTCAATATGAAAATCAACCATGGTAAACCATGGTAAATAATGTTTATTTTAGGATTTATAATATTAATCTTAGGGATTATAAACCTTGATTTTATAATTTTTATCCCTTGGGCTTATTAATCTAAGGGTTCATATTCCTAGGGTTTAATATTATTCCCTTAGGTTTATAATATAGATCCCTAGGTATTTTTTTACTTCTGTATATAATATCGATCATGGTCAACCATGGTCAACCATGTTTTATAAATTCAATGATGGTAAACTGTATTTTATAAAATAAATCCTGGTCAAACATTGTTAATCATGGTCAGCCTTGCTCCTACCTCACATTGTGAAAAATCTTGACTCAATAAGAAAATAAATCATTGTTTCAACCATGGTCCAACACCGATTATGACAAATATTGTTGCAATAAGATCATCATGGTCAATCATTATCAACCATATTCAATCATGTTCAACCACGTTTTATAAAATCAAACATTCTCATCCATGGTGAATCATGGTCAACCATGGTCAAATGTCACATTGTGACAAAGAATGTCGTATTATGAAAGTCAACCATAGTTAAGCATGGTCAACCATGTTCCAACATCACATTGTGACATGGATTGTGTGAAGATGAAAATCAACCATGGTAAAACATGTTCAACCATGTTTTTTTTTTTTTTTAATAGTATTTATCATAGGGTTTATATACCTTGGGTTTATAATATTAGTCCCTTAGGTTTAATATTATTCCCTTGGGTTCATAATCCATTGGGGTTTTAGTATTAATCCCTTGGGTTTATAATATCAATCCCTTGGGTTTATTATTCCTTTAGGTTTATAATATCAATCATGGTCAACCATGGTCGAATGTCACATTGTGACACTGATTGTATTAATATCAAAATCAACCTTGGTCAACCATTTTTCAATGTTGCATTGTGAAAAACATTGTCTCGATATGAAAATAAATCATACTCAAGAATTATCAACCATGGTACAATGTTGCAATTGTGACAAGTATTGTCTCAATATCGAAGTCCACCATGGTCAACCATGGTCAATCATGTCTATTTTAGAGTTTATAATATTTATCTTAGGGTTTATATACCTTGGGTTTATAATTTTTATCCCTTGGGTTTATTATTCCATTCGGTTTATAACAATAATCCCTTAGGTTTATTAATCTAAGGGTGCATATTCCTAGGGTTTAATATTAGTTCGTTAGGTTTATCGTCTTGTGGGATTTTAGTATTAATCCATAGGGTTTATTATTCCCTTGTGTTTATAATATAGATCATGGTCAACCATGGTCCAACGTCACATTGTGAAAAATATTGTCTCAATATGAGAATCAACAATGGTCACCCATGGTCCATAGACACGTTATGACAAAGATTGTGTCGATTTGAAAATATTAATATACCTTGGGTTTATAATATTAGTCCATTGGGTTTAATATTATTTAACAATGGTCAACCCTAATTTATAAAATCAATCGTGGTCAACCATGGTTAATCATGTTCAACCATGGTTTATAAATTACCCATTTTTAATAATTAATAATAATAATAATAACAATATTTATTAATAATATTAATGGTAATGATAAGTTTTATTATTAATTAATAATAATTATTTAAATAATTAATTTATAATAACAATATGAATAAATAATTAATTATTAATTTTGAATTAATAATGAATTGATAATTAATAATGAATTATTAATAATAACATGAATCAATTATTAATAATTAAATATTGAATAGTATTATAATCATCTTAAAATAATTATTGTTGTAAGATATTGCGAGAATGCTAAGTTATTTTATCATTACTATTACCTAGTTCCAAAAGCTTCCATCATGTCGTGGTTGATTTCTTACACTTTTTTGAGAAACTTCCACATATTCACTTTATATATATATATTTATTACTCTTTTATACTCATCTCATCATTCTAGGTTGGTCATGGTTAAGAGCATTGTAATATGCTATTTTCATTCATTTCTTAAAATATACATTTTTTTATACTCACGTTTCTACCTTCTCATGGTTTTACTATCATTTAAGGGGAAATTTTCTTCAATTTTTGACTTCATTCACATGAACTTTAGGGACTCACAATACTATTTCTCATTTATAATTTCCCATGATATGAATTGGATTTTTATATTATTTTTCATCTATCTCAATGCTTTCAGAGTGGAAGAATTAGAGGAGTCAATTTTCATGGTCATTTTTTTCAGTGGGTCCCAATTTGGAAATATTGGGTCTAAGACCTTTGGGAACCATTTTGAGGAATTAGACATTATTTCTGGGGTAAAATAAACTCACTTGTGCAAGACCCTCTAGTGTTAGAAGTTTGTATGTAAAATTTATATCGCCTGCTAGTTGACCTACCATGTTGACCACCATGGTACAAGTGGATATCATGTTAACCCTCACTACTGATGCATATGAGTCTAGGCATGTGTGGAATTTCAAGAAGACTCTAGAAGGTCCAAAATTGCAACTCTAGTTGAGGGTTGAGGGAAGAAAACTTGTGACAATTACAAATATTGTAACCATTTAATATGATGGAACATGGGACAAGTATTGAAAGCTTTGTGGCAAGAGGTTCTTAGGAAGTTATAGGTGCTTAATCATATGTGGCAACATAACCAAACTGGTATAATGATGACGATGATTTAAAATCAAAATAATTGAAAGATGGTAGAACTGGTTGAGTGGTGGGGACCCACAGATCTAATACCATGGTACATGCAATTATAAGAGAATAACATGAGCGTAGGCCACTATGAAGGCAGTTAGAATAACCATCATAGCGAGGGTGGTGAATGATTCGTCTAGAAGGATGCCACGATTTGTTTGGGGGAAGGGAGGAAAAGGAGAGACAGGGAAAAAGGGGGAGGATAGTCTCAATGAAATAACACTCAACACATGAAAAGACATGGATTTCTAGTAATAGTGAAAGGAGGAATTTAGGAAGTTTGACGATTTATCTTCTTATGAATGAAAAAACAACATGCCATAGAGGGGAAAATTTAAGAGAAGAGAGTCTCATTAGTGAAATGGTAAATAGTATTAAATTTTCAGTTTTTAGAATCATAAGAGTGGCATGGGAATATCTTAGGTGAAGGAAAAATGTTCTTTGGATTCCGTGGTTTGGGTGGAGACCTCGTCTCTTTGTATTCTTGGTAAAGAATTAGGGGAATTTTGAGGTCTAAAATGGGCCTCCTAAGGAAATTATAAATTAATAGTGGAAATAATAAAATAAGATTTGAAGACATCATCAAATTTTAGAGGGAACAAAGAAAAAACTACTTTTTCAACTCGTATTTTCAACTTATCTCCCAAATGTTTAACTCAAATTTTGAGCGGGAGTATTGTTCGATGCAAAATTTAATTCCTCATCCAAGGAGTACCCATGTTGCATACTTTTGATGGAGCCTACTACACGAAAAATTAGAAATACATGAAAAACGTGATTGCAATCACGCTTTTTCCTGTATTTCTAATTTTTTTCATAGCAAGGTCCATCAAAAGTATGCAACATGGGTACTCCTTGGATGTGGAATTAAATTTTGCATCCAAGGATTACTCTCGCTCGAAATTCGAGTAAAAAATTTGGGAGATCTGTTGAAAATAATAGTTCAAAAAGTAGTTTTATTATTTTATTATTTTTTAATCTTTTTACCCTTTTACTTAAAAAATGGTGAATCATCTCCCATGGTTGACATCATCATATTGAATCTTATTGGTTGTTATAAATTTTATTTTGGTTGTACATTTTTCTTAGGAGGCCCATTTTAGACATCAACATTCCCCTAATGGAGTGTCCTAACGCCTTATTTTCTTAGTTGCAAGATGAAAAATTCATTCAGTGGGATCTAGAATTGTGTTGTAGGGTGGAGCCACAAAAGGGATTGTGCCTAGTTCTTATGGATGATATTTTCATTTCAAGTTTAGGGTGGAGGTATTGAGGGCATTGTTTTAAGGGTGGAATATGTACAACCTCTAGATTCCTTTTATTGGCTTAAGGGTGGATGCAGTACAACCTATGGATTTCCCTGTATTGGGCGAGAGTGGAGGTTGAGTAGTCTCTAGATTCCCTATAATATCAGAAGGGTGGAGATGGAGTAGTTTCTAGATTTTCCTTGAATTAGCTAGTGGGTGTGTTATTGCCTAAATCTACCCCAGGCTGAAAGAAGGCAGAGTTCAAGGTAACATCAAACCACACTTAATCTGGTAGCTAGCCCTACCAGATCAGGAAAGGGCTCTCTCCGGGTCAATATTAGCAAAGATAATCAATAAGGCTTGATATGACTTGAAATAAAAGCTAATTTTAGGCTAGGTATATATGTGAAAGGGTTTGATTTTGATTTTTGGGGGTTTTGTTGGAATCAAAGGGAAAGGCAGTTTTGGGTCCGGGGATGAGGCCTAGTTTTTGCAGAGTTCTGAATGGGGCAAAGAAGGCAATTGTTTTGATGCTTTGGGTTGAGTGAATGGATAGTTTAGACCGGTGAGGAGCTGAAGGGAGAGGCTTTCAAGGATCCTCTTCAAATAGATGAAAACATGGAAAATTAAACAAAACTCAAGGCAGAGCAAAGAAATCTAATGAATTCCACCTTTATAACTTGTTTGTTTAATTTGAGAAGAAAGGAGAAGGAAAATGATACAAATGAAACATCAGTAAACTTAAAATCACAGAGAGAAACACACCATCAAGAAATAGAGCCACATGGATCCCAAAGAGTGCTGCAAACCCTGGTCTATTCCTTTGCCAAAATTGCAGAGATGAAATGTACAATGAAGTGCCAAGCAATCCCAAGTGTCCAACCCTGAAAATGATTGAGAAAATACAAGATATAGACAAGCCTAACTCATCCCCATGCCTCTAGGGGTCGAGCTCACTAGTTTAGGAGTTGTTTCAACAAGATCTAAACAAAGAACTGGAAAATAGGCAATGAAACAGCTTGCCTCTAGAAGATAGGAAACTGATTCATTCAGTTACATTTCACTTTTTGGTGAATGAATCTACTAGCATGAGTAAAAATGTGCCAAAATTACATCAAAGTCATGAAATTACATCAAGTTACATCAATAGTTTCACATTTGGAGATGAAAAATTCAAACTGGCCAAGACTAGGCGAATATCTGAGTTACTGAGTGAAAACTGAGTCAAAATTCCCAATGCGCCGCGCCTAAAATCTTTATGTGTCGCGCCACTTTGAGGCTGATTTTGAAGGCCTTCCCGGAGTCCAAATTGAGTGAAAGATAGCTCGTTGGAAAGATATTCCTGTCTGCTTTCCAACCCAAGTGTAATTTCTGAATTTGGTTGCCATTTTCCCCTCCAAAGATCAAATCTCCCAACACTGCTTCATGTGTGTCCAAAAAGTGGCAGAAAGGCCATTTTTAAGGTGTTTTTGACCCTTCAGGCAACCCAAAACTTGTCAAAATCCTTAGGTAATGGGTAGGCATGCATAAATTTTGATGAAAAATCCAGAAATTCAAAGTTTTCTTCAAGAGGAGCTGCAAATTATAAGCGCGCGCCAAGTGGTGCGACGCGTCAGGTAGGAAACTCTGTTTTAAGGCCAAAAAATTCAAAATTGACAAAAAGTTTCCCAAATTTCTTGAAATTTGGGTTGAATGTCCACCATCAAGCACTATGCTGAGCCAAAGAAGTTTCAGCCAAAATTTGGAGTCTATCATGCCTTTTGCGATGCTTTAGTGCCCTCCTTAGCTTTGCCTTCAGGATCTTGATTCTCGCCTTGCAAACATGATTTCGCGCCCAATAATGGTTATTCATGTGTCTGAGCATGTTATTTTCCTTGTTGGCCTTCTCCAATAGCTTCTCAAGATGAATATTAACCCTCTCAAACCAAGTCTCTCTATCAGCCTCAATCTCCCGCTCAATGGATGTCATCTCGGTTTGGCTTCTTTGGACAACTTGCTGGTTCTCACGGATGTTTTGCAACTCCATGATTGTTTGCTGATCTTCCAATTGTTTGTTTCGCTGCTCCAGGTAGTTTATGATCCATTGGGCTCTTTGAAATTTGATGGTCAATGTGTCTATCTCTACCTTCTGCTCCTGAATAGTCTGTCTCAACTTTGAGCTTGGAGAGCTCAAATCCTCATCAATCAGTATGAAACCTATGTCTTGGCCTCCTGAAGGCCCCTCATCCTGCATGGGCCTCTTACCTCTATC